>OX595851.1:14481712-14888108 GCA_951392215.1 Epirrita christyi
GGAAGATTATAAAATCGAATGCTGAGATAATAATAAGTATGGGTACTAATGCTAAGCGCTGTCTCTGTCACAAAATTGATAAAACACGTATAGTGTAACAGGTCTACTCTTAATACACCGAACTACGAAATTTCGTGTTTCGTTTCGTGCGATCGGTACTCTTATCAAGCTAAAACCGAAACTTCGGCACGAAGTTCATAGTTTGACAGCTCGATCGTCGCTCACCCCCTCCTACAAGTTACAGTTTGCGGTTGTTCTTCGTTCGGAGCCGCAACTGCGGATGTATAAAACAAGAGTAGACCTCCAGGTACCGCGATAATTTTAGCGTGGTTTTAATTTAGAGAATGATTCATAAAATCGCTATCAATAACCAATTGAAAGCCTGTAAAATCAATAATGTTTTATTCATTGATATCACTGGAATAATTTTTAATGATAAACGTTACCTATAATTGAATATCCCAGGTATGGATACTATAGGTAATAGATGAACAGATATTCTACGACACACTTCATATATAGCAATAAAGGAATAAATTATAATTGCTTGAAAGTTGGTTGTATATCAGGCGTTTCCATAATTCACATATTCAATATACACTACATATCTATTGTAACTAAATTCAGGCGCTTAGGTTCGCTTTAATCTGATGACTGCATTTTTTACTCGGAACGTTATTTTACCTGAGAGCTGATTCTAAGTTTTTAGCAAACAATTGACACGGACGTTTGGTGTAGTGTAACGCTAGGGCGCTCATCGGTGTCGCCATACAAAATCTGTGTTACACTACACCAAACGTCCGTGCCAATTGTTTGCAAAAAACTTGAATCAGCTTTCTGATAACTGATTTATTGATGTTAAAATATTTGTATGTTTCTTTATTAAACAATAATTTAGTAACGTAATAAGAATTATTTACAATGCACATCGTTCTAATAAGTGAAGTTACGCGTATATTAAATGTTTATTAGGTAAATATTACAGTTGTGTACGTTTATATTATGGTAGCGAGTACGACCAGTAATTAATATTACTATTCTGTCAGTGTACTCTCGAGGTTGCGATGTTAAGGTACTTATATAGAGACAATAGTTATACTTACCTGTCTGTATCCGTTGTTGTAGGTACCTAATTGTTGCAAAAAAAGTTATTTATTCTTACACTGTCTTTTTCTGCCATTTTGCAACCCAGTGGCATCTTTTTTAGCTGGTAACATTTACAGCCATATTCAAAAATCACTTTGCTATTTGTTGTGCTCCACTCCAACTTGTATAACATAACCGGGTATCATGTTTTTTAATATGGATGTTACCTAGTCTATTACTCCCGTTATCACCAACAACTCTCATGACTGAAGTCCTACAAAAAATTGAGTATTGTAATCTTTTTTTGCTAGTAAATAATTTATTTGTTTATGTTTGATCCTGATGAAACACAGAGTTCTGTTAACTTTTTTTTGATAAATACCTAGGCAGAATGGATTGTAACCCAGACCACAACATTAAATCTTTGATATCTGGACTCCACAAGTTTTATTTGCGAGAAAGGACGGGTACTGTTTCGTGCATTCGTCATTACCCGCTCATTTATAAACACTATGTAATAAATATGATAATATATTCGTATGAAAACAAACAATTACTGAAAATAAAAGGAAAGTATTATACATACCTCCGCGTTGTTTTATTACTGTAGAAATATAAAAGCAACTTTTCTAGTACCTACTTCTAACAGGCTAATGATGATGATGAAGAACTAAATAACACTTTTTTGTAGGTACTAGAAAAGTTGTTTTTATATTTGTGATCCCAGAATCAGTGCTGAAACCAATATTAGCTATTCAGAGTTTTAGCAATGTAGGTATCTACGTGGATTTGTAGAAGCTTGTGTGTCTGAAAGAAGTCTACTCACTGACGCTGACCTTTAAAATTCTGCGAATTTCAAAATGCTGCGAAATTCTTTAAAATTTAGCGGTGCGAGGATGCTTAGCGAGGCTGTGGAACGATGTGTTTCCACCAGAGATGGAGAGATGTGTTATGTAGCTGCATGAGCGGTGCGAAGATGCGTTTACGACCGACCGACGCTGTGAAGCGGTGCGAGGATGTGTAGCAGGCTCGTTTCAGATGCGAGCGAGCGGGTGAAGTGCACCGGCCATCCTTTGCACACATCCCTTGCTTGTTTTGTACGTATAAAAACCCTCGCTCCGCTAAGCCGTTTCTACCAGAGCTGCGCTGGGCGAGGCTAGGTAAATGGGGTCTTTCCCAGTAAATGAAGTGATTCTATTGGTTCTTAACAAACACACCCCTCTGTGGCGTGGCGGCGGGCGAAAGTTCGCCTGCGACGCAGGAGGTTGCGGGTTCGATTCCCTCCTCGGAACAAATATTTGTAAAATCTGAAGATATTTGTTTAGGGTGTTCTGGGTATTTTTCTATGTATAATAAAAAATATCTATCTATGTAATGTATTGTATTACATATCAGTTATCTAGTACCTATCCACAAGCTCTGCTTAGCTTGGGGCTAGATAATGTTGTGTGAAATGTCCAGCATTTATTTATTTTATCCCTCGCTACGCATCCTCGCTCATCTCTGGTGGAAACGCAGCCTAATGAAGGATTCACCTCGCAAGATTTTTTTAAAAGGGGCACGGCTTCTATAAAAATACTAGAATAATGCATTTGATGAGTGCTACGTGCTCAGTCATCATTATTATAAAGTGGCACTAATGCAACACTAGCTAATGTGGCTGACATTTCCAGTATTTCGAAGACATTGACATAACTGACAGATAATTAGTTGACGTTCTTTTCCATGGTTTGGTTATGAAAAGTCTCAGAATAACGACAACCTTTATTCTGAGTGAAAAGTTATGTAATGACGGCACCCCCGTCAAGCTATGACAATGACACTAGTTCATATTCTAAGAATGACACAAGTTCCAGTGCTGCCAGAAGGAACTCATGTATCCTTTTAAGCTTAGAGAATTTATGTAGGGAGATGGCATGCTCAACTTCTAGTACTAAATTATTTCTGCCACTTTTTGGGGGAGGAGAGGTAAACACGTACAGCACACATTTACTTACTCACGCAGACTCATGCAGAATGTTGAGACGTCTCTATAAACGCACACGGAAATAAAAGCTGTCACACAAACATAAAACAAGTACACAAATAAATTATTTCTGTAATTACACTATTGGTTAGTTGCACACTAGCGCAAAAACTAGTGATGGGGTGTAAAAGACTGAATGAAATTAAGATTATTCATTGTCTATGGATCTATGGATCTAGTCTATGGATGTATGTTTATTATGTTTGAATGGGTGAATAGATTCCTATCAAAACCTAGATTATGATCAAAAGTAGTCGCGTAACAAACATAAAAAAAAAAACATTAATGCGACTTGAGAACCTCCTGTTTTTTTTTAAGTCAGTTAAAAATTGATTCTTAGGATTTAAGAGGTCACCGGTAGGACGCACGGCGTACGTTCTTTTGCACGCGAACGAAGTTTGCTTCTATTTCGGCTATTATTTCTTCAAACTCCATGAAATTGTGTATTCAGTACCTACGCTAATATCTAGACGCGTGGTGCGTTGGTTTAGTTTCTTATAAGATTATATGGTTTCCAAATCACACGCATCAGGCATGTATGATCTGCAAATATTTGTTCCGGGTCAGAGGCCCAATTCTCTAATTTAAAAACATTCAATTCGCAGTATAATCTCGTCTCAGTCTCACTGTCACGTAAAGTATTAGTTAATCTTCGCGTTTCTTGCTAAGAATATGTAATAGTTACTATACGAGATAGTGCGACTGACACGAGATTTGTGACTGGAATGTTTTTATATTAGAGAATTGGGCCTCTGGTCTGGGGTTATGGTACCATGGTACTCGTAGTTCCTGATAGGTACTTACGATACAGGGAATCCTAGTGTGGGATCGAGACTACGTAAGGAGCTTCTCCTCGTTGACATGGCCATCAGACAGAAGGTCAGGAGGAGCAAGGGAAACCTCTCGGCTGCCTGTATTGATTTTTAAAAGGCCTATGATTCGGTTCCACATTCATGAAATTCAAAATTATAAGCTGGGTTTAAAGATATTTCATTTTGTATTGTTTTAATGAAAATATAAGCTATTGGTTTTTAAAATGAGTCAATTTATTGTTAAGAAAATGTATTTTCGTGGATCTGCATTTTTCATACGAAACGAGATACGAATATCCGTATACTTTTGCATACCTACCTTCCTAATTCCATATTTTGATTGATGAAATAACCCTAAAACCGAAAAATAATCGGAAATACCTCTAATTTTTCAGAGGTTTGTACTTCCAATTATTTTTCGGTTTATTTTCCGGTTATATTTTAGGCTGGTATTGAACGACGTATTGATATTTTCTTTGGAATCAGGTTTTTTTGTACAGCTTTGAGATCGTTTTTTTTGGCCTGAAAACTCCCTATACTGATAATTTCATTTCATAAAAATCGTTGCAGCCACTTTCGTTCATTCGTTCGTTCGTTGTTTTCACATCACTTGTCCCCGTACCAAGAAATTACGTATCGTTTTTCTGTCGTAAACTTGCAGTAAGAAAATATATTTTACGGTGAAATTAATGGCTTAATTGTGTTGTCAATTACTTAAATGTGATAAGAAATTCCATATTTTGTTAAATTTGATGTTTCCGACCCCCATTTACACGAAACCACAGCGCAACCAACCATTTTTAGGAGCTCCGTATAGCGACAGGTATGAACATAGAATGGCGACCGATCGTGGCTAAACTAGTTTTTATAAACTGACACGAACGACCGTTCATGTACTTCGGCAGAGGGGAAAGCGTATGCTTGCCATCTCCCTACTATAAATTCTCTAAGCTCTTATGTAACTTGACGAGTTTTGATAAGAGAAGAGCGCGCTGCGCTGGCTGGAGTGGCTGGCAACACTGACTAGTTCTTTCATTTCTTTTCCGGCGAGCCGTCTTCACGGGAAGGTGATTATTTTTGGTGTTTTTTGTGGTTATTATTTTGTAGAAACGAAATATTCAGTGGATAAAGTGTAAATCATTGTCTAGAAACACACTGTAAAGGTAAAATTCTAGAAGTTTTAAGTATTTCTGTGATAATTTTGGATTCGTATACATAACCTAAATACAAGTGCACGGTGCCTCGAGGTACGGTACACAGGACATTTTTTGTTTACAGTGTTCTGTTTTCTATGTAGATGCTAATGCTAGAGCATTGCCCGAGCTTGATTTCCAGGTTAACCTGAAGCTCGAGCTGGTATATTTCAAACCCTAAACTATCCATTATCTTTCTCAGTAAAACTAGTTGTTTAACAATAGTGTATAATTGCCGTTTTCAGTCGCCAAAATGGTGAACAATCGTGTACCGTCGGTGTTTTCGAAGACATACGTGACGCCGCGCCGTCCTTTTGAGAAGGCGCGTCTCGACCAGGAGTTGAAGATCATCGGAGAGTATGGTCTCCGCAACAAGCGCGAAGTGTGGCGCGTCAAGTACACGCTCGCCAGGATCCGTAAGGCGGCGCGTGAGCTGCTTACTCTCGAGGAGAAAGACCCCAAGAGACTGTTTGAAGGTAAACTCTCATAACTTTTAGCATAGTTTTAATACCACACGTTTTTATCTATTGTTGAGCAAGTAAGCTGCGTTATAACAACATGTTCTATTAGTGACATGGTTTGTAGGGCCATTCGAATTATAATGTTAAAATTTGATTGCATGATAGTTATCGAAGATATTTAGCATATTTTGTTGGAGTGTGTCCGTAATGCAACACTCAGATCAGCTTATTTAGACACAAATCTTTTATCACAAGTAGGTATTATAAATTGTATTTTATCTTCCCCGACTTGTGAAGAGGCTAAAAATTTTGATTAGGTCATATAAGTTAGGCTTGATAAGCACTAAGATTGATTTTGTTATTTTGTTTTGTTCCATACTGTTCTTTTTTCTTTATGGGTGATGTGGTCGACAAAACCCTTGAATAAATAAAAAAAAATGCATTTTGATCAGAGGGTATACTTTGGCTGTTTTTACTATAAATATAATCAATACTGTCAACTAATAGCCCCTTCTCTGATTGTAAAAATACGTATCAAGATATATTCTAAAATGATGATAATAACTGGCAACCTCTTGTCAGACTACTCTATGTTGATACTTCTCATTCTGATAAATCCTATCTCCATATATCCTATCACCACTCCGTTCCAAACCAGTGCTACAATCTATATTCTCCACCAGGTAATGCCCTACTCCGTCGTTTGGTCCGTATTGGAGTGCTGGACGAGAAGCAGATGAAGCTTGATTACGTGCTTGGTCTGAAAATCGAGGACTTCTTGGAACGTCGCCTGCAGACACAGGTCTTCAAGGCTGGTCTCGCTAAGTCCATCCATCACGCCCGCATTCTTATCAGGCAGAGACATATCCGGTAAGGTTTGTTTGATATGACTAACCTAAGTTACTATATCATGCACCCCCCGGAGCATAATCAAATGGTATGTCATGCTTCATAAATGAAACACTATTTCTATGGTAGTAGGAATCTTCTACGAAAATAGTGCATAGTTTATATTGCATACACATATATTCATTAAAAAAAAATTTTTTTTTTCAATAAAGTAGGTATTTCAACTAACTATTGTGTATTTGACATTTGAATCAAATGCAGGTGACTACTGACTACCACTGTTGGCTGACAGCCGACCGATGGCTTCGAATTTAATCCTAAAGACCACTTGCTCAACTTGAGTTCAATGTCTTGAAATAATTACAATCTTTTGAGCTGAAATGAGGTAAGATCTCCTTAAAGAAATCCCTCTTTATAAAATAACTTGTTTATGGTGCCTTCACACGGTTTGCCGGCTCGTTAAATTATTGCATTCTCGCCATGTGATGTCACCTTTAGGCATGTATTTCAGAACTATTTTTTTTTTAGTTTTCATTGAATGTTGATTTAATTACAGTTTAGTTCTGCAATATAGACCTTTAACTTGCCCTTAGTAGAGCAGACAATTGTTTCAATGCAGCTGCCTGTATGGACACAAGGGCTACAGCAACGCCATGACCTTGATTCTCAGGTGCTTCCAAGCCAAGAACAACTGCTAATTGTTTCTGGTGTTAGCACCTGCCACAGGTTATGGCTACAAACTCCCCTCTATTCCAGAACGAATCTCAAACTAAATACATATAGGCATGTATTCCAGAACTGAATCGAGACTAGCATGTATTTTTTGTCAATTAGAAATTGTCGCCAGATCTATGCTGGAGTCACGTTCTGAAATACGGATCTATAATGTGGTGCAACAAACACTGGTCAATGAATATATGAATTTTTTGCTATTTCGTCCATAAAACTTAGATATTCTCTCCACATTCCAGTGTCCGCAAGCAAGTGGTGAACATCCCCTCGTTCATCGTCCGCCTGGACTCTGGCAAGCACATTGACTTCTCGCTGAAGTCTCCGTTCGGCGGCGGCCGCCCGGGCCGCGTCAAGAGGAAGAACCTGCGCAAGGGACAGGGTGGCGGCGCCGCTAACGACGAGGAAGAGGATTGAGTAATAAACTGTTAAAAACTACCACAAATCTTTAATTTTCAACCTTTTTTCAAAATTCTGTTAGGTTACAATTGTACCACTCAATGGGACGATGACGTTTTAAGTATCAGGAAGTTAAAACGGGATCTATCTATTATAGGTAGGGCTGTTCTAGCAGTGGACGTCTATCGGATGATAATGCCGGCCACACTCCGTTTATTCTCTATCAAACTCTTGAATCAGAGCCTTGACAGGATGTAGGAACCCTGGCTCCTTTGTTTTTGTAGTCTCTAAAAACATTATTCCCTGAATTTTTAGTTCCATAGTTTGGAAGTTTTATGCATTTTTCTGGGTCCTTACAACTAGGTATCAAGTTGCGGCAGACGACAGGGAAGTCTTACGTTTTCGCGTACACTTTTGACTGTCAATAAACACTTGAGATAGATAAAATTAGGGTTAGGGGGTAAAAAGAGAGGTATTTTTTTAAAGAATTTGTAGTCATTTCAGGGTTGCCAGAGTTGTAGGGGGTTTGATCCCAGTTCTCGAGCCAATAGAAGTTCTTGTAGAGAACCTTCTCAGGAACTGCTAAAGGAATCAACTTTAAATGTATCCTATAGGATGCCGTTTTTAGACATTCCACACTGTGATTGATGGTGACGACATCAGCGAAACTAGCTAAAATTATTCACATTATATTTATTGGCTTAAATAAATCACAATTAAATAAATAAGTATAGATTATAACTACTCAAATTACCGTAATGCGCGCACCTACATGACATGTTACACTTCCATAGGTAGGTACCTATCTGCAACTCAAAAGTTAATATTATACGTAACCTTTTAAAAATATTTTATGGCTTTTATAAATTAAATAACTAATGTTTTTGCAAAGTTGCAATGCGTAGGTTCCAGCAAAGATTTAAATCGTAGATTCGCCCTTACCGTTGAGAGACCGAGCCGTAATGTTTCCTCGTGAAATAAGATAGCTCGCTCATTTGGACTCAGTGCACATCTGAACACAGTGTGAGCTGGGCGTCTTGTAATTTTGACGATTTTCTATGAGAAGTGTCACAAAATGCCATCGTGTACATTTCGCAAGTGCAACAACAACTCCAAAAACACAAATAAAGCCAAAGGCGTAACATTTCACTCGAAAGTATTGTGATTTAATTAAATAACTATATTTTTCTGTCCGTTGCCCAAAATATTCAAGTTAAAATGGCAAGTGCACGAAACAGAAAGTAGTATTTGCAACTTCTTTAGGAGAAAAAGAGATGGCACTATTTTCTCGGTTCATTTGTTGTGCGGTCGAAAACCAATATATAAAGACACGCGGCTGTACCGAGACTGCGCTTTACAAGGGATGATCTACCTATGGTTATCGATATGCTCGGTAGCGTCAGCAGATTCAAGAGCGTAGTCACGGACCGCGCCGCGCCTCGTCCGCGTCATTGAGATTTAATTAATTGGATAGAAAATTGAAATAGCACTGAAAAAACGCGTATTTCATTTATTAATTTTATTTTTTGTTTCATATTTTAGAAGTTCAATAATTTAAATAAATTATACATTTGTTTTAATTTAATATTTTAGATTTCCACATGAAGCAATTTTTAAGGAAAAATTGATAAAGGTTATTCAAGTAGACCAAAGAGACGAAGAGTGACTACAAAATTTGCTCAGCACATTTCAAGGACGATTTGTATTTGACTCCACTCATGGTCGTGGTTGGGTCGTCGTAAATTAAAACTTAATGATTTTGTGATGGAACCATCAGAAGATTTACCTGCTGATCAAAATATACCTAGTTCACCCCTCCGTGATATATACGTGTCGGATACAGATTCGATTTTCGATACACCTAGAAAAATTATTTTAAAAAAACACTTGAGTAATGAAAAAAGCAGAAGAGAGATTATAAAGCTGAGAAAACAAAACAAGTAGGTATTTAAAATCCAAAAATATTTCTCTGCGAGAGTTAGTCTAGGTCTTTGAAAAATAGGAAATATTTTATTTTTAATAAAGACGATTCCAACGAATTAGCAGTGAAAGCTGAAGAGGCAAACAAAGACTTTTTATTAGCAATCGCCCAAAAAAAAAAAAAGAGTAATTCCAGCAAGTCTGAGTAAATTTTACGCGACGTTACATTATTATTCTCAGTTTAATTATTATTACTTTGCTTGTTGTCTGATGAGTTTGCTGACCGTACATGGATTGCACGATTTAAATCTGGATTGCACACTTTTTAGACAATGGCACATATTTTCGATTTCAGGACTTACAGGACGTTAATTTTTTCACAAAAGTTTGTGCAATATGATTGCACAATAAATGGTAATATCAACAGTTAAGTTTATTGGCAAAATCACAATTTTTAACTATTCACTGGTGTGCGTGCGTCAGCATTTTGTTCACGCACATATTCAAATACAATGCAACAGTTTTCGGTGCCTGGGCGTACACGATTTAAATCTTTGGGTTCCAGTACAGGATACCTATGTGCATGATGGTGAGATGAACTACCGTAACAGACAACCACCATGCGAAAACGCTGCAATTGATTAATGCTGTCAACCCCAACACCATTCTCTTAGTTTCTTTGCGTTTTCGCTAGTTAGCAAAAGAATGCTCGCTAATTTATCCACGATACAGGGAATCCTAGTGTGGGATCATGACTATGTATACTTATGTGACTGTTGGGTGCATTGGGTGTTATGTTATGATTATGTTAACTCAAAAGCAATGATCCTTTATGTTGCATTATTTTTATCTTGTGCAAGAAACGCAATTTTTTTTTGTGGTGCTTGTAATTTATGGACGACCTCGGTAGCGCAGTGGTCGAGTAGCCGATTCCAGGATGGTTCGATTCGGGTCTGTGTGTTGTGGTACCATGGCACTCGTAGTTCCTGATCCCGCGACACAGGCACACACTCCTGTGACCTCACACTAGGTGATAGGCAGCAGCATCTACATGGATCACTAATCCGCCTGCCAAGGGTGGTCCAGGCTGTTCATCCTTCCATAGTGATTAGGAATGACAAATCTCCCCACTGCATTTTATGGGGGAGGCCTCGTCCAGTATGTAGATGTCTAAAGGCTCTTACAATGATGATGAATTTGTTGTTGAACAGTGTCAATTTCCAATCATAGAGCATTATCGCAATCTTGAAAACTGGAGTGTTGCAGCTTTTCAGAGACTTCCTTGGAATCTTCAATCTCAAAGAGCTGTTCCAGACATAGGTCCAGAACCTTTTCAAGTCCTCGGGCGGTGTCTTCCGACGAGTACAAGGCCAAGTCTGGTACGTGCACGAACAGCGTTCGCGAATTGTCCACGCTCAGTGATGTGTAGTAAATGTATTCACAGAGGTATCTAAAAAAAAACGTAACATATAATAATATTAATAACACCAAGAATTTGTTTCATAAAGGCTTACGTTTTACATGGCACCTAAAGTTAAAAAAAAACTATTTCGTAGAGTATGTACGTTTACTCCCAGCGTCCCCCACCTGTCTGGCCCCACTGGGGGACATTGGCACTTTTATATGGCTTTAAAGATTAATTTCTTTAAATTGTACAATCAGTCCAATACTTTGACACTGCTTTAGCTAAGCAAAAACTTGTGTAACACAATGGATCTCTGCCTCGGCTTGCTTATGCACTAGGTAGGAATAGGATTATGTATAACAATATTGTACGCTAATATTGGAACTGGAGTCAGCCTAAACTACCATAGAAGGAAAGCTCAACTATCCACAGAATTATCCGAACCAGAGGCCGTAGTTCGAGTTCGAACAAAAAATTGACACGGACTTATGGTATGTGTAACACTGATTTTTGAATGGGAATTAATGTTCACAATGTATACGCTAGAGGCGCTCATCAGTGTCTCCATAAAAAAACCGTGTTACACATCATAATACGTCTGTGTAATTTTTCAACCAACTTATGACGATGGTAGGTAAACCTATTTTCGACCCAAGGCCTGGTACTACAAGTACTATTATTAACTACCTTACCTATCAGCAACAACATTACTAGCTGTTATTACTTAGCAAATAATGCAGAAATAGAATTGATTGTATGTTATCAGTTAAGTACCTAATACCTACAGATTGTAAACAACAAAATTGAAACAATGGTTCCTCTCCATTTATCAGTTTTATCACAAATTGCAGTACTCTCAAACAATGACATGACAAAACATTGTATTTTAGCAGTGGGTACTGTAAGTTGAAGTGGCAATGGGCTGGCCATATAGCTCGACGAACCGACAACCGGTTCGACACGGCATTCTTTGGGGAGGTCTATGTCCAGCAGGGGACTTCCACAGGCTGATGATGATATAGATAGATAGTTGTTTTTCGGCAATAAGTATGTACATACACAATGAAACCATTGCGGCTATGACTACCCCTTCGGGGAAAATGGTATATATGTATGTTAATTCGAATTTGACATAATTATGTTCTCTTGTAAGATTCGTTTTTTTTACGTTTTACCAAAATCAACTGTAATATGCAGTATGTAAAGTGACTTTCCCGAGTGTAATATAATATGTGGCTATTGAGAAAATAACATCTTGAACAATAACAGCTTCTCGGCCTAAGAATGGGACTTCTCCAACTTCTCCTGTGGATGGTGTATAAGGCGACTAAAGGATTAAGCCAGGGGATAGACAGCAGTATCCACCTGAGTACTTCACACCAAACTGCAATCAATAATCCGTCTGCCAAGTGTGGTGATTACAGCAAATTCCCCCCCCCCCCCCCCCGTTGCAGGCTATGTATGCTATGGGGGAGGCCTCATCCAGCAGTGGATGTCTACCGGCTGGTGATGAAGAGAATTGAATTTGGAACATGCCAACTTTTTGCTTATAGCTAGGATTCCATACATTACAAGTCCTTAGCCCATTACCACTTATTGGAATACTTACGATAATTCATAAACCCAAGCTAAAACTCCTTGAAAATATTACCTGCCAGCATCCTTAGATGAAACAGCGCTCATCTTCTCCTCAACCTCAAAGCATTCATTGAATTCTTTGCATATCCTTTCCACATTCAACTTTGTATGTAATCTGATAGCGCCCTCTACTGGACAGGTGTGGTTTACGGGACACTTGTCCAAGTAGTCCATGCGTTGATAGCCTTTCCTGTGCGCTTGCATCTCGAGGGTAAAGCTATGAGCCAGTTTAGATACTCCTACATGGATCAATAGCTGGAAGAACAGGAAACTATTTAGCCAACCATTGGATCATTATCAGCACCCAGTATACGACCAGAGGCCTATCCTATAAAATATAATGGGGGGAAATGCCATAACCACCATGTTTGGCAGGCTGATTGGTGATCACAGTATGGGTGTTGGGTAGGTGGATGCTGCTGCCTATCCCCTGGTGTAACTATATCACATTCTCTCTAGCCTCAAAGGTTTGCTGGAAGAAAACACTTATAAGAACCCAGCGAATGATGAACTGCCCATGCAAACGTAATACCAACATCATTTGTAATTGATTGCCTTTGTACATGTACCTATTTCATTATTAATATTTTCTGTGTGCAATAAAGAATTAAGTGGAATACCTTAGTTGGCTTTCAAACATCCACAGGAAGAGATGAAGGGGTCTATTTTTAGGCCCATTTTTTCAATTGATTGTAAATTAAAAGTTTACAAATAAAATTAAAAATTTCAAATATATTTGGCAAATACATTGATTATGACCTGGATTGAAAGGCTTCATTTTATCCCTAGCCCCGGGTAGACACAAGTATAGGTACATTACAATGTTTTTCTATTTATCTATGAGGAAACCAATTTAAATAATTTTCTTCTGCCTTTGTTTTTCCCATTGAATATACCTACGCAGGTATGCAGTTATGAGATGATTTATGACTAAACTTGTAGAGATAATAATACAAAATACATAATTACAATACACACATACAAGTGGTTTCTCTCTTTCATGTTCACCTGATTACCACATTATTGTATTGCTACGAGCATTAACAATGTTTTCTTATCTATTTTGACCCAGAAACACCATAAAACTAGAGAAACATTGGGTAAAAATGTGTTGTTTAGCTCATAGGAGTTCTATAATAAAAACATACCTTAGGCTCGTGCGTTTCCCACAGCGCAGGCACGAACTCATCCACATTCTCATAAGTTACGGGAAGCTCTATTTGCACCAGTTCTATGTTGTGTTTCTTCTCGATTTCATCTTTGTTCATCAACTTGACTCCTTCCCAGCTTGCATTCACTGGGTGGTTGGCGAAGGGGCCGAACCCCGTCACCAGAACGATGGGTTTAAACAAGTAATCCAAGTCGTTGCTCATTTTTCACGTTTCAAAGTAATTTTTACTCAGAAAAAACTATATTTTAGGTACTTATAAGATTTGTTTTTGAAATCTTTATGACATTACTGGCACACTCAGCTCCTTGAAGCAAGGAAAAAGTTAAAAGTCAGCTGATTGATTTGGTTTTTTTGTTTCAAGGTTGGCAGCATTAAATTAAAATTACGTTTCGATGGTATCATATGGTATCATGGTATAAGAAATGAATGTTCTCCTTTGTTTTTGCAATCTGGAGCACAACACTGCTTGCTTATAGTGAATAATAATAATTCTGATTAAATTCTATTGTCTAAACACAGACGATCATGCGAAATCTGTCGGGATAAAAAGGCAGTTTCCTCCCTAGCTACCAAAAAATGTTAGCTTACAAATGTACCCCACTCGTACTTGTACTCTCGCTCTCGGTCTGTCGGTCAATCAAAGTCGAGCGAACGAATGACATGTCATTCGCTCCATCCCCTTAGTCTGTGCTCCATCCATCCATGGCGCGTTACAATTTCTGAAAAGTCTTTTTTGTGTAGTAATTATTTAATTATTTTGTGTCTCAATCGGATGCGCTTCCAATTAGGTGCATCTAAACGTTATAATAACAATTGTTTCCATGAAATTACATCCACCACTTGACACAAAGTGTTTACTTGAAAGTGTTAGGTTATGTTTTAACTGTGTCCATACTTTCTTAGTTTTAATTACTTTAAAATGACCGTGGAGGATACTAGTAATAATAGCCGGGTAGTGGCGATACCCTGGCCTTTTGTGAAAAGGAAAGTTGAATGTGCGGGGGCAGCGTTCCTTAGATATTATAATATCAAGTGCCACGGGGGTGATGGCTTATTTGAAACGTCCGAGTCCAACGAGAAGGCCGAGGAGGTCACATTTGATGATGACGTCGAGTACTTACGAAGTTTGGACCCCAAGGACTGGAAGAACCAGGATCACTACGCGGTGTTGGGTATAAAAAAGCTGCGTTACAAGGCCACGGATGACGATATCAAGCGCGCTTACCGACAGAAAGTATTGAAGCATCACCCTGACAAGCGCAAGGCGCAGGGCGAGGAAGTCCGCAGCGACGACGACTACTTTACGTGCATCACGAAGGCCTACGAGATCCTTGGAACCCCCCTTAAGCGCCGATCGTATGATTCAGTAGATCACACAGTAGACGACACAGTGCCTACTCAATCAGACATCAAAAAGGAAGGGTTCTTCAAATCATTCACTAAACTGTTTGAGGTTAACGCCAGATGGTCCGAGAAAAGAAATGTGCCTTTGTTAGGAGATGATAATAGTACAAGGGAGCAAGTAGAGAAGTTCTATGCATTTTGGTATGAATTTGACTCGTGGAGAGAGTTCTCTTATTTAGATGAGGAGGAGAAAGAGAGAGGTCAAGATAGAGAGGAGAGGCGGTGGATAGAGAAGCAGAATAAAGTGGCCAGGGCCAAGCTAAAGAAGGAGGAGATGGCCAGGCTGCGCAGCCTGGTAGACCTGGCATACACTAACGATACACGGATCCAGCGCTTCAAGCAGGAGGATAAAGACAAGAAGTTGGCTGCTAAAATGGCCAGACAGGTAATTTAAAGTTTAATTTATCATATTTATATTTCACATCACTACTAGTTACAATTGCTTTTTGCATTGAAACTCTTCTCCTAAACATTTGAATGGATTTGAATAGGGTTTACTTTGTTAGATAGTTTAGCTACATATACACAGATGAAGTTGCAAGTGTGTCTGAGGTTGAGATAAATAGACGTTACTTAGTCCGTACTAATGCTTAGAACTGTCCTTGTTACTGTTACACAAATGTTAAAACACGCGTGCTAGAGAGTGACGGACACTGCTAAGCATAAGTACGTGCTAAGTAACGTCTATTTATCTCAACCTTAGTGTCTGGTACACAATAGAAGCAGAAATCTGAAGTCACCTTCAAAATATATTACAATACAATGTAGAGAATGTCTAGCTCTGAATCCAGTTATTATGAGTGTAAGTATTATGGTTTAACTGGTGATCAGCAGTACCTTGCTGTTGCCATAAATACTTGCAAATCTTCACACCTGTCCCCTTCAGTTGCCACATTTTAACCAATTTGTCTAGCTAATGATTGTTTTCCTTTTTATAGAATGCGGTGCAAGCCAAGAAAGCAGAAGAAGATCGTATAATCAAAGAGGCACTGCTCGCTAAACAAAAAATGGAAGAAGCAGAGAGAGCTCGCATCGAAGCTGCCCGGGCAGAACGTGAACAACAGAAAAAGAATCTACGCAAGGAACGAAAAGCACTCCGTGACATCTGCAAAGCCAATAACTACTACGCAACTAATGACGCTGAAACAGTGTCACATATGGCGGCAGTAGAGAAACTGTGTGAACTGATGAAGGTAGTTGAACTACAAGAATTCATGAAGAGCCTGGAAAAAACAGGGCGGAACTCCTTCATAGATACAGTCAAAGAAACTGAAGAAAAGTTAGAGGAGGAACGGAAAGCTCTCTTTGATAACAAAAAGGTTGAACAAATCGTAAAAAAAGATTTGTCAGTGAAGACGCCTATTGAGTGGACGGCAGAACAGACACAGTTGCTGATAAAAGCAGTAAACTTGTTCCCAGCCGGCACTAATCAAAGATGGGAGGTTGTTGCCAACTTCTTGAACCAACACAGTACTTTCATTGATGAGAAACGTTTCATAGCTAAAGACGTACTGAACAAAGCCAAGGACTTGCAAAGTTCGGACTTTTCAAAGAGTACTCTGAAGAAAGCAGCTAATGAGGAAGCTTTTGACCAGTTTGAGAAGGAAAAGAAAAAAATTGTGAATCATGTTGACGACACCGGCATCTCTAAGAGCGACAAACCACCTAAACTAACTAATGGAACCACCACGCCTAAGGTCGAAGAAAACAAGGTTGATGACCGTACGTGGACTAAGACAGAACAGGAATTGTTGGAACAAGCAATCAAGACGTTCCCAGTTAGCACACCCGAGCGATGGGATAAAATTGCTGATTGTATACCTAACCGTACCAAAAAAGACTGTATGAAACGGTACAAAGAGCTAGTTGAATTAGTTAAAGCAAAAAAACAAGCTGCCAACCTAGCCAAATAACATACACTTAAACTAGGCTTTCTAACATATTCTAAAGCTACCAGTTGACCAAAACTTTATGAACCTTATTTCAAATTGTAAATTTCCATTGTAATGTACAGAGATTAGCGAAATTTATAAGTATGTGATTGAATTGTTCTAAATAACAACATAGTCCCTTTAAGGAAGTCCCATCCCTGTGTGGTTAGATTGGGAACCATCCTGTTATGACCAGCCTGTAATATTTTTATATTTATTTTTTGTTTAATGTGATGAAAAATAGTCAATTTGAACCATGCGGCCTTTTATTGAACTTTTCCCGTGTAAGGTTTTAGAATCAAGATTAGTTATGATGAGTGTTGTTGGAATAAATAGATGATTGAACCCCTTTGGAATAACATTCAACGTTCAACAACATCTATTATGTAGGCAGGTCTTTCTGAATCTCAAAATAGTATGGCTGGAATCTAAACCAATCCAAAATCTAAATGTAGGTAGTGATCTATACTCAGAAATTATTTCTCTATAACTAAAGTATTCTCGTTGCTTCTTCGAATTTGCACCCACTGACCCACAGTAGTAAAAGAAAGAATATGAATCTCGGAACTCAAATGAATGTAGGCTTTACGTTCCAAGCTAGGGACACGAATCATCACGAATGCAATTCTACGAAGAATAAAATATGCTATTTTAGTGCAAAGGTGATTGAATAGCTACATAATCTGTAAATATTCCATACATCATCGGTGTAAACCTTTAGGAATTTTAAAGTTATTTTACCTTTAGACTAACATGCCTTGCTTTCTAAGCTTGCTTTACTAAAATTGCCTAATTTCTGAGTGCAATGGAGCTTTCCATACGTTAAAATCAGCTGTTTGCTTGGAAAAACTGTCAATGTCAAATCAAAACATGGATGGGGGTGGACATGTGTGGTGCGCGGACACGGATTTTGGTTATTTTTCATAAATGATATCTTAAAAATGAGTAAACAAAAGCTATTTGACGATGAATCTGAGGAGGAAGTTGATTTAAAAACAGAAAATGAGTACGCGAAGAAATACGACAAATGGCGCGGGAAGGAAGAGATACACAAACGTGAGTCCTTTTATTTTGTTTACCTATTAAAGAAGCTCTTAGCTCTTTAACTATTATAGTTCTATAATTCTAAAGGTCTAAATTTTTAGTTACCTACATTTTCCAGAACACTAGAGATTTCAAAACATCGTTAAAACCAAGTCAACAAAAATCAAAACATGCCATGCACACATCGCAATCGGTGGTCACATTGCAATCTCTTTCAAACACCATTAAATTATCACAATATTAATTAACATTTTGCCCACAAAATTTGGCAGTCTTTTTTCCTCAGCGCCCCTTTATCGACACTCCGACCGTCTGAACCAGAATGCTAAACCTAAACTAACCCACGATTATATAATTAAATAATAGAGTTATATTCCCAACTCTCATAATTCTCTTTTGATTTCCAGTGGAACAAAAATATGGTACCAACGTTCTGAATTCGGACCCCTCAATATCGTCCGACAGCGAGGATGAGAGTGATGACCCCTCCGAGGTATCCGAGGAGACGGAGACACAGTTCCTGAAGACCCTGTCGCTTCTGAAGACAAAGGATCCCAGGATCTATGACCCAGGGTTTAAGTTCTTTGATGAAAAGGAAAAAGAGTCAGGTAAATTTATGTGGGGATTCTGGAGTTTGTCCAGATACTTATACCATTATAACTTTTTGCAGTTATACAGGTATTTTATCTGCATAATATATTGAGTCTAAAAAACCTTATGTCAGTCAGTTACCACCAGCCTTTTTATAGTTCTGCTAATAGGTCTTACCCGTCCAACTCTAAGGTCTGAATTTGAGAACTCATATGGAATTTTCGGATATTTTCTTTAATACCATAATAAAGCATTTAAAAATTAAAAATAAATTTGTATTTTCTTTTGAGTTCTTTCATTTGATATGTCACATGATTTTGACATATTTGACAAAAGTTTTTATTAAATTTTCTAGTTTTCCCCCTCAAAATTAATCCCCGAAACCAGAATTTATTCTATAACGCTATATGTCCGTTATTGATTATAACTCTATTATATTAAGTTTAAAGTTTCAACTTTTAAGGTCCAGTGGATTCGGAGAAAATAGGCTGTGGCAGATAGACAAACAGAACTATAATGACTGATCCTATAATGGTTCTGTTGGTACCTTTTTTTACGGAACCCTAAAAACTTCCACACGTCATAGAACCGTGGGTTTCTCGAACGAGTTGGTTATCGAGATAATTTCTTAACCACACTTACAAGATGTAAACTGAAATTTTCCACTTAAAAAAAACAAATGAATGGTTCATTATTTTTTTTTATCTTCATGCTATGCAACACTTCAATAATAACTCTTCCCGGGCTTGCTGGTGTACATAAGCGAAGGTGACGACTTTGAAACAGGCAGGAAAAAATATACTCATACAATGTTTTATTTCTAGTGAAAAAGGCCAAGGAAAAGACACTGACATTTGCAGACAGTGATGATGATGATGATAATGATGGCAACATCTTCAGCATCGAGAAGAAAGCAGACCTTGATGAACAGGAGTCAGTAGCAAAACAAACGGAAACCACTGGAAATAATATTGGGAAGGTGTAACTCTAAAATTACTGTACCGTTTTTGATGGAATTTATACTTTGTGTTTGCTTGTAGCCCAACTTAGCATCTAGGATTGATTACATGACGCTCTAACTCCTCAGAAGAGGTGAAAAAGTTTCCCAAGTCTTTTTTTTTTTCATAGTCATAAAATTATTCTATTCAATGATCATATTGAATCGTCTTACAAACCACACACTATAATTATTAATGTTCCATTATTACTGCCCTGGTTCTTCTAGGTTTGGTTGTAACCTAGAAGAACCAGGGCAACAAAAATAGCTTGGGTTTTTTTTTTGGTGATCCTTCTTAATAGCTCCTTTAAGCAGATTCATAGAAAAAAAAGCGTGTTTTGAAGAATTTTATTGTTATTTCAGGATGTGAAACTAAAGGAGTACTTGACAGGTAATGTGGAGCACATTGATGACTCTGCTGTGAAAGATCTTGAGCCGCTGAAGGCACTCTGGTCTGATCCTAAGCTGAATGAGGGCGAGGCGTTTCTTAGGGATTACATTTTGAATAAAAAGTAAGTTTCAGTCTAGGCTAATAGTGCACTTGTTAGTTTCTTTTAAAAGGTCTTTATTAATCATGTGCCATAGTGTGGCCGGCCTAAGAATAGATCCCTCCCCCTGTGGATGTCTTCACGCTCAAACGGCTGTACGGATTTGGGTGAAATTTGCAATGGAGACACCTTATACCCTGGATTAACACATTGCCTAATTTACATCATCATCATCAATGTTCATCATTGTTCACGCGGGTGAAATCGCGGGGCACAGCTAGTAAATAATAGTTCATTGAAATGTGTCATGTAGAACAAAATGTCTACGCAAGAGTGTGTTTTGTATGGCACCTATAATTTTCAATAGCGTACCGCCTTCTGTTCGAGCTTTACCAAATCTAAGAAAATTAAATGATTTATTGACCAAAAAAGCATATTATACAATTGAGCAATTCTTGTCTCACAGTATTATAATTTAATGGTATAATTTATCGAATCTGACCTATCTGACATTTTTAATTTTTTTCCGTATTTTTGACATTTGATTTATTTGATTTTGATTTTATTTATAATGTGATTTGATTTTATTAAAATGATTTTAAATGTAGGTACCTTTACCATTTGCATGCCGAAATTGGTAAAACATGGCTTGTTCTCCTTAAATTATTTGTCACCTTTAACTATTTATCCATGTTTGTGAATGAATAAATGATTATGATTATGATCATTTTGTAAAAACGGGAAATTTTCACGTACCGATATGTTGGTGGAAGCACCAACAGGTTATGTTTTTTCCTGATGGCAAGCAGTTACCGTACCCTATGGACGCCTGCAACACTAAAGGCATCACACGCGCGCTGCCGACCCTGAGACAAAGATGAAAAGTCTCATGTGCCTGTAATTTCACCGGTACCCGTACCCTTCAAACCGAAACACAGCAATGCAAACACTACTGCTTGGCGGCAGAAATAAGTACGATGGTAGTACTTCCCCGGACGAACTCTTTCACAAGAAGTTCTACTACTAACAATAAATCAATTGTCAGATACCTGTCAGAAGGTCCCCCTGGCGCTGCGTCTGACAGACTGCGCGATGACGACGAACTGGGGGCGGACGAGATGATGGTGGAGGAGCAGGACAAGTTCGAAAGAGCTTACAACTTCCGGTTCGAAGAGCCTGATCAGGAATACGTAAGTACTTTACACTTTTTTTTAAGTGGTTCAGAGGTTTGTTGGAAGAAAACTCTTTATAGGGTTAAGCTTGCCTTTGTACATGTCCTTTCATCCTGTCTTGTGTTCATTTGATGTATATGTGTAATGAAGAATGTGTAAGTATATGAATTTACGGTAGAGGAAGGCCTCCACTCGATGGACTAAAGACATTATAAACGTCGCAGGAAGTCGGTGGATGGAGGCGGCTCAAGTAAGTTCGTCGTAGAATGCCTAAGGGGGAGGCCTATGCCCAGCAGTGGACTTCTACAGGCTGATGATGATGATGTGAATTTATGTTAACTAGTTGTCATGTGTACTAGAAGATGTACACAGTGAACCATTTTGTTGATATCCGTCTTCAATTTATTTCCAGTTAAAACGTTTCCCGCGAACGATGAGCTACATTCGTCCGAAAGACGAGCGCCGCTCCAAGAAACGCGCTGAGGTGCGCACCCGGAAGGACCAAGAAAGAACCAGTAAGATGGAGGAGATCAGACGACTCAAGGCGTTGAAGTTACAGGAGATACAGGAGAAGATAGCCAGGATCAAGGAGGTTACAGGGAACGAGGAATTGGCCTTTAAGGTAATGGCAATAATGATGTTAGTAGTAGAACTTCTTGTGAAAGAAGTATCTATCACCGTATCTATTTCTACCGCCAAGCAGTAGTGCTCGCATTGCTGTTTCGGTTTGAAGGGTGCGGGTGCCGGTGAAATTACACGCACATGAGACTTATTATCTTTATGTCTCAGGGACGACAGCGCGCGTGTTATGCCTCTGGTGTTGCAGGCGTCCATAGGCTACGGTAACTACTTTCTATCAGGTGGGCCCTGTATGGTTGTTTGCTTGCCAAGTATGTTGTATAAAAAAAAAATTGTCAATTACCTTCGGATATAACTAGCGGCCTGCCCACGACTTCGTTTGCGTGGTTCCAGAGTTTTAGGTTTTTTATGGCGGCGATGAGCTCACCACTTGTCACGTCTATATTTCTGCGACTGCAACTCACGGTGAAAAGAGGCTCTTTGGGCTCTGCCAACCCCTTCGGGGAAAATTCATCGGGTCATTTTACTTGTCAAAACGTTAGTCACCGAGTGACTTTCAGCTACGAAATAGGGGGGCTCATACGATTAGTTCAGTGTGCGTCGCTCTACAATCGACATATCCAAGTAGCTCGGAGGACGAGGATAATTCATCCGCATCGCAACTCCCACCGCCGCCGGCGCTCACCAGCCGGGCCGCGAGAATAACACTCATACATGACTAAGAGCATCTAAATTGCTCGAAACCTTGGGTCGTATACGCGAATATAATCTACCTAAGTTAAATCGTTTAAAATCTATCTAATCACTCTAGGATGAAGACATCGAAGGTGACTTCGACCCCTTGGAACACGACAAGCGAATGCGTGCCATATTCGACGAGGAGTACTACGGAGACGCCGATCATGAGAAACCTGTGTTCCGGGACTTGGACAAAGAACTGGAGATTGGTGAGTTCCTATTTACTACGAAGACGCAGTTTCCTCATTATCTTCAGCCTGTAGAAGTCCATCGCTGGATGGCTTCCTTCTTAGAATGTCGTCGTGGCATTCTAAGGGGGAGTCCTATGTCCAGACGCAGTGTAGTTACCACGAATTGGATTTTTTTTAGAAAGGTTCCAAAGAAAAAAAAAAAAAAAAAATGCTTTTTCTTTCTTTCTTTCTTTCAACGGAACCTTGGTCCTATAATGGTTCCGTTGATACCCTTAGAAGTCACTGGTCTAATGGTGCAAAAAAAAAATTGGTATGCATATAATATTATGTATATAGTTAGGTGACCCAATCACGGACGTATAGCATTAAGAACCCAGCGAAGGATGAACTGCCCATACAAACGTAATACCGACGTCATTTGTAATTCGAGCATATTTCCACCATATTATGCTATTATTCGGATTCGGATAGTATTTATCTATGTTCCCAGATAGTTTTTTTTATCAAAATATATACCTAAAATGAAATGTAAGCGAATTACTTTTTGTATATTTTTACGACCTAAACGACATGTTTTCATCTTATTTGTTTCGTATTAAAAACAACGATATGTTACGTATTTTATGTGTAGGAACATAGCTTATATTGTCAAGTAACAGAATAACAACACGATATAAAAAAAACAACTAGTTTTTATTCATCATTTTTGGTATTACGGAACTTGAACAAATTTCTAAAAAATTCTGAACGCCCATATTGCTATCGCGTCAGAACCGAGGGCCGGTCGGGGAACTACGGTTGTGTGATGTTTGACAACTCGACAGGCACTCACACTAGTACACTGTGTAACCCCGCGCTTCGCTTGCTCTTGTGTTTGTTCACCTATTTATTTGTTATATATGACATTGCAATATTTTTGACATTTTATTTAGATTTCCCTTGTGCTTTGTTTACCATTCAGTACCTAGTTTTTGCGTGAAATAGTAGCGGCTCAACTTTCCAATAGCGACTGTGAGCTCGGAGGTTCATATTTTTATCACATAAAGTTTCACATAACACAAGCCTAAATATGAAATGGCGTACTGCGGAAACCAATAGTTTTAGCATTGTGAGCTATGACAAAAAATCAAAGAAAAATATTTCAAAGTAAATGCTCAATTTTCCTTTAGCGACTGTGACCTACGAGGTTCATATTTTTATCACATGTAGGTTCACATAGCACAAGCCTGAATATGAAATGGCGTACTGCGGAAACCAATAGTTTTAGCCTTAGAGAATTTATAGTAGGGAGATGGCAAGCATACGCTTTCCCCTCTGCCGAAGTACATGAACGGTCGTTCGTGTCAGTTTATAAAAACTAGTTTAGCCACGATCGTTCGCCATTCTGCGTTCATACCTGTCGCTATACGGAGCTCCTAAAAATGGTTGGTTGTGCTGTGGTTTCGTGTAAATGGCGGTCAGAAACATAAAATTTAACAAAATATGGATTTTCTTATCATATTTAGGTTATTGACAACACAATTAAGCCATTAATTTCACCGTAAAATACATTTTCTTACTGCAAGCTTACGACAGAAATAACGATACGTAATTTCTTGGTACGGGGACAAGTGATGTGAAAACAACGAACGAATGAATGAACGAAAGAGGCTGCTACGATTTGTATGAAATTAACAGGGTAGGGAGTTTTCAGGCCGCAAAAACGATTTCAAAGCTGTAAAAAAAACCTGATTCCAAAGAAAATATCAATACCTACGTCGTTCAATACCAGCCTAAAATATAGGTTAAATGAGCTTGATTAGCTGTTTTTGGGGTTTAAAGGGGTTGTGAGGTTATTTTAGAGGTTTGTATTTCCGTTTTTTTTCGGTTTGAGGGTTATTTCGTCAATCACAATATGAAATTAGGAAGGTATGCAAAAGTATACGGATATTCGAATCTCGTTTCGTATGAAAAAAGCAGGTCCACGGAAATACATTACTTAACAATAAATTGATCCATTTTAAAACCAATAGCTTATATTTTCATTAAAAAATACAATATAAAATGTCTTAATCCCAGCTTACAATTGTTAAATCCATGTATGTGGCACCGAATCATAGACCTTCTTATAATCAATACAAGCAGCCGAGAGGTTTCCCTTGCTCGTCTTGACCTTCTGTCTGATGGCCATGTCAATGAGGAGGAGCTCCTTAATACCACGGGACCCAACCTTACATCCATTCCGAACAGGAGCCAAAATATTGTTTTTTTTAACACTCGTAAAGTCACATACGTAGTCTTGATCCCACACTAGGATTCCCTGTATCGTAGGTACCTACGTATCCAACTACGTACCTATCGTAGGAACTACGAGTACCTGGTACCATAACACCCAGACCCGGAGCAAATATTTGCAGATCATACATGCCTGATGCGTGTGATTTGGAAATCATATAATTTTATAAGAAACCAACGCATCACGGGTCTAGATATTAATGTACTGATCATGCATACATTGTTTTTAGTTTCATGGAGTTTGAAGAAATAATAGCCAAAATAGAAGTAAACTTCGTTCGCGTGCAAATGGACGTACGCGTCCTACCAGTGACCTCTTAGTCCTAAAAATCAATTTTTAACTTACTATGTTTTTTTTGTATGTTTGTTACGCGATTACTTTTGATCAATATGAATCAATTCACCCATAATTCACACATAATAAACCACAGGGCGGTTGTTCTGATAAATAAGGCGTGCTCGATTTTTGGGTCGAACTGGGTCGGCTATTTGCCCGACCAAGCCCTAGTTGTAAACAATCTTGTAAGCAATAAATGAATTACTATGAAATAATGATATTTTACACAACAATGGCACTAATGTCCTTATGTTTACTCTAAAGCTCACTAACGAAACATACATTTAGAACAAAATAATGAAGCAAAACTACAATTTCAATGAAAACTGTTGAAGCACTTGCGTAAAGTCAGCCCAGACCGATACTGGCTTTGCCTCGTACCACAATGCACAATATTACGCTCAGGCATTGTGAAATCCAACTTGTGTAGTAAAAAATATAGGTATTTGCTAATAAAATAGTGAAAATTTACGAAAACACAAAAAGTAAACAAAACTTTGAATGAAGGCAATTAAAGGTCACAGAGTATTAAATGAATGGTTGAATGGCAAGCTAATGGTGGGCAATTTTCATACAAAATAAATGTTACTGCCGCTCCATTTTGTTCCTTGCTCCAAGTAATAAACATACATCCATAGACAATGAATAATCTTAATTTCATTCAGTCTTTTACACCCCATCACTAGTTTTTGCGCTAGTGTGCAACTAACCAATAGTGTAATTACAGAAATTATTTATTTGTGTGCTTGTTTTATGTTTGTGTGACAACTTTTATTTCCGTGTGCGTTTATAGAGACGCCTCAACTTTCTGCATGAGTTTGCGTGAGTAAGTAAATGTGTGCTGTACGTGTTTACCTCGCCTCCCGCAAAAAGTGGCAGAAATAATTTAGTACTAGAAGTTGAGCATGCCATCTCCCTACATAAATTCTCTAAGGTTTTAGCATTGTGAGCTATGACAAAAAATCAAAGAAAAATATTTCAAAGTAAATGCTCAATTTTCCTTTAGCGACTGTGACCTACGAGGTTCATATTTTTATCACATGTAGGTTCACATAGCACAAGCCTGAATATGAAATGGCGTACTACGGAAACCAATAGTTTTAGCATTTTGAGCTATGACAAAAAATTAAAAAAAAAAAAAACAAAGTAGGTAAATGCTCAACTTTCCTTTAGCGACTGTGACCTCGAGGTTCATATTTTTATCACATGTTGGTTCACATAGCACAAGCCTGAATATGAAATGGCGTACTACGGAAACCAATAGTGTTAGCATTGTGAGCTATGACAAAAAATCAAAGAAAAATATTTCAAAGTAGGTGAATGCTCAACTTTCCTTTAGCGACTGTGACCTACGAGGTTCATATTTTTATCACATGTAGGTTCACATAGCACAAGCCTGAATATGAAATGGTGTACTGCGGAAACCAATAGTTTTAGCATTGTGAGCTATGACAAAAAATCAAAGAAAAATATTTCAAAGTAAATGCTCAACTTTCCTTTAGCGACTGTGACCTACGAGGTTCATATTTTTATCACATGTAGGTTCACATAGCACAAGTCTGAGTATGAAATGGCGTACTGCGGAAACCAATAGTTTTAGCATTGTGAGCTATGACAAAAAATCAAAGAAAAATATTTCAAAGTAGGTAAATGCTCAACTTTCCTTTAGCGACTGTGACCTACGAGGTTCATATTTTTATCACATGTAGGTTCACATAGCACAAGCCTGAATATGAAATGGCGTACTGCGGAAAAAAACAGTTTTGGAGCTATTCATTGTTGAAATGTGCTAAAAACCGGTTTCCGATCTCCATATTTTGGTGATATTTTACTATTTGTCAGTGTTCGGATACGATTTTCGGCTTTTGACATTGACCCCCCCCCTCCCCTCCCCCCTCAAGCCTTATACTTACAGTCGCTAAAGGAAAGTCCTTCGATGAATTCTAAAACAGGAGTAAGCACGTAAACAATCTCAACTTTGAGAACACAAACGATGACAGAGTTCATTGACGTTCAAGGAATACGTAACCGACTGGACCGTAAGAGCAAAAAACACGACTAGTTGAAAATTGAGAAACCACCAATTTTTAGCAAAATATCACACAAATACACAATATCCATTTTTATCAATATGGTCTGTCACTGTCATTGTCAAAAGCCGAAAATCGTATGGGAACACTGATAAAAAGTAAAATATCACCAAAACATGGCGTTCGGAAAGCGGTTATTAGCAAATTTCAAAAATGAATAGCTCCAAAACTATTGGTTTCCGCAGTACGCCATTTCATATTTAGGCTTGTGCTATGTGAACCTACATGTGATAAAAATGTGAACTTCCTAGCTAGCAGTCGCTAAAGGAAAGTTGAGCGTTTACTTTGATTTTTTGTCATAGCTCACAATGCTAAAACTATTTGTTTCCGCAGTACGCCATTTCATATTTAGGCTTGTGTCTACATGTGATAAAAATATGAACCTCCTAGCTCACAGTCGCTATTGGAAAGTTTAGCCAAACTCAACGATCATCAAAGCACCAACCTGCCCCCTTATTCGCTCTGACCAAACGTAACATAACGCGGGCTCGTTACGATATCTGCGTGGAATCATCGCTGAATCGTATGAGTGACGTCACACGTTATTGAAAAGAAATCTCATAGGTCATAGCGAATAACCACCCTGATCACAATTATTGGAAAAAAGTTTGTACTCGCGAGTTCTAACTGTTCGCAGAACTAGGTACCAAGGAGTTTTTATTGCTAGATATATAAATGTAAAAGTTTGTGACAAATGCCAAATATGCCAAGAAATTATTTTTGTCAAATGCTAGTTTGCATAAAAAATAAATACCACCTTCGAATTATGAATGGTAACGGCCACAGAATAGAAATAAGTGTTCGGCTGTGCCCCGCGCGCGCCTGCGTTAGCCAAACAGGGACAGCAATATGCAGGCCGACTTTTGCGCTATTCTCGAGTTGATTTAGCGTCCGGCCATCCCCGCCACCTTAATAAATAAAATTCCGACTTCGGGGGTTAATTTTAGGGGGAAACTAGAAATTACAAATGAAACAACTCATTACTAAGATGTACGCCACCGTCCTTATTTGTTAAATAATTTCTGTCCATCAAAGGTTGTCTGAAAGAGATCGCTCTTAAGCGATAAGACCGCCCATTGTACCTCTGATTTGACACTTTTTATACTTATTTTTTTGTTGTTTTTTGTTTATGGTGTACAATAAAGTTAAATGCTTCTTCTACTTATTTTTAATTACTACGTTACATTACTAATGATGCTGTGTATACCACAAACTGAAAGACGCAGTG
Organism: Epirrita christyi; assembly: GCA_951392215.1. NCBI lineage: Eukaryota > Metazoa > Arthropoda > Insecta > Lepidoptera > Geometridae > Epirrita > Epirrita christyi. The sequence continues at coordinate 14,510,466 of OX595851.1, forward strand.
TATTGACACTGACCATTGTTAACTTTACGGGAGAGTTTTTCATAGGAACACCTAAACGTGCGTAAATTTGAAGGAGTAACAAACATACTCACAAACTTTCGCATTTATAATGTTATTGTGGTTTTAGAAAATTGGGATGATTATGAACCTGGGCAGGAGGAGAAAGAGGCCCAAGACTTCAGCTTGGACGCGCCGCACTGCGAAGACGCAGAGTTCAATGTAAGTGCACTTAACTGTTTGCCAAAAGAATTCCCTTTTAAAGTGCAAACCAAATTTTTGTTTGAATTTTTTTTTTTTTGTATATTATCGTATTTTCTATCTTCTAGCTTTCTATCAATAATAAGTGTACTCGAGTGGCGACCACAAACCGGACGGCGCGGTAACGGAAGGCCCTCCACTCGATGGACTAAAGACATTATAAACGTTGCAGGAAGTCGGTGGATGGAGGTGGCTCAAGATATAAGACGATTCAAAATTATCCTTGTGATTTCAATGAATAAAATTATTTTGATTTGATTTGATTCAAGACCGTTCGTCGTGGCATTCTAAGAGACCTATGTCTAGCAGTTGACCTCTATAGGCTGATGATGATGATAATAATGATCTTTCTATCTAAGTATGTATGAAAAAAAACTAAATTAAAACGGCATTTGATCCAGATGGACGCTGACTACGATCCGTCCAAGGTGCGCGCGAATCTTCTCGAAGAGATGAAACTCTCGCTAGGCAAGAAGCGACGGAACCGGAAGAACAAGTCGAAGCTAGCCAAGCTGCTATCCACAGATAAGCCCAAGTTCATACCGGAAGGGGATGACACCACCTATTCACAGTATATGGAGGAATATTACAAGATGGACTGCGAAGATGTTATAGGTATGTTTTTTTAAATAAAGAATACATTATTTATACAACAACATAACACATCTAAAAAACTTGACAAGGCTTGTCTTAGATCAGGGGTTCCCAAACTTATTTTGTCTGCTTTGAGAATAAATTATTTTTAGCGCCCCCATTTTTTCACCTACTTAAAAACCACTATAACTTCAAATTAAATTAATTATTGTGAGATATATTAACGGAGAGTTAAACATTCATTCTAAATAACCCGCAAGAGTTAACTTGAGACCAGAGGCCCAATTCTCTAACTTAAAATGAGTTAAAATAGAGTTCGGATCATGTTTCGATCTTGTGTCGATGTCTTAAATGTCAGAAATGGTATTCTCTAAACATAAAACACAACACTATAATATGATTATATCGAAATGTGACCAAAACTTGAACGATTCAAAGTTTTTTCGATTATTTTAGCATAAGTAGTTGGAGTCTCTCTTTAGTCTTTCTCTTTTATATAACCATCTTATTCTAATGGTAGTCACCGTGAATTGAAAGTAGACTAAATTGTTTTTTATAAAGGAGCAGAATACCAACTTTCTGTCAATTCATAATTCAGTCTCGATTCGGTTAACTTTCAGTGTAGTTTTAAAATAATTTAGAGAATTGGCCCTCTGAGCGCACCTACCATTTATTTTCTGGGTCCCTTACTGCCCCCTTTTAGGCCTGCAGCGCCCACAAGGGGGCGTTATCGCCCACTTTGGGAAAGGCTGTCTTAGATAAACAAGGCTTGTCTAAGATGTAACATACGGCAAGATCGGTAGAAGAGAAGTTAGGCGAGAACGGGACTTTACATTCTAATTCAACATTTCAAATTCGAGTGGCGACCACAAACCGGCCGACGCGGTAGAGGAAGGACCTCCACTCGCTGTATAATATAAACATCGCAGGAAGTCGGTGGATGGAGGCGGGTCAAGACCGTTCGTTGTGGCATTCTAACGGTTAAGCCTAGCCTATAAATAAACAGCTAATAAAACCCTTGGCAAGATTTACCCCACTGAGTAACCAAAATGATGTTTTTGTTTATTTACAGGTGGCGATTTGCCGACGAGGTTTAAGTATCGAGAGGTCGTGCCGAACGATTATGGACTCACTGTTGAAGAGGTAAGGCTTATTAACGACCTCGGTAGCCGACTGAGACGCAAGTGCGGGTTCGATTACCGCTGCGGGACAAATTTTTGTATGATCTGCTATTAATTGTTCCGGGTCCAGACCCACACGTTGCCTAATGAATACCTGGATTAATGCTATCACTTATAATTCATACTTGTATCAGTCAAAACGACAAAAAAAAACAAAATTTAAAAAAATATTCTTTCATTTCGTAAAAACGGGAAATTTTCACGTACTGATATGTTGGTGGAAGCACCAACAGGTTTCGACCCTAATCGAGGGTCTTCATCAGGGTGGGTATAGGCTCCACATATCGGTACGTGAACATTTCCCGTTTTTACAAAATATATGATATAATTCACGAAAGTTACTTTAGTAAAATATTCTTTATTGAAACTGGCGCAAAGTCTAGGAAATTCTTCTTCTTCTCGCAATTCTAGAGGTTAAGTGATGTTCTGTTCCAGATACTGTTAGCGGACGACAATGAGCTAACTCAATGGGTGCCTCTCAAGAAGATAGTGAGGCACAAGCCGGACAGCGTGCAGAAAAGCGAAATCAACACTTACGCGCTGAAGGCTGCCGATCGCACGCTCAAGAGAAAACTACTACCAAGCTTATTCAAGAATTTACCCGAGTATGTATTCCGTGCCTTATCCGCTCTAACAATATACTCCTCCGTCTCCTCCCGTGGATGTCGTAAAAGCCGACTAAGGGTATATCCTGGGGATGGACAGCAGCAACCACCCGAGTACATAACATCGGCACTGTGATCACCAATCCGCCTGCTAAGGTGATTATGGCAAATCCCCCCATAGTACAGTCAAATTAGGTGATTTTTTGCACAAGTGCGGAACTAATTAGATGTAGTCATGAAAACTTTTCTAATTGTTTTGTATGGCTTAAAAATCACCTCTAATAATAAGCATCAGTGATTTCACCCTCCGGAACAGGGTGCAATAGGGTGAAAACCATAAAAATATCCGTAACTTAATGGGGGAAATAGAAGTAGTCGGTGCAATTTGGCATAGACTTTGAACCGTTATGATCTACATTTGCACCAAGTATTTCTTAAATCCGACATACGGAACATACAAAAAAAAAAACATTTACAAAAAAAACTTTTTGTGGTTATTACGGCTCCGGGAAAATTAAGGTAGTCGGTGCAAATTGATAGACATATCAGAAAAATGTTCGAAATACATTACCAGGTTTGCACCATGGTGCGTCTCACGGAAGGCACTTTTCCATATTTTATTGTCGGTCTACTTCGGGGAAAATTTATTTAGTTCTGGAAATCGACTTAAACTTATTCATTTAATTAGTACTACATCCGCCGGAAGTTTTATACTGGTTTTTTTTTTACGGAAGATGCATTTGTTCAACACTGTGTTCCCTAGATGCACGTGGTTTTTATTAAAATCATAATGCACTAAGACAGTCTCTCTATACGTAATTTAACTTGCATCAAGTAATTTCTTTCTATTTTAAAATTTACGGCCTTTTTAAGTTTGTACCTAATATTTAAAAGCCTTCCGTAAGCGCCAGAAACGGTGCAAACCTAGGATAAGCTTCTTTTCGTATCATCTAACGTTTCCATAAGAATCCACGACTACACGACTTAGTTCCACACTTTTTGCTAATTTGCCTGTACTACCATTGCATTCTATACCAACGTCCAGCTGTGGACGTCCACCGACTGATGAAGATGATATGTCGTCGTTAGCTATACTGCGAGCACTGATGGTGTAGACTCTAGGGGGAGGGACCCCCCCCTTTTGATTTGAAGGTTGTCGGATTTAATCTCAGTTGTGTACCAATGGGTTTTACCTACATCTTCGCCAGTACCCAACCGAAAAAAAACACTAACTTTGTCGAACTACAGAGTAAATCAATAAAAATACCCTTTACCTTTTCCAGGGAACCTGAACTAGTTATCTCCAAAGAAGAGAACAGTAGAAAGAAGAAGAAAAACAAGAAGAAGAAGCAAAAAGCTACTGAAGAGGCGAAACATAGTCTTGAACAGAACTTCGAAAATACGGACAAAATTGAACCCACTGTTGATAAACAGAATGGTGAAACTGAGGAAGTTTTAGTTATTGAAACAGATAAGGTAAGTAAGAAGAAAGACAAAAGAAAAAAACCCGAAGTAAGTAAAAATGTTGTAGAGAGTATTCCAATAAAGAATGCAGATAGTAGTTTAGAAGTTACAGTCGATGAAAGTTTAGAAGTAAAGGACGTAGAAACTGTGGTTAATAAAAATGTACAATTAAAGAATCAGAATGAAGTTACTAAAAAGAAAACGAAAAATAAAGTTGTGGTTGTTGAAAATGGACATAGTAGTGACCTAGATACAACAGTCAATAAAAGTGTAGAAGTAAGTGTTCAAAGTGGACTTACTAAAAGACAAAAGAAAAACCTGAAGAGGAAAATTAAGAAAAAGGTAATAACTGTTGAAAATGTTAAGAACGCAACGCCTAGTAGGAGCAGTCAAAACCCTTCAGTAGGAGGTAAGAAGCGAAAAGTATCAGAAAATGATAAACACGTCCCGAGTAAGAAAACGAAGAATAATGAACTCGATGAAGGCGGAATGACGAAAAAACCTTTTAATAAAGAAGGAAAGAATAATAAAGATAGACCGAAAAATAATGATTTGAAAAAGGATAAAGATAAGTTCAAGAATAAAAATAAAAAAACCAGTGAACAATTTAAGAATAAGATTAAAAAGATTATTGATAAGAATAAACAGAATAATGACAAGTCTTCAGACAATCCTATGAGTAACTTATCAGATGAAAGGTTGAAAGCTTACGGGTTGAATCCTAAGAAGTACAGAGGTTTCTTGAAGTATAAAAAGTTTTAGAAGTATTTAAATGTTTTTTGTAAATAGATTATGAAAATGCATGAAATATACAATATTCAAAAATTAAACCTGTTGTTTGTTTTATTTTACAAATCATTTGCAACAAACTTCTACTTTGAAGAGTCAGAATAACATATTTAAAAATGAAAATTAAAAAAAAACCCGCGTTTTTGGCGTGGTTTGTTTTGGCAAAGCTGGCGAGAGTAAGGATGGCTATTATTATCAAATATAGAATATACAATAAGAGTCAAAATCCTGACTGCTGGACCTATAGAGACTTGAAATTTGGAGGGTGTGTTCATTTTAGGATTTAGGGGTTTACTAAGAAAGGAATTTGGAAAATTCGTTCTCTATGGGGTCCTAAAAAGGGCTTTAAATGTAAATAAAAAATGCTCGGTATTTCAAAAACCATTGGTTAGTCTACTTCAAATTTTATGATTCCTCGAACAAAATAAACAACCACCTGGAGTGCGATTTTTTAATGTCATCGAGTGACTAAATATCATCAAAAAGGCCGCAAATCAACGTTTATCAGAAGATGTACTGGAGGAGGCACTTTTATTAATATCATTGGTATTTAAGAATTTTAGTCATCAATGTGTTTCAATATATAGAAATTTGGAAATCGGGGATTAACAGGAATTTTAATGACGTTTAGTCACTCGATGACATAAAAAATTGGACCCCTATTTTAACGTTACCTGAAATTTTCCTGGAAAGAAATACGGAACCGTTTTCTTTGTAAAAAAATTACACTTTAGGTACTTACTTTTGCCAGATTTGTACAGATGTGAAAATACTAGTGTCTAAAACGATTTTGGAAAAAAAAAACAGTCGAATAATGCTATAAAAAATTACTTAATTTATTGTCAACAAGTACACTGTGTGTCAATTGCTATAATTTGCTAAGAACCTCCTCTGTTCTGTTGTCGGTCTTCTGTCGTGTCCTCGGCTGCAGGCACAGTTTTACAACCTGGTTTAAGGGGGCTTCCACGGTCAAATAACAGATATACGCTGCTAGGTATGTGAGCACCACTATGAATACGACGGTTTGCAGCTAGAACAAGAAAATTTGTTGTTAGAAGAGAAAAATATCGTAGAAAGTATCACTAATCAACAAAAGTGGAATTCATAAAAAAAACTCAACATCGATTTCTAGTCTTAAGTAACGAATCATCAGCTAGTCAGTTATAAGCTAAATTTACAGCGGTAGTCCTTGGTGATGATAATCATCCTAGATAGACTTGTTTGGTGTTCAGAAACTTAATTTTTGAATCTGTTCGAGCTAATAAGGCTCCTCACAAGCCTGTCCATCAAGGCATCGCTGGAAACACTACTGGTGGCGCGCGCATCGTTTGTGCGACATAACATTGCAAAAAAGGCCTACGAGGCGAACGTTTCTTTAAATTATAAAATAAATGCCATCAGCCTGTAGAAGTCCACTGCTGGCCTCCCCCTTAGAACGCCACGGCCACGACCCACGGTTTTCCTGCGACTTTTATAATGTCTTTAGTCCGTCGTGTGGAGGGTCTTCCTCTACCGCGTCGTCAGGTTTGTGGTCACCACTCAAAAACCTTTATTCCCCATCGGCCCCCGTATTCTCTATTTCGCGACAGGTTTACAACAGGCGTAAATTGTACGATCATTGCTGTCAAACGTCTTTGGTGGATTGGATAAGCTGATATCTTTAGGAGTTGGTTTAAGTTTAGCTCCTTCCTTCGCTAGGGAGTCGGCCTTGTCATTCCATGGACAGGAACCATGTGCTTTTCAGCTAGTTTTTGGAGGGCACTGTGGCATTCAGCAATGGATTAAGTGCTGGTGATGGTGGGCTCCGAAAATATAATGCTGATTTGCCAAGTTATTGTCATCAATAAAATAACTGGAATATTTGATTTTTCAAACTTTTTTCTATCGATGACCAAGCCAGAAACACAATTGGCAGACATTTACTCGATACTTTATTTTTTTGAAAGTTATGCCTTTAAACTAGATTTTTTTAAATTTCTTGGAAACAACTTCAGTTACATATCCAAAATGAAGACCTCTGTGGTGCGGCGGGCGAAGGTTCGCCTGCGACGCAGGAGGTTGCGGGTTCGATTCCCGCCTCGGAGCAAATATTTGTGTACAATTTGCAGATATATGTTCACGGTGTTCTGGGTATTTTCTATGTATAATAAAAAATATCTATCTATGTAATGTATTGTATTAAGTATATCAGTTATCTAGTACCCATAACACAAGATCTGCTTAGCTTGGGGCTAGATAATGTTGTGAGAAATGTCCAGCATTTATTTATTTATTAAAATAAATACTCACCGAAGGAAAATACGGTTTATCATAGGTGACTAAACCAATATTTACCTAGACTAATTAGTATTCTCATAATAAATTAAATATGATTTGAGACTTTACTCCTGTGCAAGATATGGTTGTGCGATATTCAATCTTATTCCGTTAGTATTTGCGTCTAAAAGGCGATTCATACATATTACATTTTCGGAGCGCACTCTTAAGAGGACAATGATAATGGCTAGATTACTCACTACACTTATGTTCGTCCCATGTACAATCGTGGCTTGCATTCCTCCCATGACTCTCACAAAAGCCACGTTGAGAAGGTATGCACTGTATGACACTTTTGCCATAGTGGTCCAACCGCTCCACTCGAGAATTGATCTGTATACATCTGGAACAACACAACTTAGGTATTATACCTTGGTGTTATACAATACCTCAGGATATGGATTTTCACAGCTAATGGAATACAAAAAAAACATGAGATAAGGCGCGGTATGATCCTGAAATCCAAACATCCAAAAACCCGAATATTTAATCCAAACGGCTTTGCTTAAAGTTGAAAATCGCATGTTTGACGATGAAACTGGTTTGCACTTCATACTGTATTCATTTTGAGGGGTTTTTTTTAATTAATCGAAATATACAAATCATAGATAAAAAATATGTGGTTAAAACTTTAAAATACAAGTCTATTAAATAATGTTAAGTCTATTTAATTAGTAAAAAAAATTGTGTTGTTTTCGTTCAAAATTAAGAGCATTTGAATGCCAAAGCTTTTTTTTTGGTAGTCATTTGTGCGATTTTTTTTTGCAAAACTAGGTTTTTTTTTCAAAATTCTGTTCGGTTTCAACTATTATTAGTATATTGTTCTAACTACACTATTTTTTGCATCTCATTATTGAATCTCTCGTCATGTCGCGCTGGGCATTCAAAATACTACTTTTGAGATCAGTCCTTATCTTAAGTCAAGAAGTGGTATTTATAATAAATTACCAAACTCGTTAAAGAACCTTCATGAGAATTTATTTAAAGCTAATGTTAAACAATTATTATTAAAAAAATGTTATTATAGTATACAAGACTTTTTAGATGACACATTAGAATAATTTTATGGTGACCTAGGATTTTAATAGATTTTATTTTGATGATTTGTATTTAATGTTGACTTGTTTTTTTATGATATGGAATGGATGTATCTGCCTTGCTTGTCCTTTTTCTGAGGTATCTGCCTACTCTAGTACCTACTTATGGGAACGAAATTATTTGTATGTCATAATGTATGACTGAGTATGTTGGACGTGTGAATTATGACCACCAATGTAAAATTACCATATTCAAAACAAATAAAATTATCTTTATCTTTATCTTTATCTTTAAAAGAGATGAACTCTTAGATAATATAAAAGAGGCAATAACATTTTCATTAATTTCGTGGTTGAATATAGACCTCAAAACTCGGGAAGAACCGGGTAATTTCAAACCTTGACAAAGACTGACAAAAAAAACATCTTACTCTCAATCTTCAATATCGTCCCAGCCAGTATCACCGCTATAGTGAGTCCATAAGTAGGCTTGTTGAGAGAAGCGATGATGGCACGCCAGAGCACGTTCATTCTTGGACCTTCCACGTAAAAGAACTTGCAGGGCAAGATTATGGCAAAGGATAATGGGACCATTGCCCAGTAGACAAATCGCCATTTCTGAAAAAAAAAGACTAACCTTAAGATATCTTTCACAGTAGTGCTGTTCGAATACGGAGTTCCACAAAGGTGTCTTTTAGTACCGCTATTGTTTTTGATTTGTGCAAACGCGCCAAAGTCAGAATACCTGTGAATTCTGTGTAGAATGGATTTGGCCGAGTGGTGGGTCTTAGTTTGGACTTGGAATGGACGGCGATGGACTTGCCACCTGTCACAATACAGAATGCTTAGGTAGGTATAATGCACACTGCATCAAAAGGTGGTCATGTGCCAAATACATACTATATTTATTATTGAGACTAATATCTACTAATTAATTTTAATTTATTTTTTGCTATAGCTCAGCCATATAATAAATAGTTATTACCATGCCTTTAGGTAGAATACAATCGAAGAGTATTTATTCGTTAGTACTTCATACTTGGTTTGAATTACACAAAAGTTACCTTAAATTTGTTGGCGTCGAATTGATTCTTTTGTAGTTTGTAGATTAGATACCCTAGAGCCAGTCCCAGTATGTAGCAGGACATGTTGGTGTGGCCGCGTTTGTATACGTTGTTGAACGTGGGATCGCTTACGAAGCTATCTATGGCAGAGCTGAAATGAATAACACTTTTCTTGTACAAACTTTATAGAAAAGAGCTGTTTTTTTTACTATACAGGGTGTAAAAAAGACTACCCCTGAAAACTAAAACAGTGCATGCAGACCATGATTCCGAAAATATTTAAGCTAAAAAACACGAAAAAATGCACACTTTTGGACCGCCTTTTTTCGTGTTTTCTTTATCCATAAAATATCGTTAAAGGAACCCAAAAACCTAATTTCCATCATTAAAAATACGTCAATAAATAAAAACGTCAAAAAAAAAGCAATGAAAACCACATAAGAAAATATTGGCGCTTTGAATCGATCAGCAGACCGGGAGCGTTGAACTCGCGCGGCCGGAATAAATGCGTACATTGCTGGCTGAAAAACGAAAAAACGCTGGCAAATACGATACCAAACGAAAAAAAAATTTCTCCGGTATGAATCCCCTGTCAGGCGAAAGCTATTTTATATAGCTATGATATAGGTAGCTTTACTGTTACCTTCAGTATTCGGGAGCCGTCCTTTTACACGCTGTTTAGGTAATCACGAATGTCACAATAGTGTCTTGATAAGTTAAGTGATTAGAAGACGTGAACGATCCTATATTACAAGGTCTTACTTTGGTCTAACTACGAGAGCAGCATCAAGGTCTTGAAAGTAAGTGTGTAAGCCGGGCAACACCATGCCAATGAAAAACAGTATACTCAGGACCACATTCCTAGATGTTGGACTCTTGCAGAACACGTAGACTATAATGCCGAGGCAGTAAAGCTGAAAGTCCGCTGCTAGATACCTGGAATTGAGAAAGCAATAATTGATCAACCAGACATGATACATCATCTTCACCATTATTACTTAAGTAATTAATAATGTGATGAACTGCTTAAAATAAATGAAGTGAAAGAGGTGTTAAGGTACCTTCGCCTTGAATGGGCGATGCGTTGCCAATTTCGTTATAGTTCTAGCTATGGCGATGCCTAAAAAACCTTAAAAACACCAATAATTCTACCTACAGGGATTTCATTCTGAGACCTTCCTGTTGAAATTATCCAAAAAACTTGTAAGAGTTATTTTTAGAAAAAAAGATTGAAAGAAATTAATTTATTTGACACGAAAACAAATACAATATCAAGCAAACAGAACAGAAGTAGAGTAGGTAGGACATACAATACATCTAATTATTAACATTTAATTTAATTACCAACTAAAAAGTGAAATGTCCCACGCACTCACTCTGTCCCACTCCAACCGTCCAAAAAAATCGCTCCAAAATGGCATTCTGCTCAGCGCTGAGTACGTAATATTCTACCTACTCAACGCTGATTTTTAGCTGACAAAAAGCAGTGAAGTCACTGCGATTTGTTCGTCACCTACGCCAGAATCCCGCACTGCCTAACACGAAGTTTGAGAGTGTGAAGTAATTACGCACCACGCACGACGATTTGCTTTCCAGTGTCTTGTCTACTCGGTTGAGACTATAGTGGTTTTCCCGCAGGGTCCGCAGGTCAAACGGTAACTTTTGTGAGAAAAACGACGTTCGACAGCAGTTTGATCGCACAATTTACGGTTGCAAATCTGGCGCGAGATAGAGAATATCGAGCTGAGTTTCCTGTGGCTGGTACACCACCGCCACGTCGTCATCTTGTAAGTGAGTGAGATGGTAGTGAAAACATAGATAATAGTCTGATATAAGGAATAGTTACCAAGCATGTGGCATGCACTTCGAGCCGTCGAAATAGTTGTTGATATACAGCAAGTATTTCCACCAGTCACGCCTGCAGTCCTTTGACTCTGTTGTCACCAGTAGCTGTGAACAGAACATGCCCAATGAATGGCAAACCTTATCTATTGGGAGTTTCTGCAAATTCGAGCTAGATTTTTTTTTATGCGTTTATTCTTGTTTTGGGTGAACCCGTTCAAATGACGAAATAAATTGAGCAAGTGCTACGTAATCAGTGTTCCTAAAATCAAGGCTAATAACGATCACTGCGCTACTCAGTAGGTACCTACTAAGTTATATAAACTCTTTTCAGTGGTCCGCCTGAGATGTATTGTTTTTTTTTGTATGGTGAAGATCTCAGAATAAAGGTCTTTTCACACCACCTGCTCGACAATGCCCAATTACAAATCATGAAACCTCAACGTAAAGTAAAGCATTGTCTCTCTAGGGATATAAAGTTGTATGAAACTCCCTAGGGATTAAAGTGATTTGAATTTGGAACGTCAAATTCGTATGGAGACTCGTGGAAAACTCTAAGTAAAAAATGCCCATATGGCATTGTAAAGAGGTTTGTTCGAAAATCGAACTGGCAACCATAAGCAGAACTCAAAAAGAAAAAAGAAAAAGGTGCGTTTACCTCAGAATATCGACTAACATAGAACCCGTCATATTACCTACATAGCGTACATGGCCAGCTGTCAAATGTGTATCCTTTGGAGCCTTTCGATTTTTTATGTTTAATTACCTATATATTTGCTTTTTAAAGATATAGTATCATACGAATAAGTTAATAATACATTGCCTTTCATACAGTATTGGAATTAACGTTTGAATTACCTCAATAAGAGTATAAAATTCATTTTAAGATTTTCGTAGATAGTGTTATGAAAAATGAAATCGATAAGTCTGTCGAGTTTCTAGTCGTAATGTTGTTTTCCCCTATGTGCTCTCCGCTACTGCACCCTAACTGTTCGCACAATGTCCTTTATAATAATGTTGTTGTGTACAAATAGTAGTTTATAAAACTGTTTTTTGATAGAATCACACGATGTGACAAATTATGTGCAGTTTCATACCTTTTTATCCATATATATATTATCTAATCTCATGAAATAGGTAATATTATATTTTAAAGTCTTGGTAACATTTATTGTAATACCTCCTAGATTTTGCCGGTAAGAGGTTCATTTGTTCGTTGCAGCTTCGAGAATGTCCAGTCGTGTAAAATTTTCTTCAGTATCGCTACTGGCGTTTTCAGACATTTTTTAAAACAAAAACTAATTTGACAATGAAATTTGCGTAAAATTACAGCTTATATTTGCATTTATTTGTGAACGTTTATAGCGCCAAAATCCATACGAGCGAGCGTGTTGCGCCGCGTCCACAGATTATGTATAGAAAAACTGAATTGCAACCTCCTTGGTCCAAGTGAAGTTGTATCGTAATGGAAAAAAAGTTATATTATGATACAGTTGTCCATGGAAGAGCTGTATCTTAATGTAATTTTTTAAATTTATTTCGATGGCATGTTCATACGTAAAGATTGTCATTTTTGTTTTGTTTTTAGTTTTTTCATCTTTATATTTCAGTATGAGAGTAGATAAAGTTCATATTGTAATAAATGTAATTTACAAATAACATTGTACCAAATTAGCGATAGGTACACGAGATTGCACTGGCTACCTAGTTACTGGGGTTTGTCTCTCTTGATTTCGGGATATTTTCAATAAATTATGTTTTTGCGTTAGCAACATGAGGCTTGTAATCCATTAGAATTAGTACAAAGATCGTGGGGCAAGGGAAAGGTACAATATCTTTTTCGGCCAATAGCAGCACGTTTAAAACTATCACGTCATGTGCGTCCACGGTCATTGGCTGTATGAATAGTACGTAAGTAATCGAAAACAGTCTGCTTCTACAGATTGCTGTAATCGCGAACAAACATTAATATAATTTATTTCATCTTCCGGCTCATGCTTGGTTCTAGATAAAAGTACTGTACAAGTCTCGGCCGAAATAGCAATTAACGGCCTCATTTACTAAAAATCACTGCGGAAGGGCTCGGCTTTGCCTTGTATTTCCAATATTAGTCGGCTGTCAATTGCTTTATTTCAGGCCTGGACAGCAATGTTCTATTATTATGAAATATGTAAATATAACACTGCGTGTAAGCTTATTAGATGTTTAAGTAACAAAAATGTACCATAACAATTAAATTTAATGTTTTTACAACTTGTTTTTATTAGTTCCTGATCGTTATTTTTTGTACGTAGGTATACTTGCGCATTCTTCAAAGAATAAAAACATCAAGTTTTATTCACAAAATACAAAAAGACAATAATATTTATAACACAGGTGTGATATTGAATCGACACAATCATGTTCCAATCCCTAGTAGAATGAAAATGTGTGCAACCTTGTTATTTGCCGTCCTGTGAAAAGTATATCTCTCTTGTTCTGGCAATAACAATTGTGCCGTAAGAGTAAAGAGCGGTGCCATATGTAATTAGTTCATACTAAGTTTCACTATTTCTTTGTTAGTCTTTATTCTGAGTGTGTTTACAAAGAATGTGAAACAAAAGATTCTTTTATTTCACATGACATTTATTATTAACATGAATATTGCAATATAACTTACTGAAAATCACAGCACCAAACACGCGCACAGCGTGTTTGGTGCTGTGATTTTATTGCAATATTCATGTTGATAAAAAATTACAAACGATAGTGATTCTACTCCTTTATCAAAACAGACGCTTTAGAGATTATTGATAATCTACTACCGCAAAAATCAAAACAAGCCCTGGCTTTTAATTGTCTCGCAGTAGGTGTGAAAAGTAGAGTATGCTCCTCTGGAATAAAGCCTGTCTTCGTCTTGGGCAGCTTGAACCCCTCGCTTCACTCAGGACTCTATAACTCCCTCGCTACACTCGGGAGTTAACTTTAGAGTCCCTCGTTACGCTCAGGGTTCAATATCCCGCCCGCGACATAAGACACTGCTTTATTCCCTTAGTGCACAATCTACTATTATTCTGAGGTGAAGATACTGTTTTTTATAACATAACAATGTCAATTTTCATTGAAAGAAGATCTTATTTGCCTTTTTTAATTTTTTTTTTCATATTCTACGTTAATTTCAGATAACCATCTTGTAACTCGCAATTTTAGGCATTTTTCGAAAACCACTAAAGAATATTTAACTATTATATTTTTTAGATATAACCATGTTCATTAGCTTCCATAAGTTACCGCTGAATTTTTATTTTCCAATTCATAACTATAACCCCTGAAATCTACCCCAAAACCTTGCCTACAATTTTTATGTAATTGGGCCACCAAACTACGTTGAAAAGGTACCTAATTTCAGAGAAAAGAGGAAGAGACAGAAAGACGTAAGACCTTGGACGAATTATCCAAGCGTAAGACGGACAGACACCGAAGTCATATGTATAAAAAGTAATACGCCGAAGAGATTCCATAAGTATTCCGAAATTCCAATTTTGTGTTGAACGGACAAATAAAAACAGTTATTTAAAAAAAAAAACTGGATAACTACTTACACCCCACAGAGGCCCATTCCCAACGTAGTTTATCAATGTAGCAGTCACTCCTAGTACAAGGGCAAAAGCTGGCGTCAATCTGAAAGAGAGTAAGAAAAATTGGTTTACCTTCCCTAATTTATTTTAACTCAAAATACTGACTTAATAATGCCATACACCATATCTATATGGATGACTTTGTAGCTGTAAGAAATTCATTTGTGATAAAGAACCAACCACAAAATTGCATAAAAAAAGCTATAGCGAAGTAATAGTTATAAATAAAAACGTCACACATGTTATGATAACCCCATAATTTTATGTCGTACAATTCAGTAATTTTCAGTCCTATACTAGATGTTATGGCTCGACAAACAGGCATACGGCCCACCTGATGGTAAGCGGTTACCGTCGCCTATTGACATCTGCAACACCCGAGGCATTGCCAATGCGTTGCCTGCCTTGGAGGGGACCCTTTTCACATTAAATAGTAATATTAGTACAGATAGTAACCAAATTCACTCTTCAGTGTATCTTGGTAAGGTATATGTAGAGTTAGTGTTCGTGGTAGCTCTCGTTAGAGAGTATTATGTTCCTTGCGTGGTAGTCTCGGCCTATGACTAGGACCTAGGACTCCTCCAACTCCTCCTGTGGATGTCATAAAAGGTGACTAAGTGATTACGCAACGGGATAGTTAGCAGCATCTACCTGAGTACTTTACACAAAACTGCGATCACTAATCCGTCTGCCAAGCGTCGTGATTATGGCAAATCCCCCATTGCTCGCTATGCATGCTATGGGGGAGGCCTCATTTAGCAGTGGATGTCTACCTGCTGATGAAGAATTATATTCATTTATTATTATTCATTAATTATATTCGGACTTACCTCAACCACCTCTTGAAGATTTTCATAGGCAGCGACTTCCAGCTTGTCTCATGTTTCTCCTCTGCCTTCAATAAGTTGTACACCAGCAGAAACGCAGACATAATCAGAAACGTCTGCATTATTAGCGAGCCGTTCATTATTACATGCACTAGTAGGATGTCATATTTCTGAAAAACATTTTGGAAAATTATCTTCCTCGCCCCATTTTAATTTCCTATTGAGATTTTCAGTATACCCATAGCCATACTTACTTTTTCAAAGAATTTTGGGTTGTCAGTAACCAACATTGGATACATCATGACATGAGTGTGCACGACCGCCACCATTGAAATTCCTCTGTTGGAAAAAGAATAAAATATTTTGACTATACTTAAATTGTCGTGGTTTGGTATAATTGAAAGGTTCTCGTCTCACGACCTTCGAGCGTGGTCGCGGTTGGTATAGAATAATAAAGTATGCAGATAAAGACGTAATTTTTATAAATATGTGTTTTTTCCTAATAAAAAAAACCACCATGAAAATTGTTATTGTGCTATCTTTACCTAATTCCGTGTATTCCCTGAAGTCTCCTATCTCTTGGATCTTTGCTATTATCTGATGAAGCAACCAATCCTCTCCAATTTCGACGTAAAGAGAAGCAAGTTAGTAAATGTGCAACTAGAAAAAAACAATTTAAGAGTTCAATGTTGGTTAAAACATGCATGCTTGTAATTTTATCACTTAAACATTGATACCATGATTGTATGTTCTACATTTTGACTGTAGACGATTAAACCTATTGGACGTTTTGACGTGTGTGCCGCCAAGTCCCGAAACGTTACCTGGACCGTGCTTCTTGTCGTAGAAATAGAAATCGTAATGGCTTCCGACAGCGTTCAAAATCACCAAAATTACACAAATAGCTATGACTGCTATGCCTGCGACATCCATAGTTTTTTTTCCGTTATTTTCATCCACACAGTACAAGTCATTCTCTAATTTTACCCTGAGCTTGTAGTCATTCCATACGGTACGGTTGAGACATGCCTCAAGGGTCTGCTTTGGGTCCGTATTGTTTTCCAATTTACATTTGTCAGAAACGCACGTGCCGTATAAGGCTCTTGTGTAATTGAAGTGTCTGGTCGTGTATTCTGAATATTCCTGGAAGATATAAATTATTTAGGTACTAGTACTAACCTTGAAATAAATAACATTAAGATAATTAAAAATATGACGCGTTTGCGTCACATTCTCATCATAAAATGGTTAATACTCGCACAAAGAGACACTTAAAAGGTTATGGGTACTGACTTCACTAATTGAGTGCCTCCTAATGCGGTCCAAATGGCCTTTAGTATATTATAATATCCATGCTTTTGTTACTTACAGAAATACAGAAATACAATTTATTCATAAAAACGATTCAATTTATACAAAAAAAAAAATTATAAACGTAAGTACTTACCTAATAATTAGTTGTGTATACAAGTTTCAAAATAAATCTAGGACTCCACTGCTGGACATATAGGCCTCCCCCTAAGAATGCCATGACGAACGGTCTTATTACTTAGTTTTAATTTATTTATATAAACCGCATTTGTAAGATAGTCTAATTTTTTGAAATTTCAAGATTTTGCATTGGTAGTGATTCTGTGCATCTTCCCTAAAAAAACTGCGCTAAAATTTAGAGAATGATGCACAGAATAACTCTACCAATGGTAGCGATTCTGTGCAGTATTATCTAAATTTTAAGTGCGCTAAAATTATCGCGGTCCCTTTTGTTTGAGTCCATTAGAAAGGTAGCGCGGTAATTTTAGCGCACTTAAAGTTTAGATAATACTCCATAGAATCGCTATAGGTCGCGCAACGAGTTATGAGCGCTGACTTTCGATGCGCAGTAGTCGTTTTTTGGGTCTGTATTGAGAGGCACGACGGGAAAGAGAGAGAGGGCACATGCGCAATCAACCCCACCACTTTCGCCGAGCGCTCATACTCGTTGCGCGACCTATACTCACATTTATATACATAGACTCACATTTTAGTTACGAAATGCACGATAGAAATGGTGAGATTTTTAAGAAAGCATACCTGCATTTGCGTGAGGAGTGCACTGGGCTCATCAGATACGAAGTTGATATAGACAGTGCAATATAAGGCGCCAGGTTTTTCCATGCATCTTTCATAAGGGTCGAGGTGAAAGATGGGCGGCATAAGATCATGCTGTGTGTCTAGAATCAATGACAACGTAAGATAACATTATTCGGTAACAAACACAGGGGTGCGATTTTTTAATGTCATCGAGTGACTAAATGTCAGTAAAATTTCCGTTAATCCCCGATTTCCAAATTTATATTTATTGAAATTGATATTCATTGATGACTAAAATTCTTATGATACGTATGATATCAAAACAAATGCCTCCTTCAGTACATTTCTTGAAAAACGGTGATTTGCGGCCTTTTTGATGATATTAATAATAATAATATAATACGTATTTATTTCAATATTTAGTCACTCACACATTTAAAAATCGCACCAGATCTCTATCTAAAAGATATATAGATTTATTTAGAAGGTTATCTAAATAATCTTATTCTAATATAATAATCTAATGTATCATGTACTTAATCTTAATCTAATTTATCAGTTACCCAATCTTAATGTAATGTATGAGGTACTAAATCTTTATCTTATTTATCAGTTACTCAATCTTAATCTAATTTATCAGGTACCTTAATCTTAATCTAATTTATCAGTTACTCAATCTTAATCTAAAGAAAATGGAGGAAAATAAATAGATAAAAAAAGTTTGATACAATTTGACGGTGGGTACCACCCAAACTGAGCCTGTAACTTGATGAGCCAATTTTGGCAAAAACTGTAGATGCTCCCTTTCAAACTCGGACAGCAGTATTGTGTACCTATTTACATGTACCTAATTTATGAGGAAGCACTTCCTGAATGCCTGAGAAAGATGAATTTGAAGACAATGATCTAAGTTTAAATTGAAAAAAACGGCTAACTACCACTGTTTTTGATCACTTTTGTTAATTAGCCGTTGTTTCAATTTAAAATAATTCACCAAAGTTTCAATTCTATGATCAAGTTTAATCTAGACATTCAAGCTGTTAGATCTCAAGGCTCAAGCACCATAGTAGGATTTATCGTGGATATTTTTCCTTCCTTTTTCCCCGAAGGTATAGGCAGAGCCTCTTAGGGTCTCTTTTCACTGTGGGTGCACAATCACAAGAATATATGTAGACGTGACAAGTGGTGAGCTCATCGCCGCCATTGGCTTTCTTTGGAAAGCCAATGGCCAACTCAGCTAACGCTTTCTTCCAGTAATAACATACTCCTAAAAAAACCAGCAGCCAGGACAAATCTCTCTTAACCATACCAACGACATTTTTATTTTACTTTATTGTTTAAACAATTCTTATTCTAATTTAATTTTTTTCATATCAATCATATTACCCATGTGAAAATTTGCATGCCTACTTATAAGGTAGAACATATTATTGGACTTTTTCTAGTTTAAGACTTTGTTGTATTTACAATGTTCTGGCAAATAAACTTATCTTAACGAAAATTGCCCAGCAAGTCCGGGTATACGAAGACTTTAATCAAACTAAGTAGTACCTTCTAAGTACTTAACTTACCTAATGTAAAAGATGTGTACTTACCATTTAGCCTATAAATCACTGCAGAACTCAAACCGATCATAAAGAAAACTATTAAACATATTCTCTTCATGATGTTTCTTAAGATTTTTTATTTATGACCTACCTACTCCCGACTCTTATATTTAGGTAAGGTTTTTGGTCTTAGCTGAAAACTCGCGTTACTTATTTCGCGTTACTTTTATAACAAAGGCTTGTGCCAAAAATACGAGTCTTATTACGGAATTAACACATTTATACGCCTAAGTAGCATTTTGACAATAATAAGTAATTATAATTTGAACAATTAATATACAGGGTGGAAACGACAAGTGTCTATTTTTGACCATTTGAGATATACTTCATCATCTTCATCAATACCATATTTACGTCCACGGCTGGACGAGGTCCCTAATTGAATAAATTTGGGGGATTTGCTTGAACCACCGCGCTTGGCAGGCGGATTGGTGATCGCAGTTGGTGATACGTACTCAGATGGATGCTGCTGGGCTGCAGGTGGTCCCCTGTTGTAAACCCTTAGTAAGGCTTTAACTACATCCATGGGAGAAAAAAGAAGGTTCTATTCTTAGGCCGGACACACCACGGCACGACTTATACTTATACTTACCTACTTATTTTTCCATTATTGTTTTAAACTTTATTTAAAATAAGTTTAAATTGATCGGTATAAGGTATGTTAATTTATAGTTTAGTAAAAAGTAGGGGCCCTATAATAGGTAAGTAAATGGTAAACTTCAGGTACTAAATCCAGTACTTACGTTTTTTACAAATCTTTAAACATTGTTTTTATCATTAGATTCAATTCTAGTATCAATTTTAAGTTTTTTTATAAATCACTAACAGATTTTTGAAATTGTTAAAATCATGACCTGTAATATTTACGTACTTAATCACTTATCGTTTCCACCCTGTATGTTGCCTTTTTTTCGTTTTTAATGTTCTCACTTCTCAGATGACGTCAAAGAGCAGACGGACAAAGTAAGCACGTGGAAATAATTAAAATTTTCAGTTTTTAGGGATTCGTTACCTCAAACGTAAAGATAGTCTAAAAAGAACAAAAGAAAGGTAAGAGTTTGGTGTCCACCTGTAAAAAAAGCATGTATGTGAAAATATTAAACGAATAAAGGCACACAAAGAGTAAAAGGGTTCTCAATCCTCCCCTGCCATAGGTAGTTAGAAGGCGTCTTATCTAAAACTGAACATAAAATGAAGTTAAGCCGTGTTTGTTGCCTGATTCTTCTAGGCTTGGTCGCGTTGGAACAGGAGCAATTTTAGTTTATAAGACGATTCAAAATGACACTTTGGCACAAAGAAGCTCCTGTTTTTTGGATTTTTGGTTACATCTCGAAAACGATGCGTGTTAGGAAATTTTGTTATACTTTATAATGAAAGCTGATAAAATTTTCTAAAACTTTGATTCTATACTCTTTTTACCTATTCCCAATCGTTGTTTAGATATGAGCTCCGAAAAACGGTAGATTTTCAATAATGTGTTTTGTACCTCACGTTTTTTGTCATACATTACCTCTTTAACTTGCAAACCAGTTACATCTCGAAAACGATGTGTCGTAGGAGATTTTGTTATACTAGGTAACATTTGCAGTAACATTTACCTACGTAAAGTTATAGCAAGTAACCATGTAAAAGGAGCTTTGCGCTTGTTTGCACAATTCAACTTTTGATAGTAAGCAGTCAGCGACAAATGTGGCTGATCAAATTATCGCGAAGCGCTAGTGACTTTAAAAATACAACCGATGGGGGACGCTGGGAGTAAACGAAATTGAGAACCTTCTCCTTTTTTTGCTGTTAAAAATGAGCACAAACCTTTTTCAGTGCGCTTGTCCGTATCAAGCTGGAATCTGTTTCTGGAAACTGCACGAAAGCGCACGTTATTTATGCGCTCTTGTTAGGGAAGGTACAAAAAGCTTGATCCACCGAAGTTTAAACTCGCTCCGGACCAGAGTGATGAGCTTTGCCGATTTTATGTCCCGAGCATTACTGTAGGGGGCTGGTGACGATTATTTGCCGTGCCGTTTTGTCGCATCGCTACTACCCCGGCTACTTCATCCGTACCGGTCCGCGTCTTCACCCCGTTCAACCCCTTTGTCAACCCTCTCTCAGATACCAACTCTGACTTTGACTCGTTTGTTTGGGTGTATAAAGCCGCGTGGTCTGATGTCGCTCTGCCCCTCGACTGCTAAAATGGAAATTTGCAATATCTATTCTGTACTTACCTATTTACATATTTCTATTAGTTTATTATTTATAAGTATAACAAGCGTAGCGTGTGCTGTCTTGCATATATTTTTTTGCTGATATATATTTAATTTTGACTACCTTCCTAAGATTTTTAAGTTCTCATTTACTCAACTCCTTGCTCCGAGGCACCACACAGGCGCTTCTCACCTAGTGGTAAGACGGACCATTTTTGTAAGCCAAGCCGTGTTTGTTGCCTGATTCTTCTAGGCTTGGTCGCGTTGGAACAGGAGTAATTTTAGTTTATAAGACGATTCAAAATGATCCTTGTGATTTCAATAAATAAAATTCTTTTTGACTTTGACTTAAGAGAAGGTTACCGGTAGGGTGCTTATGCCCTTTTGTACGCGAGTGAAGCTCTATTTTGGTTATTATTTCTTAAAATTCCATAAAATTTTGTACACTGATCAGTGTACTAAGTATTAAGTGAAACCGAGGTGCGTCAGTTTTTTAAAAAATTAGTAGGTACGTACCTATTTTTAATTTATGATTTGGTAACCAAATAATTATAAGAAACCAACGCACCACGGGTCTAGATATTATTGTACATCATGTGTACAAAGTTTAATGGAGTTCGAAGAAATTATAGCCAAATTAGAAGCAACCTTTGTTCGCGTGCCAAAGGGCGTAAGCGCCTCCTCTTAAGAATAGATTCCTCTATCTCCTTCCGTGGATATCGTAAAAGTCGACTAAGGGATTACACGGGCGGGATGGGCAGCAGCATCCACCTGAGTATTTTGGCGTATATTATTATGATGGGTAAAGAAACGAGTGTTTTAAGACCAAATTAATTTATGTGCCGTTTCATACACTACTTTATCTAATCTCATGAAATAGGTAATATTATATTTTAAAGTCTTGGTAACATTTATTGTAATACCTTCTAGATTTCGCCGGTAAGAGGTTCATTTGTTCGTTGCAGCTTCGAGAATGTCCGGTGGTGTAAAATTTTCTTCAGTATCGTTCATGGAAGAAGTTGACATTCATTCTTCCGTGGTATCGTTACTGGGGTTTTTAGACATTTTTTAAAACAAAAACTAATTTGACAATGAAATTTGCGTAAAATTACAGCTTATATTTGCATTTATTTGTAAACGTTTAGCGCCAAAATCCATACGCGCGAGCATGTTGCGCCGCGCCGCGTCCACAGATTATGTATAGAAAAACTGCATTGCAATTTGCAACCTCCTTGGTCCAAGTGAAGTTGTATCGTAATGGGAAAAATGTTATATTAGGATACAGTTGTCCATAGAAGAGCTGTATCTTAACATGTTGAACGCCATGTAGGTCACCGGTGACCACACTCTGCCATAATCAAGGCGCCGCGTTGGACACCGGTGACCTCAGAGCAGACCTGTTTTTAAAGTGAATTTGTGCGCCGTGGGTCGCGTTTACTATAGATTTTGCGTAACGGGGTGACCGGGATGGCGCTGTAGAACAATTCGCCGAAGTGGTTTTCGCCTAACTCAAGATTTTGTTAGTATAAAGCCATTTTCTATGAAAAAAAGTTTGTATGCCATTAATTGAATATGTTTGTTACCACTGAATGCTGATACTCCTGAACGGATTGGATTGGAACTTAGCATATACAAGTACGTATAGAAAACGGCTTAGAATACATAGTAACACATCCATATTTCAATAAATAAAAAAATGTTATGATGAAAATTATTTATTTACTAAAATATTTTATGACAAAAAAATCAGGTTTATTGGCATATTTGGCACAACTTAACGGTGAAGCTTGTTGAAGCAAAGTTGACACAAATGCGGATTACCCAGGCACGATTCACAGAAAGTACGTGATGTGATTCACAGAAAGTAGTGACCGGAGTACGTGACCTCGTGGCGACATAATAACGAAATTTTCTATTTTCACATTACAGCGCCACAACGGACACCGGTGACCTCAACACGTTTTTCAGGAATATCTCTGAAATAAGGCCTTAGATCGAAACCTTACTAGGACATAAGCACGAATCTTGAGATACTGCATCAAAGGACAGCAAAAAAAAAATGTTAAAATCGTATTTTCACTATTTTTTAAATTTATTTCGATGGCATGTGCATAAAGACTGTCATTTTAGTTTTGTTTTTAGTTTTTTAATCTTTATATTTCAGTATGAGAGTAGATAAAGTATATACAGGGTGTTTTTTTTAAATGGGACAGTATGGGGATATCCGAATCCATAAGAGATACGGGAAAACTATCTTTGGAACCATTTGCTCATTTTGTATGAAAATAATTTTGGCATAGTTCTTTTTTTGTCAAGCGTGAGTTCTCCATAAAAATGAGTAGTTTTGATCAAAAAAAATTTTTATGCGTATCGACTCAGTTTCATGTAAGGATTGTTTCATTATATCGAAAGAAAAAAATCTGAGCAGCAGAAGTTAGTCAAATTTTATAAAATGTTTTCTCATACAAATTGTAAGTAATCTGGTACCTACTTTAATAAAACTATCTCAATAAATTTTCAAAATGGCCTCCCTCTTGCTGTTTCCAGGTACGGGTACGTTTCAGAACACCTCTTGTGGCCTTAGACAAAGATTTTCTTATTAAAGTTTGACTAAGTTCTACAGCTCTGATTTTTCTCATTTCACGAGACCATCAGAACAGTAGAACAACATTCACCACAACATCTTTGTCTAATGCCACTAGAGGTGTTCTGAAACGTACCCGTACCTGGAAACAGCAAGAGGGAGGCCATTTTGAAAATTTATTGCGATAGTTTTATTAACGTAGGTACCAGATTACTTATAATTTGCATGAGAAAACATTAAATAAAATTTGACTAACTTCTGCTGCTCAGATTTTTTTCTTCCGATACAATGAAACAATTCTTAAATGAAACCGAGTCTACACGCATAAAAAAAAAATTTGATCAAAACTACTCATTTTTATGGAGAACTCACGCTTGACCAAAAAAATAACTATTCCAAAATCATTTTCATACAAAATGAGCAAATGGTTCCAAAGACAGTTTTCCCGTATCTCTTATGGATTCGGATATCCCCATACTGTCCCATTTAAAAAAAACACCCTGTATATAATATAGGTTTCGCGAGGTGTCAGTTCGGGCGAACCACTAGTTAGTAAATTGTATAATAATAAATAATAAAATTGTTTATTGACATAAAAATATTATTACAGACATCTTATGAATTCCCTGACTCATAATCTTTTCCTCCCGTGGATGTAGTATAAGTCTCCTCTATGAGAGTAGTGATGATGATGATGATGATTGGCCATTCCGGGATTGTAATTTTTTTCTTTATGTTTCCTTCCTCATTGTTTGGGCTGATTGATTGATTTGATTCATAATTATTTTTATAACCCTATTTTAGTTAAAATAGCTTTTGTTTTGTTCTCTCTGATATAAAATTACATACTTCAAAACAAGACAAAAGCTATTTTAGCTATATCAATTGATTATAAATAAGAGGGACCAAAAAATATCATTACCGTAAGTAATAAAAATGTAATACTTTCAACATCGTTGTACGGTACCTAACCTAAGCCTAACAGCCATACATATGAGATGGTTCTATTTTCTAGCTCATTAAAACGTAATAAAATCTATGAAATTATGTAAATCCACTTGGCATCATACTCTTGAAGTGAACGTTTACGTCTAAAGTGCTAGGTTTATCTTGCACAGTTACGACCACGTCTTCTTTAGCTCCATCGCCTTCATCTGTCAACAAACAAAGTGTATCAATCTTCATGGGGTCTTCCATCTTTAGCCGCCCCAGTGGCCCAGTACCCACCAAAGATGAGGAAAAAGATACTACAATGGACTACCTCTAAAATGGGGAAATAAAATAATAAAAAACGCTCCATCCGTTTACTAAATACTTAGTATGCAATATCCTTTGCAAGAAACATTTTGATATGTGGATTTTGAACACTGATATTTTCACAAAAGAATCACTCACTCTGATTGTTTGGATTATCTAAAGGTTTCTCTGGGCTAAGGAACGCCTTTAACAGTTGTCCAAAAGGCTGCTCAATTAAGAGCCAGTAGGGAACCGCAACGATCACCGATATGAGCACGATGAAGCAGGCCTGCTGCAACTGAAAGATACATAAATTATAATTTAGAAGGTTTCCGAAGACCACGTTGAAGATTAATAAGCGAAGTAGAGGAGCATAACTAGCCGGGACGAGAAAGATACTCACCATGAAGATGACAGAAACGTGCAACATGACGGTGTATTGCCCCAAGACAATCCTCAAAATTGTGACGTGTAACAGAAACGCGCTGTAGGAAATTCGGCTTAAAAATGCCCACATTCGCCATTCTAGCAAAAATCTGTACATTTCTGGAAGTAAACATTGGTATTACTTAGATGAAAACACGATTCAACAAATCAAATCAAAAGATATATTCATTGAAACACGGCTTGGCTTACTTTGATGATTCGTTTTACCACTAGGTGGGAAGCGCCTGTGTGGTGCCTCGGAGCAGGGAGTTAACAATATGCAACTCAACAGTTCGTCACCTTCATATAACTTGAAACTTACTTTCATACTGAAACACCAACCCCACCAATGCGATCCCGTATATAACACCAAACACAGGCTTAATCAATGTTGCTAGGACTATCCTGACTGCCATTGGAGGTTTGGGCCCTTCTCGGTATAAGATACTGCTGGGCAGCAACATGAGTATCAGTGCAGGGAACGTGCATGTGTAGATGATTTTGAATTTCTGGAAAGCATTAAAGGCTACTTAAGATAGTAGTAGAACTTCTAGTGAAAGAGTTCGTCCAGGGAAGGACCTACTATTACCACCAAGCAGTAGTGCTTGCATTGCTGTGTTTCGGTTTGAAAGGTATGGGTGCCGGTGAAATTACAGGCACAAGAGACGTCTCCCAGGTAGCAATTATACGTCAGATTGACGTTCACTTACAGTCATTTTCGACGTAAAAGACGTCAATTCTACTACGTCGGGAGCACCTTCGGATGACGTCAATTTGTCACAGCCCTAAGACGTTCTTTATGGACGTCATATGGATGTCATTAATGACGAATTTTGGACCAATCTACCGAACTTAGATTGACGTACTTAGTAGGTAATTATAGACTCATTTGGGACTTAACAAATGACCCTATAATGACGTCCATACAACGTACGTTATGGCGTCTTAAGGATGTCATTAATGACGAATGGACCAAGACAGTTAGAAGACGTTAGTATGACGTCATACCGAAACGTTTTTTTAACGTCTTCAAACACGTATAAGTATAAGTATATACGTCCTATAAATTAAATAAGGCGCTGGTAATATAACGTGGACGTGATTGGTTGGAAGCCCTGATGGTAATCGATTTTGTAAGTATTACCCATCCCTAGGACTTTGCCATTGCTTCCATGCTTCTAATATTCAGAGAGAAGTCATACATTGACAAAACGCAACGATAGCGCGTTCTAATCTACTAGTGACGCCATCTAGTCTTATATTGAGTAAACTTTCCATCGTGGGTTCTTGGGTAACAGGATTACAAAGTTTGCAGGAAGTGTTACAGGGGGTCGAAAATGGCTGGAATGGCGTCAAGAAAAGAATGGTACGGCTGTACCCTTGGTTTGACCCAGGACGTTACAGAATTTACCCTAAATGAACGTCACCAGGACGTATTATTCATGAACAACACAGGACGTCACAGACTTTACCTTAAATCGACGTTGCTAGAACGCATTATTCATGACCAACTCAGGACGTCACAAATTGACCATAAATGGGCGTTGCTAGGACATATCATTCATGACCATGTTGGAACGTCACGAATTGACCTTAAATGGACGTTGCTAGGACAAAATAATTCATGACCAACTCAGAACGTCACAGAATTTACCCTAATAGGACGATGCTAGGACGTATCATTCATGGCCAACTCAGGACGTCACATAATTGACGTTGTTAACGTTGACCATCACAGGGCGTCACGGAAATGACCGTAGATGGACGTTGCTAGGACGTCTTCATGACCATCACAGGGCGTCACGGAAATGTCCATAGATGGACGTTGCTAGGACGTCTTCTTCATGACCATCACAGGGCGTCACGGAAATGACCGTAGATGGACGTTGCTAGGACGTCTTCTTCATGACCATCACAGGGCGTCACGGAAATGACCGTAGATGGACGTTGCTAGGACGTACTTTCGAGTACCAGACACAAACAGACCTAAAACGACGTTAGTGTGACGTGCATATTCGACGAATAAAAGACTGACCCTAAAATTACCTGTGGCTGACGTCATTTTTTAGTCGGAGACGTCTTTTGCTACCTGGGTCAGGGTCGGCAGCGCGCGTTTGATGCCTCTGGTGTTGCAGGCGTTCATAGGCTACGGTAACTACTTTTCATTCTGATGCAGCAGAACATCCTCACCTTATACTTCTGTATGTCAAATTTGACCAGCTGCAGATGATATACAATGTAACCCACAGACATTCCAAGCACGTAGTTGAATATATTGGTATGGCCGCGCTTGTACAAGTGGTTGTAAGTAGGGTCTCGCACGAAGAAGTGGTTGCCGGTTCTGCAATCAGTTTTATAGTTTTTAATACTTTTGTATGTAGCCTCAATAAATATTAATAAAAGATCGTGATTGGGCCTTCTAGAATTGTTTTTAGGGCTCCATAATTTCTACATTCTTATAGGGTAATTTTGTTGTCCATCCGTTGGCGCGTCGCGTCGGTCTGTCCGTCCCTCCTTTTCTCAGGAACGGCTAAAGAGATCAACTTGTTTATAGTAGGTACACAAAAAGATTTGTGACTTTATAGTGTCGTAAAACTTCGATTAAGCTTCGATACTCGTTGCTTAAAAAAAATGGCAATGAATGTCTCGTTTTTGTATAAAAACAGCGAAAATTAAAAACTTCAAGAATACTTCCACAATTCTGAAACTATAAAAATTAAAAATTGTGCTCAAAATTTTAATAATTAAGTCAACAAAATACATAATTGTAAAAACATTTAAAGAAAAATTTGTTACAACAATTTTATTAACGCCACAATCACGTGCGAGCTGCTCAAGAGCGAGATTTTGTATGTAAAATGATGATGTGTTTTGTATGTCGGGTTGGCCTCTCTTAATCGGCAAGATTCGAGTCTGAACTGAAATAAAGCAAAATCTGTCATACTCAGGTGAGAAAATAACGCTGCCATTAAGATCTTGGAAGTAGGTCTGCAATGGTGGTATGACCAGACCGGTGAGCAACAGTAGAGATAGGACCACCTTCCTGGAGGTAGAATTCTTGCAGGCGATGCATACGACCAGTCCCAGGCAGTATAGCTGCATGTCTGCTGCCAGATACCTACAACACAAATAAGCAACGAAAATTATACAAAGTAGAAACCAATGTGGCCAATTGTTTGCATGATCTGCAAATATTTGTGTCGGGTCTGGGTGTTGTGATAACATGGTAATACTCGTAGTTCCTGATACACACAACACAGGGAATCCTAGTGTGGAAACAGGACTATGTATGTGACTCTTGAGTGCTATGTTATGGTATGTAATATTAGAAACAAGAATGACCAAAGTGATGAGACAGGATGAGAGTGACAAATGTTAAAATCAAACTTTTAAAAATTTAAAAGAATTCAAGTATTATATTAAACAAGACATTACCAAGTCTGGCCGAAACATTGCGAATCGTCGTTGTAGTTGTTGATATAGATGAGATGCTGCCACCAGTATCTCAAGCAGTCTTCGACTTCGCCCATCACTGCTCTCTGAAATACGATAACTATTAAAAACAGCTCCACTTACTGCCGAGAATAGCAAGAATGGACAGACCGTAATCCGAAATTTAGGAAAAATGCGTGTGGATAAAAGAGTACAACACCAGCTTAACCAAATAAAATCAAAACCAAAAGAACTTTATTCATTGAATTCACAAGGATCATTTTGAACCGTCTTATAAACTAAAATTACTCCTGTCCCAACGCGACCAAGCCTAGAAGAATCAGGCAACAAACACGGCTTGGCTTACTTTGATGATCCGTCTTACCACTAGGTGGGAAGCGCCTACGCGCCTGTGTGATGCCTCGGAGCAAGGGAGTTGCTGATACACAGTAAATGAGAACTTAAAAACCTTAGGAAGGTAGACAAAAGTAAATAAACATCAGCAAAAGTTTATAAGACAGCACACGCTACGCTTGATATACCTACTTATAAATAACAATCTAATATAACCAGGTAAATAGGTATATAAGTACAGATATTGCAAATTTCCATTTAGTTTGTCTCTCTAATTCATTGAAAAAACTCTTCTTTTTTGAAACATATTGGATGCTTACGTCCCATGTTGCACCAGTAGCCACAAAACGCATCCAAGAAGCCGTGAACAGCATGAGCACAGCATACGGAGGAGTCAATCTGAAAGAGATAACCTATTAAGTAAGTATTAAGTAGTACTTGTACTATTATTTATTCTGAGGAATTAGTAGTTTGGCCCGAACCACAGAATAAATAAGATGTCAAAACTAAGATCTCGCGATAGTGTTTCGAACTTTTGATATTCGCTCCTATCTCATCGATTACCTCTGTGTAGCCTAATCAATTCTTTTAGAAGTACTTAATTTTACATGTTTCTTTAAAATCTATCGTCATGTCATGACCGGTGGTAACAGTAACCGCCTGTTTATTATGTGTTACTAAACTTCGACCTTGGATTGCTACTTACAGCAAAATTGTTTTAATACCTGACCAATCTGAGTAAGATTCCCTTTGGCAGCATCGTCCATTCGATACGATGTTTCTCACTGTATAGAAGCATGTTGTAGACCAGCAGAAACCCCGAGATTATGAAGAATGATTGCACTAAGATGGGACCGTTCAGAAACAGCTGGATACCGAGATCTTTATAGTACTGGAAATTAATAATAATAATAATATATATTATATTGTCAGGAGGAGGTCATGCTTACGCCCTTTTGTACGTGAACGAAGGTTGCTTCTATTTTGGCTATTATTTCTTCAAACTCCATAAAATTTTGTACAGATGATTAGTACACTAATATCTCATCTCTGGTCTAGATATTGGTGTCACTTTTAGCGTCACTTTTTTAAATCGTATTTTTACGCACCACGGGTCTGGATATTAATATACAGGAGGTCTAAAGAGGCCACTTTATATGAATCATAATACGACGATTCATATAAAGGAATTGCTAAGAATCTGCTGAGAATTCGGAAAAGGAATTACTACCAGATGAATTTGCCACATTGAGCAATTCATCTGGTAGCAATTCATTTTCCGAATTCTTTGCAGATCCTTAGCAATTCCTTTATATGAATCGTATTGTGATTCATATTATGATTCATATAAAGTGGCCTTTTTAGACCTGCTGATCATGTGTACAAAATTTCATGGAGTTTGAAGAAATAGCCAAATCAGAATCAAACTTCGTTCACGTGCAAAAGGCTCTCCTCTTAGTAGGTTACTTACGTCTTCAACAAGTTTCGGGTTATCAACGAAGAAATAAGCTGATATAAGAGTGTGCGTAATTATCACCAAAATCATCATCAGAGACCTGAAACCAAGTGAGTGTTAGACCTAGCATATAACTAGTATAAGGCTCCGTAGTGAACTCCCAGTGCAGTACTCTGAAAACGAGTTTTTTTGTAGTTTTTTGCAGCCTAGATAATTTTTAATGAGAGTTTATTTATTTATTTGTTTATTTATTAGGACACCCAACACAAGTCCACACTTCACATACCAAAAATAAAAACAAGGTAGTCAAAGTTCATAGTGTTCCCGTAATTATAGGGCATCACAGCGTGCGCAAAAATAAAATGACAACTTATTTAAAGTAGCAAGCACAAAGCATAAAGTTCAGAAATCAAAAGATAAGAATAACAATTCAAACAAATATTAATTACTTAGTGCTAGATTTATAATAGATATTTACGCTGACTTATTGTTTACTATTTGTGTAGTTAAAAGTAACAAGAAGGACTCAAGACAAAAGTTCTTTTAATTGTTTTCTAAATTTGGGTGATGGGTCAGATATGTCCAAATCGCTTGTTTTTGAAATCGTATTATATTGCTTACATATCCTTGGCATAACGGAGTGCTGACCGTGGTTCGTTCTCGAGTACGGCAAGCTAAACAAGTAAAGGCTCTTATTCTAGGTAAACGAGATGGCGCGGCAATACTCAAGCTGTTTACAAGGACCGTACAGTCCACATTACCATTAAAAACTTTATGTAAGAAAAGCATATCGATTTCTTTTCTACGGTTATATAGTGCAGTCATCTTATAATGCTTTAGTCTGTTACTATAACTAGGCATCTTCTTGGCTAGGTGGTCTTTATAAGTTAAATGGTACATAAAACGCCGCTGAATGCTTTCTATTCTTTTTGAGTAAATTTCGTATTGTGGGTTCCAAACAACAGAGCAATATTCTATTGTAGGACGGACTAGTGTTTCAAAAAGTTTTATTCTGGTTGTCGGATGTTTGAAGTCCTTGCTGTTGCGTATAACAAAACCTAGCAGCCTAAGGCATTTAGACACTGTGGTTAAAATATGTGTATTGAAACTAATTTTAGGGTCAATAATAACTCCTAAATCCTTAACTTTATCTACATTTTGCAATATCTGTCCGTTTATAGAATATTTGTTGGGTAATTTACTGACAATACTCCGAGTGAAATGTATGTGATAACATTTATTAATATTATTACGGTGACACCAAGATGATAATCTATTTAGATCGTCCTGCAAAAGTTCAATGTCAGGTGGCGACGCTATTGGTCGCATTATTTTAAGGTCATCGGCAAATAAATAAACATTAGTGTTAGCAACGTGAATAAGTTATAGCGATATAAATTAATATTAAGTTCAGGAAATAAAGGAAACTGATTTTTGGTATAGGGCCTAGCATATAAGAATGTATATAGCTTAGGGTGTAACTCATTTACCTTCAAAAATATATATGTAGGTAAACAATAGGAAATTGTAGGGAAAAAAGTGCTAAAATACATAGAAAAAGATTTAGGCTCTCTGAACGGTAACGCTCCGTAGTAGGTAAGGTACACGCTCTCTCAACGGTAACGCTCCGAGGTAGCTAAGCAAAAGTATAGGAAAATTTAGAGCGCTGTGATTGGCTAATAAAAAGCCTTTTCTATTGGTCAGCCAATGGCATGTAAGGAATTATTTTAAGGAAATTTGTATAAATATAGAGCCGGTGTCTGTGCCGGCATTTAAAGTCCGGTAACGCAGCATCGGCCGTCTAAAGTCCGGTAACGCAGCATCGGCCGTCTGAGGCCAACTGCATTTTGTCCTTCAGGAAAAAAAAAAAAATGCCGGCATTCAGTGTTGAATCAGTTGTTCAGTTTGAATCAAGGAACCAGTTGGAAGAATAAAGAACAGTCAAGCAGTCTTGGAAGTTTCATTGGAAGCCTTTCATTCGGATCCACCAGCGTTGAGGTCTACCTAGTACCCAGGGCTACAGCACCGAGCGCCGTAGCACCGAGCATCGAGTACCTGGGTCTACGTGACCTACAGTCCGCCCCAATAATTTGTTGGTCCTCCGAGCGCCGGATTGGAAGTCAAGACATCAGGATCCGAAGATGACTACCGTGCGATCAAGATCGCCAGCAAACTCCAAGACTGGGAAGAGAGAAGATTCTACAGAAACGACCACTACCGACTGGTCCTTGAACACGCCGGTCACGACAGAGACCGAAGCCACCGCGACGTCCTCTGGGACATCCACCGCTCGCCGCAACACGACCACGGCCAGCGTCGCCCGAGGGCCGGCCGGCCCGACGACCGGAAGAAATAAGCGCCGCGGCGACTGCACCCCCCCCGCACCCCGGGACTACAGCTGCGCCAGAGATGGATGATCCGTCCGGGACGTCACGGATGGCACCCCCCCCCCCCCGCACCGCCGGCGTCATTGAAGCAAGGAACACCGAACAGGAACCCGAAGAACATTGGAGGAAGACCTACCGTCCCACCGTTTGCATCTTCGGAGACACTGAATCCAGCGACGGCAAGATCTACGAAATCCAGCAGAAGAACGGAGCTAGAAGCACGTCGAGAGCTGCAAAGGAAACAACTGGAAGTCGCCCAGGCCGCCGCCGCCCTAGCTCAGACGGAGCTAGAAATCGCCCAGTGTCCATCGGAAGAAGAAGACTTCGAAGAAAATTTTGAAGTTTTCGACGCACATTGAACGATGGGTGCAGCATACCACTACGCATCTAGAAGAAGGTGAGCAGCCAGAAGAACGACCAAGGCAGAAAGTCTGAAATACAAGAGCTCGCCGACGCCATCATCACCGCTACCAGGACAGTGAAGCCCACCGCAACCGTACCACTGAAGATATGGGATCTACCTGAATTCAACGGAGCGCATGAAGAATGGCTGCCTTTCAAGAGGGCATTTGAAGACAGCGCGTCACTATGCACACCAGTGCATAACATGGCCCGCATAAGACAAGCGATCAAGGGCACAGCGAAAGAAGCAATCAGAAGCCTGCTGTTCGTAGCCTCGAACCCTGAAGACATCATTGCTGCATTGGAGCGAAGATTTGGAAGACCGGAGCAGTTGGTACTTGCAGAACTACAGAAAGTCAAGGAGCTACCACGAGTTGGAGACACCCCAAGGGACATCTGCATCTTCGCCAGCCGTGTCAGCAACGCCGTCACTACGATCAGCGCCCTGAAGAAACCGCACTACCTCTACTCGCCGGAGATATGCAAGATCATCGTTGAAAAATTGTCACCCATACTTCGGTACCGTTGGCTCGACTTCAGTGCACACATCGGTGATGAAGAACCAGACCTGGTGAAGATGAAGAAATCCCTCGAAGCAGAAGCGGACTTATGTGGATCACTTGCGCCGCCGGAAATAACGAAAAGAAGATTTGGAAACCCAAGATATCCCGTGCACGCGACGCAAGAAGAA
The DNA here is from genome assembly GCA_951392215.1 of Epirrita christyi. Taxonomy (NCBI): domain Eukaryota; kingdom Metazoa; phylum Arthropoda; class Insecta; order Lepidoptera; family Geometridae; genus Epirrita; species Epirrita christyi. The sequence goes on from OX595851.1 coordinate 14,544,903, forward strand.
GAAGAGAAGAATGAAACAGATACTGTCGCCACATCCACAGAAGTATTCAAGAAATGCTGCGCTCACTGCGAAGGAGAACACTGGCTCACCGAATGCAAGAAATTTAAAGAAGAAACCACCAACGAGAGACGGGAAATTGCCAAGCAGAAACGACTTTGCTTCAGATGCTTACGCCGACGTCACATGAGAACGAACTGCAAAGGATATCCATGCAAGAAATGCAAGAGGCCACATCACACCATGCTCCATTCAGAACCGATCCAGCAAGCGACAGCGACGTCTACGCAGCGAGAGAAGCCGCCATTGTCGCATCACCGAACTACTGAAAGTGAAGACACATCAAGCCAAGTGAAGTCCGTATACGCAGCAGCAGATGGAACTGAAGTCTACCTGAAGATGATTCCAGTTGACGTCTACGGCCCGAACGGGTCCACCCGAATACTGGCACTGCTCGACGAGGGGTCAACAGTGTCATTGATAGACGCCAACATCGCAGCTAGAATTGGAGCAAATGGCAAAGAAGAATCACTGATCCTGGAAACAGTTGGTGGAAAAATCATAAAGAAGAAAAATTCACGAAGAATGGATTTGAAGATCAAAGGCGCACAGAGAAGAGACAAGAAAACTCTTAAAGGCGTTCGTACAGTTGAAAATTTAAAGCTATCACCACAGTATGTCGACAAGAAGACAATAGAAGAATGCAGCCACTTGAAGAATATGATGAACGAGCTGCTATATGAAAAAGAAAGTCCATCACTACTCATCGGCCAAGACAATTGGGATCTCATCATCTCCCGGAAGATCCTGAAGGGGAAACGGAACGAGCCTGTCGCATCACTCACCAGCCTGGGATGGGTGCTTCACGGATGCCACTTCGGAGCTGCTACGCCAGTGAACTACGTCAACCACTGCCGCGCTACGAACAACGAAGAAGAAAATATCGAGAAGATCATCAAACACCATTTTGAACTGGATGCAATCGGTATACAGCAGCGAAGCCCCAGCAACGATGCCGATGGAAGAGCCCTAGAAATATTGGAGAAGACTACGAAACAACTGCCAGATGGAAGATACGAATCCGGATTACTGTGGAAGAAGGACGATGAGATGCACACTTTCGTCGACGCGAGCGAAACAACTTACGCTGCAGCAGTCTACTGGAGGACAACAACGGCTGACGGAGAGGTCCACACCGCGCTGATGGCGGGGAAAGCCAGAGTAACACCAGTGAAGATCACCTCCATACCTCGCTTGGAGCTGCAAGCAGCGCTGTTGGGAGCAAGACTGGCCGCTACCATCTCCGAAGAGTCAGACCTGGAGATCACATCTCGGGTCTTCTGGTCTGATTCCACCACCGTGTTGCAATGGCTGAAGGCCGACCCACGACGCTTCAAGACGTTCGTCGCTCATCGATTGGCAGAGATAGAAGAAACTACCAAGCCACACGAATGGAGATGGGTTCCGTCGAAAGAAAATCCAGCCGACGACGCAACAAGAAACGTACCAGGAAACTTCAACGACAAAGCAAGATGGTTCATCGGACCTACGTTTCTACGTCAGCCGGAATCTGAATGGCCGTCAAAGAAGATCGAAAAGAAAGAATCGAGTACGGAAGAAAAGAAGAAAGCAACTTGCGCTGCAGCCAGAATCAGCCGAGAGCCGTACTTACCTGATCCGAATCGGTTCAGCAGTTGGATCCGCCTGCTATGAACCACAGCGAGAATGTACATGTTCATAGACATGTGTCGTCGAAGGAAAGGTGCAACCAGCGTCACAGAAAGAAGATCGAAGAAAGAAGAGCGAAGAACGTTGCTGCCTATTGAACCCGAAAATTTGAAGAAAGCCGAAGAAGCTCTCATACGGCAAAGTCAAGAAGAAACATTCTCGAAAGAAATAGAAAATTTGAAGAAAGAAAAATCGATCGAAAATTCAAGCCGACTGAAGAAAATAGATATAATCTTGGATGCAAAGGGTGTATTGTGCCTCAACAGCCGGACGACGAAGATTCGCGACCATAGCCGGAAGAATCAGAAGCTGCCGATCCTGGATGGAAGAAGCCGCGTGCCACAGCTATTGATTGAACATTGCCATCGTCGTTTTCACCACGGCAATCACGCGACGGTGATCAACGACCTGCGACAGAAGTTCTGGATACTATTGCTACGCGACGCCGTCCGACGAGTAACGCATCAGTGCCAGTGGTGCAGAACAAGAAGACTGAAACCTGAAATGCCACCACTTGGAGACCTGCCACAAGAACGTTTGGCACACAATCAACATCCGTTTACGTGCACCGGAGTCGACTACTTTGGCCCGATGCACGTGACCATCGGCCGCAGAAGAGAGAAGCGCTGGGGTGCCCTTTTCACCTGTTTAACTACGAGGGCGATCCATATAGAGTTGGCCGCGACGCTAAGCACCAACTCGATGATCATGGCGCTGAGAAGAATGGCTGCCCGTCGAGGAAGTCCTAGAATAATATTTAGTGACAACGGAACGAACTTCGTCGGTGCAGACAACGAGTTGAAAGAAGAAGCAAAAAAGATAAAACGCGAAGAACTCATCGAGGAAGCTGAAAAAGAAGGCTTCAACTGGAAGTATATCGCACCTGGAGCTCCCCAAATGGGAGGAGCCTGGGAAAGAATGGTGCGATCAGTAAAGACCGCAATCGCCGCCGTCATCGGAGAAAGAAGCCCGCCAGAAGAAGTGCTCTACACGCTCTTAACAGAAGTGGAACATACCGTGAACTCCCGCCCACTGACGCATCTGAGTGCCGAACCAGAAGATGAAGAAAGCCTGACTCCCAATCATTTCCTGATCGGGAGATCCTGCGGAGCGGCCGTCTTAGGGGAATTCGACGACACGGACCTCATCGGAAAACCCAACTGGAAGACAGCGCAGAGGATGGCGGACCACTTTTGGAGCAGATAGCTGAAAGAGTACCTTCCAACTCTCATGCCACGGCAACTGAACGGAAGAAAAACCACGGAGTTTCGCCAAGGTGACGTGGTGATAATAGCAGATGCCTCGCTGCCACGCAACACATGGCCACGTGGAGTGATACAAGAAACCTTCCAAGGACCTGACGGGCGAACGCGGATCGTGGACGTGCTGACCAAAGGAGGAGTGATGAGGCGACCGACATCGCGACTTATCCTCGTAGCACCACAGAAGACGTTGCAACCGACGGAGGGAGTGCCCGAATCATCGCGCGCTGGCGGGGAAATTGTTAGCAACGTGAATAAGTTTAGCGATATAAATTAATATTAAGTTCAGGAAATAAAGGAAACTGATTTTTAGTATAGGGCCTAGCATATAAGAATGTATATAGCTTAGGGTGTAACTCATTTACCTTCAAAAATATATAGGTAGGTAAACAATAGGAAATTGTAGGGAAAAAAGTGCTAAAATACATAGAAAAAGATTTAGGCTCTCTGAACGGTAACGCTCCGATGTAGCTAAGCAAAAGTATAGGAAAATTTAGAGCGCTGTGATTGGCTAATAAAAAGCCTTTTCTATTGGTCAGCCAATGGCATGTAAGGAATTATTTTAAGGAAATTTGTATAAATATAGAGCCAGTGTCTGTGCCGGCATTCAGTGTTGAATCAGTTGTTCAGTTTGAATCAAGGAACCAGTTGGAAGAATAAAGAACAGTCAAGCAGTCTTGGAAGTTTCATTGGAAGCCTTTCATTCGGATCCACCAGCGTTGAGGTCTACCTAGTACCCAGGGCTGCAGCACCGAGCGCCGTAGCACCGAGCATCGAGTACCTGGGTCTACGTTACCTACAGTCCGCCCCAATAATTAGAATTTTCAAAACAATGTGGGATATCATTTATAAAAACGTTAAAAAGCATTGGGCCTAAGTGTGATCCTTGTGGCACCCCTGAGGAAGCTGAAAATGAGCGAGATAAATGACCACTAATAGCCACTCTTGATGATCGGTTTAGCAAATATGATGAAAACCACTTCAGCAAGGAGCCTGAAATACCAAGATGGGAAAGCTTGTGTGACCACCATGGTCCACTAACATGGGGAATCCCAAGTTTCTATATAAAACAGTTAAGAAATGGCAAGGCTAGGACCACATTGTAAACGACTTTGGTGAAGTAAACCTCGCTGTCGTTACGGCTGATAAATAAATTATAATTAACGATATACCATATACCTAAGTGGGTGCGCTCAAAAACTGAGATCTATAATTATATAGTTTCTTGGCGGACTATGAAACCCTATAAAGGAATAAATATCTACAAGACATTATACTAAAGGCATCATTAAATGTAATTAATTATGTATGTGTATTTAATGACTCTTGCTTCTAGGTAACAGGTTTACCATTTGAAGGACTTCCTAGGTCAGATCTTTAGCGTTATATTTTTTTTGACATTGCGAATTTAAGGTTTTTTTATAGCTTTTAGTGTTAACATTTGTGATTTATTTTGGTATTTTATGTAACATTTTGTTGTAATTTAATGGTGGTTTTGACCTGATAACCTGCCTGTTTTGTTAATATTTGTATCCCAGACATGGAAAATGTAAGCCACTTAACTAAACTAAACATAAGAAACTTGTACGTATACCACATTTATACAAATAAAGAATTATTATTATTTGTACTTGTAAAGAAATATCAAGATATGCCACAGAGCGTATAAGTGTAATCTATGTGTATCATAATATGTGTATATACACATATGATACACATACATGACACTATACACAGTAATATTTCTTTGTTTACAAAAAATGTCTAAGATTAAAAATCAGAGTATAGGTCTACCTATAGTGTAAAAAAGTCAAATAATTACTTCAAAGCAGCTAATCCTGTCAGCTTCTTTAGTCTTGGTTCTGAACTATCCGCTGCTGGGCCTACCAGCTTCCTCCAGTTACGACGCACGGAGAAAAACATCAGTGTACGCATTGCTACAGAATAACATAAGAAAATGAAGTCAGAGGAGTATAAAGTTTTAGGTGAAGATTAGTAAAAAAAAAGTCTAAATTCACCAGTTTTAGAAATTTTCCTTTCGTTGTGTCACAAAGCCTCCTAGCATTCCAAATTTCAGGATTGAAAAGTTACTTGAAGTATCTACCTATGGGTTACCTACCCTAAAGGTTTCAGTTTCACGATTTCCATGCAAAAATTAGACTTATTGCCATATTTTTTAATGCATTGAGTTAGAAGCTTGATTTTTATTCAGCACTATAAGCTTACAGGGGTTTGATTTTTTAGTGTCATCGAGTGACTAAACGTCCGTAAAATTAGCGTTAGTCTCTGGTTTCCAAATTTATATACATTGAAACTCATTGATGACTAAAATTCTTATACCTATGATATCAATACAAGTGCCTCCTCCAGTACATTTCCTGAAGAAACGGTGATTTGTGGCCTTTTCGATGATATTTAGTAACTCAGTGACATTAAAAAATCGCACCCCAGATCAGATAGGTATATTTGGTATAAATTTCAAGTTTATACCTTCAGTGGTTCCTGAGAAAAGGGGTTTTAACAGACAGACAGATGGACAACAAATCGATCCTACAAAGGTCCTGTTTTTTCCTGCTTAGGTACGGAATCTTTAAAGCAAAAGTTCAAAGTCACTGCTAGCAAATGTAAAAATCATACCCAATCCTTTCCTTTCCGTCGAAAGATAGATATCGCAGGAGCTTCCGACCAGATTCAACAGTAAAATTGTAATCAGAACCACGAGCATACAGAAATCTGCTGGTTTAAATTCTACCTTCTTCTGAATTTCATTGCAGCTAAAATACTGTAAGCTAATATTCAACCCGTATTTATCCAAAAAGTTTTGGTTGAGGCATGCCTCAAGGGTGTGCTTTAGGTCTGTTGTATTATGTCTATAATGCTTGCAGAAATTAAGGCAGACACCGTATCTCAAAATTGAGTAATTGAAATGCGTTGCAGTATGTTCTGAATATTCCTGAAATGAAAAGAAAACATGAAGTTTCCAGTATTTTACGTCGCATTAATATCAGGCTTGTGAAAATTTTTAGTCACACTCCTCTATTAAGAAATTTTTAGAAATTACGACCGACGCCGACGGTGCCGTTGTCGATATAAAAAATCGCAACGCAACGCTGTGCTGTGCCATTTTGGTGTATAGGCTCTCTTAGGCTGTAAAATAAACGCCCCCCACCAACGCTTTTACTTGTGGCACTTGACACAAGCTTGACGTCCGAAACGGGTCCTTGTGGTTACCATGTGGTTACAGAACTACAGTAAAATTATATGATTACCAAATCATAAAATAAATTTTTTTTTTTTTTAAAACTGTTGCACTACGGTGAGTGATCACATGATCTACACTCATATTAAATGTAGATCATGTGATCACTGATCATGTATACTTACCAAATTTCATAGAGTTTGATGAAATAATAGCCAAAATAGAAGCAAACTTCGTTCGCGTACAAAAAGGCGTAAAGGCCCTATCGGCAACCTCCTCGTTTCTTACCCGTATAGTGTCGAGCAAAGGACTATGAGTTTCCGAAACTGGAACGAACTCTGTGTTGCAGTATACAGCATCAGGCTCCTCCATGCAGCTCTCAAACGGGTCTAAGTGGAACACTGCAGGCAGCTTGTTGTATTCTGAAGCTAAAATAAGTAGGTTACCCCTAGTTAATAATTTGCCTGGGCCCATAACCTACGCCATTTTCTAGTTAGTCTTTAGCCATCACGTTACCATTCAAATTATAAATGATAGCTGAACACTGATGTAACTGCAAAAGTAAGAATAATTTCCAAATGAGAACACTCATTTTCACTTTTCAAAATATGAAAACAGATTTGTTACAAAATATTAATTTCAAAATCATTTGTACAAGAGTAATCTTATTTTGTGAATAAGTACTAAGTTAATAAACATTGAATATAATACCTATATAATTAAAATAACAAGAAGGGACAGAATTAGGAAAAACATTGTCACAGGTAGTGTGAAATAACGAGTAAATCCCAACTCGACTGAATTTTGAACAATATAATATACAATAATAATACAAGGTCAGTATAATGTTTATTTTCATATAAAAGTGGGTCTGCTTCAATTTTTAACAGCATCATCGTTCTGCTAATTTGCAGCGTGCAGAGGAAAGCAACAAAGATATCACAGGCTCTGCGTCGCAAATCTTATGAAGAGAGATTACACGTCTTACGCCTCACTACCCTTGAGGAAAGGCGCCTTCGCGGTGACCTCATAGAAACTTATAAAATCCTGACCTACCAATACAACCTGCCAGGTTGCCAGGTGCCTGGTGAACTACTCATAAAGTCAATCTATCATTTTAAATTTAAAAAACGGCTAATTATCACTGTTTTTCGTCACTTTTGCTGACGTTTCGAGACTGCGTTTAGAAGCCTCTTCATTATGAGCACCGCCCGCGACCGCGTTCGATGGCAGACCGGCGAATACCCGACGAATAATAGTGTTCCCCACCACGAAAGTTTAAATTCAATCTATAATCATAATGCCCAGGGCATAAAAAAGCCTCGTAGCTATCTCAAACTCTTGCAATTAAATCGTCTTGTTAATGTAATGCTCAACTAAAGCTAGCATGTATGTATTCTTCATTCGTAGGCAAAACCTGCACAATTTAGTTAACTCTGTTTCGGGTTTTCGCGTTTGCGATTCGCGCGAGCCAAAGGGTTAATAAGTAATTTAGCAAATATTTTCTTTATAAGTTTTGATAAGCGCTTTTAGCTTAATTTACGTATTTTAATTTATGATTTTTACATTCTAGGATTCAATTTACACTGGAAATGTTTTAGGTTAAGATTTGATATGTCTAATAAATGAATTTTAAAAATAAAAAATAAAATAAATTAAATCGTCAACATAATTATTGATATCGTCTCCTTCTACATAATGATTAACCTGTTATATGAAAAAATAAAATCGTGTATGTCATATTTTAGGGTGTCAAAAGGTACATAGCCGAAAAAAAAAATTGTCAGTAACATAAAATGCCAACATTTTAGCATACCTACCTACAAATAATAATAAATTATACATACATGCGACTCCAAATAAAACCATTGAATTGGTGGGAAAAAATAGTTCATTGTACTTATTTGTTATAAACTAATGCAAGGTATTTTGTCAGTAATAATAAGGTTCTGTGTCACTTTTCCACAACAATAAAATTAAACTTAGGTAGGTACCTACCATGCCGTGGTGTGCCCGGCCTAAGACAGAGACACTCCCGTGGACGTAGAAAAAGCCATAATAATATGGCCTTACTAATTTGCAAAGTTGAGCAAATTAGTAAGGCCATTTATGGCTTGGAAAACTCGGTAAAACGTGACGATGCCGATGGAACCTAGCTAGATCGATTTTTTGCCCCCAAAAACCCCCATACAACAAATTTCATTTGTATACAAATATATTCGTATACGATAGTGCAACGAACGAGTATGTCTCTAATGATGCCTTTAATTACTTTTTGACATCTCTGTAATTTGTCTGTGGTCTATTAGTAGTTCAATAGTAGTTCTTCCAAGTGGGTATAGATGACCCACATCATTTCGGGTTTTGTACAGTTGTGTAGAAGGGAATCAAACGTACCCACGGCACAACCAGTTGAGCATAGTAGTTGTGCCTTGGGCCCGGAAGGCCTACTACCACCATACCTATTTCTGTCGTCCTTACGTGACGCAAGAGGTTATTGCATTTGATACGGGCTGGAGTTACGTGGCAGTTCCGTCATTTAATCAAACAAAAAATAAATACTGTTATAAGTATATTGTATCATAACTACTTTATTATCTACTTTATCTAACTTAGACTTATACCTAACTATATACATACTACCTACTACTATTAAGAAATAGTAGTTACAATTATATTTTCAGCAAGTGGAATGGCGTGGTTATAGTTACCTACTGCCCAAATGTATAGCTATATACCTATATATTTTGTGATATGGTAAAAACCAACCGTTATGGTAAAAAATTACCAACTAGGTTAGCTGCTATTCACATAAAATTATACTTTCAAGACTCAATATGTCTCAAGGATTTGGTGACATATTTTAATTCTCTTGAAATCTGTTAAAAACCCGTTTATTCCTAGTAGTCTTTTGATCTAACTACTAGATTTTTTGCACTAGTTCTGCGAGTAAAAAACCTAGATAGAACTACTGGGGTTTTTTAATCTTACTATTTTTGTGTCTCTATTCAGTCTAAGTTTAGGTCTGACTTGCGCATCTGAGGTGCGATTTTTAAGTGTGTCATCGTGTGACTAAAAGTCAGCAAAATGGCAGCAAATCACTGATTTCCAGGAGATCAATAAGGGGAGGCACTTTTGATGATATCATAAGTTTATGAGTTTTAAGTCATCAATGAGTTTAAAAACAAAATAAAATGGATATCGGTGATTAATGGTGATTTTGGTGACATTTAGTCAATCGATGACATTAAAAAATCGTGCTCCAGGGTTACATTGCCCTGAGCGACACCCAAAAAAATTTTTTTATTATACCTCGGGGACTTCTGCTGGGTCCAACGGCTTTTTTTCTAAAAATCTGTTAACTTAGATCATATTAGGAAATTTGTTTCATTTTGTTGGTACCTATTTGAGATGGCATGTCACGAACGGCAGCTACCGGAACCGTTGTAGCTACAAGTATACGTTCTTTGGAGGAGACATAACCCTAACTTTTGGAGTACCGAGGTAATTCCGATCAACATTCAAAGATCTTAAAAACATAAAATTACCGAGAAAAAATCCTATTTGCGCTAGTTAGCTTCCCCAATCTACATGCATCCTCTTCTTAACTTCTTATAGTGCTGGGTTATATTCTAGTGCTATTCTGTGTTAGGCTCTATCAGAACTTGGTCTGTTCCAGCACCTCCTTGGGCTGGGCATCGCTGGTCTTCACGAGTCTCATGAGTGGAGCCTCCACCATCAGACAGAACGGTAACGAGATCATGAACGTGAGGACCATGACGCCGAAGTGGATTAATGTCTGAAATAAAAACGAAATAATAAAAATATAAATGTTTCAGTATTTACTTAGTTAATTACATTGTGAATTCATTTTACTTTTGACTACCTGAGCTAAGGTTCTAAGGTTTTTAAATTCTCTTGTTTAAGTTCTCTTAGGTTTTGTGCCTCAATTTTGCGAATGTCAAGTAGGTATATTATTCAATACTAGCGACCCGCGCGCGACTTCGTTCGCGTGTTTTTATTTATTAACGTGTTCTTAATGATGGAAAATAGGTTTTTGTGTTCCTTTAACGATATTTTAGGGATATTTATAAAGTAAATACGAAAAAAGCGGACCAAAAGTGAGCATTTTTTTTTCGTGTTTTTTCAGCTTAAATATTTTCAGAATCATGGTCTGAATGCACTGTTTCAGTTTTCGGGAGTAGTGTTTTTACGCCCGGTATAGAGGATAGAGGATAAAGATCAAGTCGTTAAAGTCTTCGGTCAAAGTCATATTTTAGTAAAGCGATGGCAGTTTTACTAGAATGTTCCCCACCAAAACTACAAGATATAACTAAAAAACACTAGAAATTGAAATACTTTAAATAAAAATTAACGACGTCTCCTTTGGAAAAAGCAAAAAAAAGTCCGATGATGAAGTTAGTAGATAATCGGTACCACAAGCTAGTCCTTAGTCAAAATGAGTCGAAACATCATAGACATTACCTACCTACTAACGAGTTCCGTTATCCATCATAACACTATCGGCAATATCATCGGAACCTGACGCTATGCAAATCAAAATCAACTTGTTATTTTAACGACAGACGAAATAGCATTGTTTAACTTTTAATAGGTTTTTATAAGTAAGTCAATAGGTGAATTTAAGCAAGTTATAGTAGGTTCGATTCCTGCCTGCTCGGCTATCTTTAGCCCTTAAGTTAAGTAGATAGATGACCTACCCATGATTATGTATAGTTTGAAGATCAACGACCCATGTAGTAATTTGTGATAACGAATATAACGATAGTGAGATATACCATATTGAAGGTAGAAGCGTGTCCCATTTGCGTTTTGATTCCAATATGTGTGTGGATAATGAAGAGATGAAGCAGGTACACAGAGTACGATAGTCGACTCGGCACCACCCATACTCTGCTCTCGAAGAAGTACCGGAATAATGCTGGGGATACAAAAATTTCAAAATTTTAACTCAGTTTCTCTGTTTTGTGCTCTGTAAGAGTAGGAAATACCTACATACTACAAAAGATTTTACACCAAATTGAAAAACAGAAAATAATGTTATAAGTATAATAATATACAAACTTTAAAAAATTATCGTAAATCATAAATAATTTAAGTTTTTAGTTTTTACTGTATATGATTTGGAGATTGTCAAATTTTACTCACTGTTGAACCTCATAGCGAGTGCTAGGACTCCAAATCCGACCAATACTCCAATCACCAATCGCTGCAGTCCCGCAAACGCCATCCTCATACCAAGCGGTAACTGTTGTCTGTCTCCGTAGAACATAGAGCCCGAGTACAACAAAGCCACTATCGACGGGATGATGAACCAGACCAGAGCGATGCATATCTTTGGAACAAAATGTGCACTCAATACAATTTAACAATCGACTGCTAAAATCTACCGCCTGCGACAACGCCTAAATTCAGAATCAGTGGTTGGCGCAGCTGGTACTAATATTTTTAAATCATCTAGCATAGTAACAGACAGGCTGCGCCCTAGGATTTCTTAAACTAAAGTTTCCAGAAGTCACTCTAATATTTAAAAACTGAATTGCATTCATGATTTTCTGACGTTATTTTCTGTACGGGTGTGTGTTCAAAAGTGCATACCTTGTTATTAGATAGATCAACTCCTTTCTTCTGGAGTCGATACACGAGGTACCCAGTCGTCATGCCGATAGCGTAGCAGACGACGTTGTTGTGTCCGTAAACGTGCATATAGTGAAACGTGTCATTTAACATTGTTCGGTAGAACCTAAGTAGAAATAAATAAATACTTATAGAAGCTTTTCAATATTTAGGAGTCTTCTCTAGCGTAGGTTCGACTTCAAAAGTTTCGACTTTTGTTTGATCGGTCAGTCGATTCGATATCTATACATTTGATATGGTATTTATTCTGGTTTAGGATGGGTTTAGGTTTTTCAAGTTTGATTCTGGGCTGGTGTGGGTTTGATTTTGGAATTAATTGAACAGACTAAGTTCTAGAAGGTTCTAAGGTCTAAAAATACAATTTTACTTATCATTATTTCGGGTCTAGTTTGGGTCTAGCTTTTATTCAGGTACACGGTTACACAAGGTTTTATTCGGGGTTGGTTTGTCGTTGTTCGGTATGAATTTCCATAAACTTACTCGGGTGTCATAAGCACGAGCCCGTCTAGATCCCACATCCACACGTGGGCTGCGGGTAAAACTACTCCGAGGACTATCAATAATCCCATTACAACATGTCTGCCTGCATGTCTCGTCGTGAAGTACACGAGCAGGCCGAGGCAGAATAGTTGCGTGTCTGTTGCTATATGCCTGATAAAAACAAGAAATGGAAGGTTATTATTAGGATTTTTGGTTTTACGCTTAGAGAATTTCTAAGGTTAAACGCCATTTTTTAGGCTAAACGGCAAGTCTTAGAGAACCTGAGGAGGCTATATTGAATGTACCCTTGACAGGTCTCAAAAGAAATGTAGACGTACCTACTACATTCCTGTTGTGGTCTAGGGGTGAACTAAGAAAGGAATATCTGAAATTCACCCCCTAAGAGGGTGTGGTGTTGAAGTTTATATAGAAAAAACTCCACGTGGACGACTTCGTCCTGCTAGTTATTCATGTAAACATGTTTCATTTTCATCATTCATCTGTCGTTTCATTTTCGTCACTTCGCACTCACCAAGTGTGCAAAGCACAGAAGCGTCCGTCGGCTATATAGTTGTTGATGTAGAGTAGATGCGCCCACCAGTAGCGACGACAGTCCTCCACTACGGAGTCAGCAACGAACATACGCCATAGTGGCCCTGAACCGAGGTGCCTTAGCCAGGTTGTCATGAATGCTAGGACTAAGGCGTATGCAGGGGTTAATCTGGAAAACGTAGAGGACCATGGATACTACATGGCAGATATAAGTGATAACACCAGTTATATTGCAACCATCCTCGCTCGACTTTTGGAAACAAAAGCGATAATGGTACTATGTTGCGATAAAAACCCACCCAAGTTCAGAACTAACAGGTATTTAGAGATCATCAAATCACCCAAATGTATCCTGATGAGAAAGCAGAACATGAATCCATAATTTATATGGTCAGGTTTGAATGCTGTTTTTGATACTGCAAAATGTGAGAATGAAGACATGAGGTTAAGATTTCTAATTTAAGATCGACAATAATATAAGAATCAGGACTTGTACCTCCACCATCTCATAATCCATATCTTCGGAGCCAGCATCCAACCCACATGGTTTCTCTCGGCATACGTCTCTAGGTTGTACACAAGAAGAAATCCAGATATCACGAAGAATATTTGAACAATCACTAGACCGTTGAAAATCAGTTGGTAATAAGCATTTTCGTACAGCTGAAAATACAGAAACATTTAAGAGAGGAAGAAATTACAGTTATAATAAAATACCAAGACTATAAAGGCATGACGATAAGCAGATAGCATTTTAAGTCAACAACGATGCTGAAGAAAGGACCTCACCTCTTCAAACTCGTGAATATTATCAGTGAAACCCATGCTGTTGACCCACATCACATGGGCTGTGAACATCAGAAATATTGTCAGAACCCTGAAAACATATAACGGATTAAGATAAGACGCTTATTCCTGACATCCTGATCATCTTAAATCAACGTATTTAGAAAAATGGGAGAATGCAGTCCTCTTGTCTTCATTCGTATCGGTCCTCAGTGTTAGTATTGTGTTTACCAATATTATGTACTATAGTGTCCGCATGCAGCTGCGTTCGCTCTATACCGAGTTAAAGAGTCCAGTGCAAATCCAACCAAACCAGTTAATCGCAGGTATACCAAACATCAAAACTAGTCGTTTCGGTATTATTGAGTCACAAACGTTTGTTCTTAGTATTTAAACATTAAAATTTTCGCATTTACAATATAAGTTAGCTGGATAGGATTATATTCTATCTCAGTATTTTTTTTTAAATTTGTATGGTTAAATTTTTTCAATGTTTTAATTTTGTTTATAACGACTGTAATAAAACTAGTCATGTAATTTGGTAGAGAACTGTTTCCTGGGCCACAGCTCATGCTATTCCGGGAGACAGGGCCACATTTTATTTTAATCATCATACTATGGTCAATAAACATTTATTACTTATTATTATTTGTTACCTTGCTCCATGTAATCCTGTCAATCTTTTCGCTCTTGTTTCCTTTGACTCTTTGGATGTCAATCTTCTCCAGTTTTGGATTATTGAGAAACTTAGCAAGTATTTGTTACCTAGAAATAACATCAATCAATTTTATAAAAGAGTCGATGAAGAAGCTCTGGAGAACCCAATTTTTTTTAAATATAAGCCTATGAAAACCATTTTACCAATAACAGCAAAGTTAGTGTTGGTAGGTGCTTTGGATGGAAATATCATAGCAAGTTGCATGCTTATTGTAAAAGATTTACTTCAGGAGTAAACATAAACATAAACTTACTTATATATAAAGACTTAGCATAAAGTATAAGAAGTCACAAACCTTTGGTATCCCTAACCATCCTGCTAGTTATGACATCGTACAGGGTTCCGATACAGTTGACGAGCACGATAGCTACGAAAACACCTAAAACTATCCAATCTCCCATATCAATCTCAATGCGTTGTCCTTTTTTTTCGCAGTAGTACAATTCTGTAAGGGTTGATTCTAAGCCGTAGGCGGAATAAATAGTTTCGTTGAGGCATCCCTCAAGGACCTTCGTTAGGCCCTCTGTTGTTTGTATGCTGTTGTTTTTTATATGGCTTTGGCAGGTGGTGGTAACGCATACGCCTCTTTGGAGATAAGTATGATTGTAGTGTTTAATTGTGCTCTTTGAATATTCCTGGAACATTAAAATATTTCAGGTTTTAGAATCTTTATGGAAGATATTGCCTTGTAAGTTTAATTATGAATGTATAGTATAGTATATATTACATTATTATTATTATATATTATAGTATAGTATAGTGGTTCAAATTTTGAATTGATTTTGAAGTAAGTAGTTCTCGTTGTTTGACTTGTGTTGAAACTTTGCTTATGTGGATATTTGGTAAGCACACTAATTACGTGTCAAGGTTTGTATTATTATTTATTTATTTATTCACCAAAAAAAAAAACAACAAAATACATAAGAGTTACATTAAATAAATTTTGCTAACAATAAGTAGGTAAGTACTTATAACTAGAAAAAATAAGTTAGGCTTAAGTGGTTATGTACTAGTAATGAACACAAGCTCTCACACTAGGATACCCTGTGTCGTGAGAAGCTTGCCTCTTCCAATATGGTCATTATAATTATTATAGGTAAGTAAATACTTTCTTACCTAACTGGTTAGGTTTAAATTTATAAGTTCTCTGCTAGGCTCTTGTTACGAAGTAACTAAGAAAATTTATTTCAGAATTACATAGGTATACCTACAGTTACTATCAGTCCTTCTTCAAACGTTTAGATATGAATAGAGGGACCTAAATCGAGGGTATGTAGGTATAAATAAACAATAGGTTGCATGTGATAGTTACGCTTACGTATGATCAAGTAGTATTTTTATAACAATTAAGTAGTGGGTAGGAGGTAAAGTGATAATTGAATGTTTCCTAAGTGTGCGTACAAGGAGTTTGAGTGTGTGACGTTAATTATGTCGAGGTGCGGTGGTGTGTTTGTATGCTGACTTTTGAATGAATGAATTGAATATGTGTGTGTATAGTCTGACAAGTAGTTGTATCACACAGATACATTGGTCGTGAATTTTTAGAAGTGAGCGTGCTTGCGTTTATTGCAAACGGATAACTAGCGATTAGGTTGATGATGCAGCGGGTACAGTTTGAAATTTTGTGAAAATATTATGAACGTCAAGCGGATATTTATATTTATTTATTTAAATAAGTTTTTAGGTTAGGTAGGTTTAATTTATGAAAATGTCTGTAGTAATTTTTCAGTGTCTCCGTAATTAAGGGTTATCATCCAAGAACTGATTTTCTTTTTGCACTTCGAGGTAAGTGTATGTGAGCAATGATGGAGATGGAAGGTGGACAACGACAGTGTTAGGGCTTGTTTTGATGAGCTTTCTGGTACCTACAAGTACGTAAATCATTCAAATAACAAAATTTGAACCAAGAAATAGTCAAATCAAATCAAAAATGTTTTAATGCGTTCATGTTGTACAAATTAAGATCTTATGGTTAAGTTACAGTTTCAACATGAGTCCGGGTTGGGCACTGCAATATGGAACATGAATTCCAGGTGGTAACAATTATTTGCTACAATTTCATACCTAAAAATAAAAGTACTACAGTCTTAAATTAAGAAAAAAAGCAATTAAGTAGGTTGGTACCTACAAGGCACAAATACATATCATTATTAGACTAGACTACCTCAGTAGGTCATCTAATAAGTAGCCTACCTATCAATGCAAAGAAATGCTCATAAAATACTTTCGTTTTTTCAAACTTTATGGATAGGTAAGTAGGTATCGTCAATTCAATAGCTTAAATAAAAAATCGACGTAAGAGACGAAAGTTATGCAAATTTAATTCCAGTCGACTCGCCCAATTTAGCATAGAAGTTAGATAAACTATCTTGATAGGTACCTAGTTAAAGTTTCCTTCCTTCCAAAATATACGAAATCCGTAAGTATTTGAGCCTATAATTCAATTTTATAAAGTTGGATAAAGCTATTTACACTTTGCTTTCCTCCGTTCCGTTTATAGCATTTGTAGGTAGGTTCTTATTTGTCTAGCCCGTATATGGTATGGAGCAGTGCTGTAACGTAACTAGGGCGCGCGGTGCCAGCGGTGCCTAGCCTAGGCATAGAGCGTAGACCCTGGGGCTCAGAAATTACCAGACTAGGACCAGGGGTGCGATTTTTTAATGTCACTCAGTGACTAAATATCATCAAAAAGGTCGCAAATCACCGTTTTTCAGGAGATGTACTGGAGGAGGCACTTGTATTAATATCGTAGGTATACGAAATTTTAATCATCAATGAGTTTCAATATATAGAAATTTGGGAATCAGGGATTAACAGTAATTTTACTGACTGTTTGTCACTCGATGACATTCAAAAATCGCACTCCTGGGACATTTAGTCATCGAGTGATTAAATGTCAGCCAAATAATCGATAATCACCGATATCTGTAAGTTCGTACACTTGAAACTCGTTGATGACTAAATTCTCATGCCTATGATATCAATACAACTGCTTTATCTAGTTGATCTCCAGGGATGTGATTTTTGAATGTCATCGAGTGACAAAACGTCAGTAAAATTGCCGTAAACCCCCGATTGAAACACATCGATGACTAAAACTCTGATACCTATGATATCAAATTGCCCCCTCCAGTAGGTAAATCTCTTGAAAAATGGTGATTTGCTACCTTTCTGATGATATTTAGTCACTGAGCGACATTAAAAAATCGCACTTCTGGAAATCGGTGATTTGCGGCCATTTTGCTGTTATTTAAAGTCACTTGATGACATTTTAAAATCGCACCTCTGTGTCCTCCTATCCTCTAATAGGCTCTCAATAGCTATTGTCCGTATAATGCTATAGATTGTTCACTCACGTGTATTAGTCCTATGAGTTCATTGTTTGGCTGTGCGAAGATATCAACACGAAGAAGGCAGTATGTACCATTAGCGGGGACCAGGCAGCTTCCGTAGTCGTCCAGTCCATATAGAGGTGGCATACGGGCATATTCGGTATCTGAATTAGAAAAGTTATTTATACCTAGGTAGCAAATAACTAGTGGTTCGCCTCGAACTGATACCTCGTGGAAACAAGCAATGTTAGCTACCAACTTTCTTTACCTTTCTAACCGACTTTATAAAACATTTACGTACGTAGGTACCTACAAGTATAACATTTTCATGGAACCAAGACGAGATATTCCCTATACGCACAAACAACGACGAAACAACAATTTGAATCGGACTAACCAGCGGGGCTTAAACATTCATCATCATCATCACCAGCCTGTTTACGTCCACTGCTGGACGAGGCCTCCCCCATGGAATACATTGCCATAATCACCAACGCTTGACAGGTGGATTGGTGATCGCAGCTTGGTGTTAAGTACTGAAGTGGATGCTGCTCCAGTTCCTGGTGTAATTCCTGTAAGGCTTTTTTCTACATCCACGGGAGGAGGAGGGGTCTACCTTAGGTCGGACACACCACGGCACACGGGCGGCGTAAACACAACATACCTAATAATAGCTAAATAGCTGACGAATTCATTAATAATCTATTATGAAGATTGGATCGTTAGGCTCAAAAGCTACCCTCAAACAAGCTAATAATAGTAGATTATGCACTAAGGGAATAAAGCAGTGTCTTATGTCGCGGGCGGCATATTGAACCCTGAGCGTAATGAGGGACTCTAAAGTTAACTCTCGAGTGTAGCGAGGGAGTTATATAGAGTCCTGACTGAAGCGAGGGGTTCAAGCTGCCCAAGACGACGACAGGCTTTATTCCAAAGGAGCATACTCTACTTTTCACACCTACGGCGAGACAATAAAAAGCCAGGGCTCCATAAATAAGTATCGTCTGTTTTGATAAACTCTGGAGTAGAATCATTATCGCTCGACATTTTTAGTTAACACTAAATTGCCATTGACATAATATATTATCAGAATATTGCAATAAAACTCACTGAAAAATACAGCACCAAACATCTCTTTTGTTTCACATTGTGTAAAATCGAGCCTATTTCTTTTTTTTTAATACCTACTGCTTTTGGTGGCCAGTTTGATTTTCGAACAAACCTCTTTACAATGCCATATGGGATTTTTTTTACTTGGAGTTTTTCAAGAGTTTCCACACGAATTTGACCTTCCAAATTCAAATCAATTTATTCCCTAGGGAGTTTCATACAACTTTATATCCCTAGAGAGATAATGCTTTACTTTACGTTGAGGTTGCATGGTTTGTAATTGGACATTGTCGAGCAGGTGTGAAAACATTCATACAAACACCAATTCGTCCAAGTTTACTCAGAGAAAACGCCTCGCTCATTGACATAAGGTTTTCCATACGAAACTATAATGATATTAGTTTTACACCATGCATTAGGTACATTTATACAGACTGTTACAGAATTCGCAAACGAAGGAGAATAACTTGTAAAAAAAATGCGTATGATCTAAGCCCATAGAAATATATATATAAAGCCCAAAGCCTCTGCCTGAATAAAGTTCTGCCATAGAAAAAACATCTATTCTATACGGTCTTGGTCGGTTGGTAAGGAACAGGTGTAATTATATTTCAAAATGATCCGAAAAAAAATAATTTTTTTTTCACATAATGTACCTACCTACTTACCTATAGGGTAAGAAAATAATATCTGAGTACCTTTATGCTATTTCATCACCATCCTTGTAAACAAACAAAACTCACCATTTAGATGATAAATCACGGCGGAACACGAACAAAAAAACAAAAATAAAACAAAACACACTCTCCGATTCATTATGGACAACATTTCTTTGGATGTATAAGAACTATACTGTTTGTATTTAATCCTACGCAGCCCAGATTCGGCTAGTGAAACTTAAGTGTTGAATATTTTGTGTCTTTCACTATAAAACAAATGGGGATGCTGTGTCTGGTGTCTGTTGAAACTAGTTTTGAATTTATGAACCGGCTTCGAAGGATGCGCAGGTCCCTAGCCCTGCGAGGCCATATCTATACCTACGGTGTGCCCACTTTAGGTCTAGTTAGGTTGTTTAAGTAGTAAACACCTTGTTTGGTACCTACCTACCTTGTGGAGGGTCTCAAAGTACGGGTTGTGGTCGGCATTTAAATCGTGTAGCAGGTATAATTAGGGGTGGTTGAGGGTAGGTATTTATTTATTCATAAAAAAAACTATCTAGGTCCTAAAGGGAGTCACCGTAGATCAGTCAGGCAGGTCCTAGCCCTCTCGTTAGAGAGTATTATTTTCCTTGTCCTAGCAACTAGGAACTGATATTACTGTACTCTATGAGTAACTGCTTGAGACAAGGCTGAAAGTATAATGCATGCATGAGTGCAATTTTACCGGCAGTTCGCGGTACCTACCAAACCGGAACACGACAGTATTTGTATTATTGGTATCTATCTACATCAAGAGGTTCCCAAACTTTTTTTTCTCGTGGACCACTTTCAAAGTTTTACTATTTTCGGTAGACCCCCTGCTGCTACATTTCTACTGTATTCCAAAAACTCCTAAAAAATATCACCGTAAATTGGGGGGTGTTAAGAAAAAAAAGTAGCACATTTTCTTGTGTCCTATTTATTAAATTACACTCTTTGTTTTTGTTAAATTAAGGCTGTCCCCTTGTAACTGCAAGTTAACATCATTGAATTTTATGAACAAATATGTTAAGTACGCAATGTCCGCTTTATATTTGATCAGATTTTCTTTTAAATCTGGTGCTTTAGTTTCGAAATATCTACTCTATCACTGATTCGAAAAGTGAGTAAAATCCCGATAAGCATGCACCTTTCGACAACCAGCGTACTTCAGTATGTAAGAGCAGTCGTTGAAAATGTTCATCATTTTCATCGCACAATAGTGCAAATAAACGGTTATTCAAACCATTGCTTCTTATTTTATTAACTGCGTTAATCACAAATTGATGCGATTGGTGCAATCTATGACTCAAATTTTTGTTTTTTAATATGAAAACCAGAAAATTTTTCGTGGACCCCCACTTACACTTGTGAACCCCTGTTTTCTTTTCACGTCTACGTGGACCCCCGTGTGGTCTCCTATGGACCCCTGGGGGTCCACCTGGACCACTTTGGGAACCTCTGATCTACATACTGCTTGGATACAGGAATATAGGTACACTGATGCATTCCATTCGATATCGTATGACATAGATTATTTCAGGTACCTACCTACCTACCTACATAGAATTTACTTAATCGCCTCTCAAGTGGCGCGCAATTCATTCTTGTTTTTAGCTCATCAAGTCATCATACCTCATTAACAGTTCTTGAGATAGCTAAAAAGGTTTTATCATAACATAAAATAACACCCAACAGTTACATACGTAGTCTTGATAGTATATAGTCTAGTAGGATTTCCTGGATCGTGGGTATCAGGAACTACGAGTACCATGGTAACATAACACCCAAAAAAAATACAAACAAAAAATGCGTTAAAAAAAAGTAAAAGTTTTGCACACATAACATAGGTATTATAGTTGATAGTAAGTATCTCATAGAGGCATAGATATAATTAGTTTAGCTACGAATATTCTTCAATAATTTTTAGTGTTTTTTGGTTCATGGATATTCTTAGCCTAATGATATTTACTAGATACTATAAATTAAAACATGTGTGTTGGGTCTCCTAGTTTTCGCAAAACCTGTTTTCGCTCTCAAGAAGTGTTGATAAGCTGTGACGAGCAAAACACAATCAAATCAAATTTGAATTTCGCGCCACATGCGAGACGATTCACAAAACAAAACAATAAAACCTCTTTTTAGTCTGTGGTTTCAGTCAGTGGATTAGCTTATTTATAGCGGGCAACATTTTTCTAACCTCACCTCACTCAAACAATAAAATCAATAAATCGTACCGGCTGCTCATTGGCGTTGATTGTTTTCGTTTATAATAAATAAAAACATTATTTTCTTTCAATCAGCTCTTGTCTTACCGATACTACCGATCAATGCTATTAGTTTGATTTATCTACAATCATGACGACGAACCCTAGAAAAGGGACGGATACGGTCCCGTTGGAAGAAAGTGATCAGCTTACGATACGACCTTTGTAAGTAATCCAAATAAACAGAAATATCTAATCAATTATTTTTATAATTAATCTAACTCAAGATCAATATTTCTTTATTCTGTATAATAGCACACATTCTATCAGACCATGATAATAAATAAACCCATAGCATGCCCATAGCCGTCGTTAGCCATCTATATTATATTACCCATATCCTGTAGTGCCCTATAACTAGGCTTTTAATTTCACGTTTGTTGAGGCAATCTTTGCGATTTGAGCCTGGGTATGACTGCGTGTTTATGTGTTTTTGTGAGATAACTCAAGGCCAAGAAAGGTATAGAAGTTACTGGTGAGCAGAGAGAGAAGAAATTTCTAGGTTTCAGGCAGTGAAGTTTTGGAACAAATTGGTTTTCTAACATAATTTTAAATTAAATTTTCTAATCTACAGAATCTAGCTAAAACATAGTGCATATCTCCATGCTACAATACATGTTATTGTTTTTTTTTCAGGGGTGCAGGCCAAGAAGTAGGCAGATCATGCATCATGTTAGAGTTCAAAGGAAAGAAGATCATGGTAAGTTGTGCTATTCATTTTTATGTTTCAACTTCTTAGATTTCTTACAATAAGAAAATATATGAATGGCTTATTTTTTATTTTTCTATCTCCCTTATATACCTAATAATGGCCTACCTAACCAGTTTAAGTCACAATATTGTAACAAAATAAATTATTTATTTGTAGTTGGATTGCGGCATCCACCCCGGGCTGTCAGGCATGGATGCATTACCGTTTGTGGATTTGATAGAGGCTGACGAAGTGGACCTACTGCTTATTTCCCAGTAAGCACCTGTGATGTACCTTGTATTGCCTATCTGCAGGGCGATTCTAAAACGTTAGAAACGTTTCTGATCAGATTCGTTAGTTTTTCATTTCGATGTGGTAAGTAACTAAAACAATTTTCTAACAATTTTCTCTAGTAAAACACAGTAATACCTATACAATATTTATTGTTTTTTTACTGTGTTTTACTAGCGAAAATTGTTTTAGTTACTTATTGCATTGAAATGAAAAACTAACGAATCCGATGGGAAACGTTTCTGTTGTTTTAG
This sequence comes from Epirrita christyi, assembly GCA_951392215.1. Taxonomy (NCBI): domain Eukaryota; kingdom Metazoa; phylum Arthropoda; class Insecta; order Lepidoptera; family Geometridae; genus Epirrita; species Epirrita christyi. The sequence continues at coordinate 14,567,905 of OX595851.1, forward strand.
AATCGCCCTGCTGAAATATTGTATGGTTTAATAACAAGATACTGTTAACACCAACTTGATACATTTAACCCGTGACACGATTTACGAGATTTTTTTCTCAGGCGACAAGGAGAATAGACCGTGTTCACATAAGATGCATTTTAAGATTTACAAACTTTTTCTCTGTACTTTATACTTTTTTTTCAGTAGTAAGTATTATATAATGTTAATAATGTTTTTTTTATTTTTCCTTAGTTTCCATTTAGACCACAGTGGTGCCCTACCGTGGTTCCTTACCAAGACGTCATTTAAAGGGAGGGTATTTATGACACACGCTACTAAAGCCATCTATAGGTGGCTGGTCTCAGATTACATCAAAGTTAGGTGAGTCAATCATAACACATGTACACATCTTACTTGGTTGACCCTCAAGAGTCAAAGTACTAACTGGGGTCGGACTAAGTTGTTGCTCAAGATTTCTGGTTTGCCTCAAGCCATTTGACTTGGGGAAAAAGTGGTTTGTCGTCCCTCTCCGTGAGCCTTCGGTTGTTTGTTAAAACTTCAGTAAAATATTCATAATGTTTAACAAGTTTAAAATATTCCCGTCCCATTTTAACATAATTTTACTGTAAGAGAAAGGTATATTTTGGGACTTTTTAAACTTGGGTTTTACTTGAATCATCTTGGGTGATCATGAAGAAAGTTTTCTAAGGCGCAGGTCAGACAGAGTGATGTAAGGACGCGATCATCCAGACGATTCAGAAGAGGCTGCAGGGAGTTGTTCTTGAAGTGGCAATGAGCAAGTCATATCTCGCAGAACTGACTACTGTTGAAGAATAAAGGTTCTCGAGTGGGCGACCACATACCGGACGACGCAGTGGAGGAAGCCTCTTTCTTGATGGATAAAGGCCAAGGGCTATGGGCCGTTCTGATGCTGATGATGAGGAGTCTGACCTGTTGTCAAGGGAACGCCTGAGATGTCACTCCATTCCCGCCCTCACTGCCGTTGCGCCCGCGGTCCTATGTATGTTTTGCAATAAGACGCAGACGATGAAGCGTCGTGCCCGTGCCCCGTCTCTTCTGTGTGATTTGCGTAGAGTCGCTTCTATTAATTTTGTATGAGAGTATGGTGCACCTGCACCACGGCTTCGCCATATACATATAAATTACATAACACCTAACACACAGTCACATACGTAGTCATGATCCCACACTAGGATTCCCTGTGTCGTGGGTATCAGGAACTACGAGTACCATGGTACCATAACACTCTGACCCAGAACAAATATTTACAGATCATACAAACATTTATCCCGCAGCTGCAATCGAACCCGCAACCTCTCGCATCTCAGCCGGCTATTCGCCCACCGTGCCAAAGAGATTGTGAAAAATGTCTCTTCTGTTTGGCCTGCCCCTAAGTCCATAACGGCTCTAGAAACCTAAAAGAGAGAATGCATTATATTGAATTTCTTACCTTTATTCTTCCAGCAATATCTCAACAGAACAGATGTTGTACACCGAGTCAGACTTGGAAGGCTCAATGGACAGGATAGAGACCATCAACTTCCATGAGGAGAAAGACGTCCGTGGAGTGAGGTTCTGGGCATACAACGCCGGCCATGTGCTGGGAGCTGCCATGTTCATGATAGAGATAGCTGGAGTCAAGGTCAGTTGTATTTCTAGAGGGATCTAGAATAACATGGCCGGGAGAGACAGTCTGCGGAGTGTGGTTCTGGGCCTGCAATGCTGAAAGCTGCCATGATTATAGTACTAATAGCTGTAGTCAATAGTATTTATAGGTTCTAGAATAGACTAAAGGGCTCCATAGATGGAATAAAAACAATCAACTTCCATGAGGAGAAAGTTGTCTGCGGAGTAAAGTTCTGGAAATTTTACATGAGTGTAAATCTACATGAGTACCTTCCTAGCTTTAAGGTCATAAGCATTTAGATGTCCACTGCTGGGCTTGTGTCTCCTTTAAAGAATGCCATGACGGTTGGTCTTAAGTCACCTCCATCCATTGTGTTTGGAATGGAAAGAAGATAGGGAAATACCTGGGTTTGATCTCCTTGGTGCTTACGTGGATGATGGTGGCAAGCAAACATCTATTTTCCACTCCGTTGATTTGATGAGTTTGGCGGAAGGCGCTGATTTGCACGTTAACGCTCGCGAATGGTATAAGCGTTGAAATAAGACGATTTTCGTGGGTTATGATGATTTTCCGATATATTTTTGTGAGGAGCAGTTACGAGCTTCGATGGCGAAACGTCAAGAGGAAGATATTATTTTTCCTACCCACAGGTTTTTAGGTGGGTGACAGGATGATGGTACGGCATAGTTGAGGGTTGATGGAAGTATGTTTTTAAACGATAAAGTTGCGTCCAGAAATCTACCTTTACAAAACACATTGGCTGCCACAATCTTTATACGTCGTAGATAGGAGGGGAGAGTTTGTGGTCGTCACTCGAGAACATTTATGCCCAATTGGCCACTTCAGGGTCATAATCACCATCAATCAATCAATCATTATCATGACTTCATTCGGGTGAGTAGTTGGCTGAGATGCGAGAGGCGCTGGTTCGATTCCCATTGCGGTATTGCATGATCTAAAAATATTTTTCCTGCGTCTGTGTATTGCCATAGTACTTGTAGGTGTAGGTGACCGTTGGGTGTTATGTAAAAAAAAACATCTTGCTACTAAATCAAATATGTGGAATTCAAAATATTTTATTTCATTTTTCAGGTTCTGTACACTGGTGACTTCTCAAGACAAGAAGACCGGCATTTGATGGCTGCAGAAATACCCACTGTCAATCCAGATGTACTAATTACGGTAGGTATCCTACTTCCTACTAATATTATAAACGCGAAAGTTTGTGAGTATGGATGTTTGTTACTCTTTCACGTAAAAACTACTGAATGGATTTGAGTGAAATTTGGAATGGAGATACTTTACGCCCTGGATTAACACATAGGCTACTTTTCATCATCATCATCAATTTTCATCATTATTCACGCGGGTGAAACCGCGGGGCGCAACTAGTTGATTTATAATTTGAACCTTATTGTAACATAATAACTTTTCATTAAAAAATCGACTTCCGCCATTTAATTCGCCTATCTGTTTGTATTGGCATACAAAACAATAACTTGTTGCTGAAAATACCAAAATTGCTATATGTATGCCTATAACATTTGAGGAGTTCCCTCAATTCCTCATGGATTCCCTCATCAGAACTGGGGTTTGAAAAAAAGGGGACCAATCTGGAAGAATATCTATTCAAATAAAAATAAAAAATCCAAATCGGTTCATAAACGTCGGGAGATAATGAGGATAAAACATTAAAAAAAAATACAACTGAATTGAGAACCTCCTCCTTTTTGTGAAGTCGGTTAAAAAAAAGGAGCTTTTTATAGAAAGCCCTCAATTTGTCATGCCTTAAGTGTCCCGTAAAATAAGTATAGGTTAGCGAAATTGGGGTCGGTGATGACATGTTTAAATGTACAGGAGTCTACGTACGGCACGCACATTCACGAGAAGCGAGAGGAGCGCGAGAGCCGCTTCACCGGCCTAGTCTCGGAGATCGTGCAGCGTGGCGGCCGCTGTCTCATCCCCGTCTTCGCGCTGGGGAGGGCTCAGGAGTTACTGCTTATCCTAGGTAACACATAGTATACCTGAGCAGGGCTATTCTAAAACGTTCGGAAAGGGTTTCCGATCGGATTTCGATGTGGTAAGTAACTATAACAATTTTCTCTAATAAAACACAGTAAAAATCAATAAATATAAATAATAAATATAAATAAATAAATAGTTGCTGGACATTTCACACAACATTATCTAGCCCCAAGCTAAGCAGAGCTTGTATTATGGGTACTAGATAACTGATATACTTTATACAATACATTACATAGATAGATATTGTTTATTATTTTGTTTTACTAGAGAAAATTGTTTTAGTTACTTAGCACATCGACATGAAAAACTATCGAATCCGATCGAAAACCCTTCCGAACGTTTTAGAATAACCCTGTAAGTACCAGCCTAAAATATCTAAGACTCAATTCACACCGAGACGGCATCGACTGCGCACAGTCCGGCAGGCATCGACGCCAAGCTAAGTGCGCCCCGTGCTCAACCAACTTAAGCACTGGCTTAGTAGTGAGGATTTTAAGACTATAAAATAAATCATTCTCAAAACCCCAACAAGCAGTGGGGTTTTTTTGGAAATATTTAAAAAATGTTCTCAATTTTCTCCCTTTGCGCTAGAGGCGTCATGTTTATTTTTTGTCTCGTACATAGTCCTGATCCTACACTAGGATTCCCTTTATCGTGGGTGGGTATACGAGTACCATGGTACCACAACACCCAGACCAGATACAAATATTTGCTGATCATGCAATCATTTGTCCCGCAGCGGGAATCGAACCCTCTTGCATCTTGCATCAGAAGGCTAATCATGTTACAATCACATAGAAAATTGACCGAATCGAGATTGAATCCGCGAGTGACTGAGTCGTGTAAGGGGCTGTTGTGTGTTATGCATATGTGACTAGTCCCAGCTGATGCTGTTGGTTCCGTTCCAGACGAGTTCTGGTCGCTGCACCCTGAGCTACAGGACATCCCGATCTACTACGCGTCGTCGCTCGCCAAGAAGTGCATGGCGGTGTACCAGACCTACGTGAACGCCATGAACGATCGCATCCGCAGGCAGATTGCGATCAACAATCCCTTCGTATTCCGACACATCTCCAACTTAAAGGTAGGGATCACTATCTATCTCTGTTTGTATACTAGTGTCCAACCGCGACTTCGCTTGCGTTATAGCGGTTGTAGTCAATAAAGTAGTAGTATATAAAGATTACAGAGGGATTTGCCATAACCACCACCCTTGGCAGGCGGATTGGTGGTCGTACTCAAGTGGCCATCCCCTGGTGTAATCCCTTAGTATGATTTTGGCAAATCTTCCTATTGCACACTATGGATGCTATGGGGGAGACTTCATAGTAGTTTATTGATAACGAAAACAGTTACAGGTCATTAAATATACTCTTAAGTAGGTAGATACAGACAATGTAATATATTCAGCTTGTGATTGGCTGAATGAAACACTCCCCATAACAATTTTAATCATATAAAAATAATCATCCAGCATTGAATGTCTACCGACTGATGAAGAAGACATAAAGATTAGTAGTGGTGTGCCGTGGTATGTCCGGCCTAAGAACAGACCCTTCCATCTCCTCCCGTGGATGTCGTAAAAGCCGACTAAGGGATTACATCAGGGTATGGGCAGCAGCATCCATCTGAGTACTTAATACTGCAATCAAATTGGGGAAATATTCAAATAATATTCACCACGAATCAGCGACCGCGATCAGAGGCATCATGTTATACTTTGCATTTAAGTTTATAAGCAAAAAATAACGAGATTTATCATTGTACATTTTTCATTCGAGATTTCCATGTAACGATCAAATAAAATTCTCAATCCAGGCGGGCAATTTTCGGATTGTAGACGTAATGATTAGGTTGATGATTTGACGACCTCCGTGGTGCGACGGGTGAGTACTCTGCTGAGCTGTGAGAGATGCAGGTTCGATTTCCGCTCGGTACTTCATGGTACTCGTAGTACCTGATACCCACTTATTTTTTCCATTCAGATTAGTAAGCTTGGAAACGCAAAATAGGTATTCCAATTTCTGAATCACAATAATAAATAAGTCATCCTTGCTTGAAATAATATAACAACAAAATATATCCGTAGAAACTTTATTCGGTAGCATTCTCCTCACCTATCGCAAACACGTCAATCTCCGGCTTTACCTTATCATACAAATGTGGGAACGCACCTTCCGCCATATACTTCTTCCTCACAACCTCATACAAACTCAAATCGAACATCTCTTCAAACTCTGCTCTTGTCATGAATATATCTGCATACAAAAAGGAGTATCCTCCCACTTCTCTAGTAAACTCTTCCATTTTTCTCATAGCCGCTACAGGGTTATAAGATTTCTTCTCTTTTACTCTCCCAGGAACGCCGTAAACGCCTAAATCGTTGTACATTGCGTAGTCAGTTCCTGGCACTAAGTATTTTGCATCAGGACGTTTCAACTGACCGGACGATGGACCGTGGTCGATAATTTTACACGGGTACACCAGCAAAGGAAACTTTTCGAACAGTTGGCTGGCTATTTCTATCTGATGTTCCAACTCTTTTATCGGTAGGACAATATCTTGGAAGACTTGTTTGGTGAATGTATAAGCGCGAACGCCGGGGGTCGTAGTGAATTTGAGGAAAGCTGGTTTAGGAGGTAACAACCAGCCGAAAAAGTATCGGAAGAGTGTGTCGTTGCCAAAGGAAAGCATATCTTCTACCACCCAGAATATAGCTCTGTTGTGCCTTAGCAAATAGTCTCTTAACGGTATCAGTTCGACCGTCTCTCCTTTAGTGAGGAAGGTTTCCACGTGTTTGTAAAACCAGGGTTTGTACCATCTAGAGCAGTGGTTCACTGTGATGTTTGGCTCGTAATCTGAGTAGTCACCAGTCATGATAACTGCCTCGTCTTTAGAGTAAATCGTACCTTCGATATAATCTGGGAATACCTTTGGTTTCTCTTCGTAAGTGCCTGACACTTCCCTAATCATATCGCAGTAGTTTTTCTGTCCTTTAATTGGGAGGTATTTGATCTTGATGTAAGGTTTGATTTTCACGATTTTCAAGGTCAAAGCGACCAAAAACCCTAAGCTCCCGTGACACCAGGGCAGTGCTTTGAAGAGATCAGAGTGTTCGTTATCTTCTGTGGCCGTTACCAAGGAGCCGTCAGCGATGACGACCTCGTAACTCGTGATGGTCTCGTGGTACAGGCCTGCTTTGTGGGAATGGGTTGACATTCCAGTACCGAATGCCAGGCCTGAAATAAAAATAAGTATTTATGAAAACAATAAACATTGTCAGGATCACATTGATACTTGCATACTTTTGACATATAAGCGAAGAAAACTACTCATAATCGGAAAAACAGGTGGCGATCCAGCTAGGGATGCCAATTTTTAAAAAAAAAATTTTTTCAGTGTATTTTATGTAAAAAAAATTGTAGACGTCGAAAAAAATATAAACATACAGTATGTTTCACTCAGATGAGATGAGACGTCAACTTGACATTGACACACCAATTATCGTTCAGAACGAGATAAAAGCAGCGTTAGAGAAGAAGGCTGCGTTCTGTTTTACGCTTAAATAATGTTAGTTAATTTTTTAATTAAAATAAAATATACTTTGTTTCGCCTGCTATATTTTTTAATAATTATAGTATTTGGACCCTAAATATAGTAGGGTACTATATTATATAGAAGGGTTAGCAACCCTAGATCCAGCATCCAGCTGTTCATTTTCTTCATCGTATCATTGGTTATTTCTTTTTAATTGGTCATTAGCGAGCTTTTGTACTCATGCTGAGTTTTTACTCTCTGATCCTAATCGTAAAATCGCAGTGTATGTTCAATATCCCGCCACTCGGTGGACCGATGCCATTGTTAATGTCGAAGGAATACGGTGGATAGAGGCGACTCAAAACCATTCGTGCTTGGTATTCTGGGAAACCCATATCTAGCAATCTTAAGAAGTCTTGATAATGATTCAAATAGACTTACCTCCCAACGTAGCATCAGTCAACTCAATACATACAGCTAACGAGTATCCTTTTGGTATCAAAAACTCTGTTATATCACCAATAGTGCACATAGGTTCAACCCTCACTGTCATAGCCTGCTCATTTAGATCTAAAATGTCGTATAACGGTATAGGGACTCTATGGTGGAGGTGTTTTTGGAAGAAGGTGGTGGAAAGTGACAGCCAGTTGGGTCGCGATGTGCAGAGAAGACGGCGCTCTTGGTCAGGCAGCTTGTTCCATTGCTGGACCTGGAATTAAGATTTATTGTATTCATTGATGGAGATTTTAACCGCCGACATTAATATAAAAAACATAACATAACAACCAACAGTTACATAAGTAGTCTTGATCCCACACTAGGATTCCCTGTGTCGTGGAGGAACTACGAGTACCATAACACCCAGACCCGAAACAAATACCTGCGGATTGGATCATACAAACATTTGTCCCGCAGCGGGAATCGCACCCACAACCTCTTGCATCTAAGCCGGCTTATCGCTCGCCGCGCCACACAGGTCGTCAATAAAAATGAGAGTGATTTATGACCAATTTTGAATAAGAATTGCTTAAGAATCCATTAAATCCATTTCATTTCATCATCATCAGCCTGTAGAAGTGTGGGGCATAGGCCTCCCCCTTAGAATGCCACGACGCACTTTCTTGGGCAGCCTCCATCCACCGACTAACGACATCTAATTTGAGTAAGTTTTATTTGTGCGGCCGTTTTTTCCTTACCCTGGCCTGTATTTCCCTGACGTTGTCCTCGTGGTTCTGAGGATTGTACTTCCGTAGCCATGCTCGTAGCCTCAAGAGTACCGTGAAGAGGAAGCTGGCTGGCAGGCAGAACACCGCCACCACTAAGGAACGGTGCTCCTCCAGCCAGAAGATGAGGCTGTCTTTGACTGACTCTGGTATCATGGCTGGAAATATATTCAAATCAATGAGCTTTATTAATTAAACAATAAATAAATGCTGGACCTTTCACACAACATTATCTAGCCCCATGCTAAGCAGAACTTGTGCTATGGGTATACTAGATTACTGATATACTTAATACAAATACATTACATAGATAGGCGGGTTCGATTCCCGCCTCTGAACAAATATTTGTACGATCTGCAGATATTTCTTCAGGGTGTTCTGGGTATTTTCTATGTATAATAAGAAATATCTATCTATGTAATGTATTGTTTTAAGTATATCAGTTATCTAGTACCCATAACACAAGCTCTTGGGGCTAGATAATGTTGTGTAAAATGTCCAGCATTTATTTATTATTATTTATTTATAGAAAAACACCCAGAACACCCTGAACAACTATCTGCAGATCGTACAAATATTTGTTCAGAGGCGGGTATCGAACCCCCAACCTCCTGCGTCGCAGGCGAACCTTTGCCGCGCCACATAGGTCGTCAAACTACTAAATACAATATTTAGTAATAATACTTTATACCGAGAGAAGCGAGTCGCTCAGTTTCAGTGTGCGAGAGCAGCGAAGGCTCGCCATTGCATAGGTATCACTGGTAAGCGAAGCGAGTCATAATCAATATGTCAAAACTATAATAACATTAACATCCATTGCCTGGTGTAAACACCAGTCTAAAATTCTAAAGGAATCCATAAAATCACACCATGCAAACCATACTAGGGTTATTAAACATTCACTTCATACATTATAGTTTGAAATTAGGTAAGTTAGAAACATATATTATTAGGGGCGCTAGAAACAGACAAAGCATTTCACCTAATAATTATTTATAACAAGCGTAGCGTGTGCTGTCTTTTTATTTTTTATTTTTTTTATTTTTATTTATTTAGGACAACAAACAATTACACTCGCATAGTACTAAATATAGGACTAAAATAACACAGTGATTCTAGGAGGGTAACCAGCCCCGTTGTCCACAAGTTAGGTATGCTTAAACTATAGGGCAAAAAGAAAGAACACATGATTTAAGTTTAGTGTGGACAATAGTATAAATAGCATTTCAACTGCCAAAGCTGATTGACCCCTTGACAAAGTAGTGTCCCCCTCTCGCATTCCGACCACAACTACTAGAAAGGGAGAGAGGACAGCACCCAGCCAAGGCGCCAGCCAGTCAGTCAAAGTTAAAATGCTACACAAATCAATGTATAAAAATTTAAGATGACGAGGATACATGAGTATGTAGGTACTTAATTATAATAATTGTAATAATTGAGGTCAAAACTCATCCAGTGAAATCGACACAAGTGTATCTATTACACTTTTTCTAAATAGACCAGGTGAGGTAGCGAACAATTCAGTGCTTGTAAAATGATTATTAAACAGTTTCATTATTCTATTTAGCGGTGCACGCTCACCCGCGATTGTTTTACAAGGGATAGGTGCGAACAAATATTGTTTACGAGCCTGTCGGTTATAAGAGCGATAAGGTATATGAATATATATTTGATTAACTAAACTACTACAATCGAACTTACAATGACATACATTGAATAACAGCATAAGATCAAGGAGCAATCTTCTCATCTTCAGAGTGTGTAAGTTGAATTTACTAAGAAGTTTATCATAGGAGGACCTAGAACGAAAACAGCGATAATTCATAGAACGCAAGAATTTGCGTTGAATAGCTTCCAACTGATCATGGTATTTATTATAGTGGGGGTTCCACACAGAAGTGGCAAATTCTAACTGGGATCTCACTAGCGATTTATACAAAAGTAGGTATGATGCAGGTTTCTTGAAAGGAATACTAGTGCGCATTACAAAATTGTACATCTTAAAGGCTTTGCTAGATATGATTTATGTGAGCATCATAGTGAAGTTTAGAATCCATGAGTATACCTAGATCCTTAATTAGCGACACTTTTTCCAAAGGAATATCATGCAATGAATAGGTAAAATCAATAACATTGTTTTTTTTTTAAAAGTGATCGTTTTACATTTAGATAGGCTTAGATGCAGTTTGTTTATGGTACAGTAGTTTGCAAGGCGATCCAGATCGTCCTGTAGTTTATAACAGTCATTAACAGTCGTAACTTCACGGTAGACCTTCAAATCGTCTGCATAAAGTAGAAAACGAGAATGTAGAAAGCATTGCTTTATATCATTAATAAATAGGACAAAAATTAATGGTCCTAAAATGGATCCTTGGGCCACTCCTGACGAGACCTTAATTATTTCATCAGAGGTGAATCCGTTGACAGCTACCCGTTGAGTTCTATTTCTTACATAAGAGGAGAACCATCTCAGTAGATTTCCGCGGATACCATTGAATGCTAGCTTCTCCAGAAGGAGGTTATGGTCCACCTTATCAAAAGCCTTGCAAAAATCTGTATAGACTGAGTCAACCTGTATACGTTTGTCCATACTCTGGAAAAGTGAGTTGTTATATAATATGAGGTTACTAATAGTTGATCGATTTTTAACAAAGCCATGCTGTTCTTCAATCATTATTTTATGTAATGACGGATAAATGTATTTGTGCACTAGACGCTCCAAGACTTTTGGTAAGGTGGACAGCAAAGATATTGGTCGATAATTGGTGACGTCATTCTTACTACCACTTTTGTATATGGGCGTTAGATTGGCCATTTTCCACGTATCTGGAAGAATGCCCTCGCGTAAACTTCTATTATAAAGTATGTGTAAGGGACAGACAAGAGACTCGGCAGTGTGCTTGATAAAAAAAGGTGATAGACCATCGGGCCCAGGCCCTTTGGTAGTGTCCAAAATGGTGAGCTCTTTTAAGATCGATTCCCTAGAGATATGTAAGTCAGATAGTATAAAGTCACAGTTATCATTAAAAGTTAACTTTTCTAAGTCAATAAGCTTCAAATCACTTGGCTCATACACTGATCCAAAAAAACGAGTAAAAAGCTTGCATATACCTTCTGGTTTATCAGATCTTGCATATTTTTGCTGATGTTTATTTACTTTTGACTGCCTTCCTAAGGCTTTTAAGTTCTCATTTACTATGTATCAGCAATTCCTTGCTCCGAGGCACCACACAGGCGCTTCTCACCTAGTGGTAAGACGGACCATTCATGTAAGCCAAGTCGTGTTTGTTGCCTGATTCTTTTAGGCTTGGTCGCGTTGGAACAGAAGTAATTTTAGTTTATGAGACGATTCAAAATGATCCTTGTGATTTCAATGAATATTTTTTTTTACTTTGACTTTATAAATTTATCGAAGTACACAATCGATTTTATTTTATTTTCTGCTGTAAAAGGCATTGGTCAACAAACTACCTACTTACCAAATTTAAAATACGTGGGTGAATAAAAATAACATGTCAAATTAGAAGTAAACATTGAAAATAAAATAACTAACTACTTGTACATAGTATACAATGGGGGGATTTTCCATAATCACCACGCTTTGGCAGGCGGTGTTGGTGTAGAGTACTCAGGTAGATGCTGCTACCCATACCCTGGTGCAATACCTTAGTTGGCTTATACAACATCCACGGGAGAAGGGATATATTCTAGCCCGGACACACCACTACAAATAATATATTTAAGCAAGGTAATTTACGTAAATTACCTGCAGGTTATATTCCACCATTCACACGACACTAGCCGGTTACCGGTTTTAAAACACTGCCACAAAAATTATAATCAATTGATATTTACATCTTATCAGGAATTAGTAGTACAATATCAATTCACTCATCAGATTCAATATAAGATCATATAAAATTAAGCCTCGCCGTCCGAATCACATCTCAAAATTCACTATGAGTCAGGTTATGAAGACATAATTGTAGAGCGATAACAACCAAAATGATGGTGACTCTGACCTTCAATGAGGCAAATAAAAATGATAGATATCAAATAAGATCATTTTGAATCTTAGCGTCATAAATACAAGGTTGTTGTTCGCCAAATGATATGATTTGCTTGAAATATAGAACTCTATTACAGTTTGGACTTAATTCATATGGAACTAAGATCCATTACGATTAGTAGTATAACTATTACATTATAGAATGTATGAAAGTCATTCTACAACTATTTACAAATGTGCTCTTAGCATAAATGTTATCACAATAATCTGTTGCTAGGCTAGCAGGTGCTTTGGATGATAGCAAGGGGGGAGGGGGGTTCGAGAACAGGAAAAATGATTGTATTTAATATAGCTTAATTAAGAGATAAGCACCTGCAAGATATTTTTGACCTAAAGATTGATTAAAACATGTGTTAGCTGGACTTGTTAAACGTAGGTTTTAAATATCCCGTATGCGTTATTTGCTTAAATACATCCTCATCATCAGCCTTAAGAAGTCCACTACTGGATATAGGCCTCCCCCTTAGAATGTCACGACGAACGATCCTGAGCCGCCTCCATCCACCGACTTCCTGCGACGTTTATAATGTCTTTAGTCCATCGAGTGGAGGGCCTTCCTCTACCGCGTCATCCAGTTTGTGGTCGCCACTCGAGAACCTTTATTCTTCAACGGTTATCAGTTCAAATACATAAAAATACAAAATTAAAATCAAATACTTTAAAATGGTAGGTTTAATACCTAGGCATAAAAGTTGTTAGTCTTGTTTTACATACATACATTATTGCGTACATAATTCCCAAGTGTCCGGATCTGGGTGTTATGGCACCATGGTACTCGTAGTTCCTGATAACGACGTCACAGGGAATCCTAGTGTGTGATCATGACTACGTGTGTGACGGTTGTGTTATGTTATACATATAGGTCAAGTATAATTTTATTGTGAATTGTAATACTTAAACAATATTCCAGGGCATAGACCACTTCGAGGACATAGGGCCGTGCGTGATCATGGCGTCTCCCGGCATGATGCAGTCCGGACTCTCTAGGGAGCTGTTTGAGTCCTGGTGCACTGACCCCAAGAACGGAGTCATCATCGCAGGTATGTACCTGCTCATCTGCGCCGTGACACTGGTTCCATAGTAACTAGATAAGATAAGATAAGATGAAGATAAGTTTATGGGTTAGGTGGAATAGCACAGATTAATGGCTAGTTACCACGCAATACACGGACGATCTTCGTAATCTGACGATTACGTTACGATGGTTGCTGCAAAACTTAGACTAGGCCCTCAGATTGAAATACAGGGTGTAAAAAGACAGCTCCCGAATACTGAAGGTACCGGTAAAGCTATTTATATCATAGCTATATAAAATAGCTTGAGGTGATTGATACCGGAGAAAACCTTTTTTTTCGTTTCGTATCGTATTTGTCAGCCAGCAATGCACGCATTTATTCCGGCCGCGCGAGTTCAACGCTCCCGGTCAGCTGATCAACCCGTAGCGCCAGTATTTCTTAGGTGGTTTTCATTGCTTTTTTTGACGTTTTTATTTATTAACGTGTTTTTAACGATGGAAAATAGGATTTTGTGTTCCTTTAACGATATTTTATGGATATTTATAAAGAATACACGAAAAAAGCGGACCAAAAGTGAGCATTTTTTTTTCGTGGTTTTTCAGCTTAAATATTTTTAGAATCATGGTCTGATGCACTGTTTCAGTTTTCGGGAGTAGTCTTTACACTCCCTATATAGCGGGCCTTTAGACTGATGATAAGAAACCCAGTGCGGTGAAAGGATCCTTGTTAAGACAATAAAATTAAAAATTGATTATGAGTGGTCTAAGCCGCGGTGTGTCCGGCCTAAGAATAGAACCCTCCTCCTCCCGTGGATGTAGTAAGAGCCTTACTAAGGGTTTACACTAGGGGATGGGCAGCAGCATCCACCCTGAGTACTTAACATCAAAATGCGATCAGCAAATCCATCTGCCAAGATGGAGGAGGTGGGGAGGGAGGCTGGGGGAGGCTTCGTCCAGCAGTGGACGTCTAAAAGGCTCTTGAAGAAGAATGAGCAGTCTAGCGGCTGATGCTAATGATGATGATGATACAAACGATTACTTGTTTTATTTATTTTTTGAACCTACCTACCATTGAATTTTTTGTAGGTTTTTAACTACCCTACAATATTTGATGATGTAGCTCAGCAGTACCTAATAACTTAAGTCTTTTTGTAATCATATCTTTATCTTGCTAATGTCTCATGTAGCGTGGGTTGGGCAGGTTGTAGGTACCTACTAGCAAAAGTGGCTACTTATTAACATTAGTAGTTATCTACTGTTATTTATAATTTAATGTATCTATTTAAATTTTTTATTTGTCTTTTTTATCTAAGCAATTATGTTCTATCTGTCACTAGTCTACTGGAAGAGCCTAGCTTCCCACAACACAGGAAATCCTAGTGTGGGAGCTAGTGTACAAAATTATAATAATGGTACCTTCATTACCTTTATTGTTATAATGTAAATTTTTCTGGATAAATAAATGATTATTATTATTATTATTACTCCAGGTTACTGCGTGGAAGGCACCCTCGCTAAGACGATCCTGTCGGAGCCGGACGAGATCACGACAATGTCGGGGCAAAAGCTGCCTCTGAAGATGTCCGTGGACTACATCTCGTTCTCGGCGCACACCGACTACCAGCAGACCAGCGAGTTTATCAACATACTCAAGCCACCGCACGTCGTATGTATAATAAATAAATTATAAATATATTATGTTATTCAATAACAAATGGACAGTCCAACAAACTTTTTAACCCATCCATAATAATAACTCAGTTATACTCAGCCCCCCCTATTCCTAACTGAAAGTCACTCAGTGACTAACGATTGACAAGTAAAATAAATGCTGGACATTTCACACAACATTATCTAGCCCCAAGCTAAGCAGAGCTTGTGTTATGAGTACTAGATAACTGATATACTTAATGCAATACATTACATAGATAGGTTTTTTTTATTATACATAGAAAATACCCAGTACACCCTGAACAAATATCTGCAGATGGTTCAAATATTTGTCCAGAGGCGGCAATCGAACCCGTAACCTCCTGTGTCGCAGGCGAACCTTCGCCCGCCGCGTCACAGAGGTCGTCATGACCATTAATTTACAGTTCTTAATGATAATTTTGACCAATTGATAGTCATTTTACTTGTCGAACGTTAGTCACCGAGTGACTTTCAGTTAGGGAATAGGGGGTTTGATACATGGGTGACCGAGCTTCGCTCGTAAAACTTAGAAAAATGAGTTTTCCCAGAGATGAAACCTAGCTAGATCGTTTTTTTTGCACCCAAAACCCGCCATATACCAAATTTCATTGAAATTAGAGACGTTTTCGAGATCTCAAAACATATCTCACTATCTCACTAATATTATAAATGCAAAAGTTTCTTGGATGGATATGTTTGTTAGTGCTTTGCCACATTAGACGGCGGAACGCCAATACATGTTATTGCATATAAAATACAAATAACGGGCTCACTACGCGGAAGATCGGTCGTTCCGTCGCGGACGATCCGTCGCTCGGAGCGGACCGCTCATCGCTCGCGTCTGCTCGGTCGTCCGCGCGCCGATCTTCCGTCAGCGTAAGATCGGCAACGTCGCATTACAGGTATTTGTATGCATCGCGCCACATTCAGCGGATAACTCGCAGTGACGACGCACGCACTGGATATTTGACACTGAACGATTTATTATCGAAGTGCCACTGAATATTCAGTGTGGCTGGTACCGTATAGAACGGATTGACGCAAGATCTACTAAACGGATTTTGATTAAATTTAACAATACTATTGCTCAAACATCAGAGGCCCAATTCTCTTATTTAAAAACATTCCAGTCACAATATAATCTCGTTTCAGTCGCACTGTCTCGTATAGTAACTATTACATATTCATCGCAAGAAACGCGAAGATCAAGTAATAGTTACTATACGTGACAGTGCGACTGAGACGAGATTATACTGCGAATTGAATGTTTTTAAATTAGAGAATTGGGCCTCAGAATAGGCTATAGACTTTAATTTGTTTACCAATTATGAACTGGACCACGTGGACGAATTCGCGAGCGGGCCGCTAATTACATACAAATATTGCTCCTTTAATAGTATAGTATAAATAAATATGAATATTTTTAACCGACTTCACAAAAAGAAGGAGGTTCTGAATTCGGTTGTATTTTTTTTTAATGTTTGTAACCTTATATCTCCGGCGTTTATGAACCGATTTGGAAAATTCTTTTTTTATTTGAATAGATATAGGTACTTCCAGATTGGTCCCATTTTTTTTAGAATGCAGTTCTGATGATGGAATCCATGAGGAATTGAGGGAACTCCTCAAATATTGTAGGCATACATATAGCGATTTTGATATTTTCTCAACGAACCAAGCATTTGCAATCACGACCCCTTTCACCACTATGGTTTTTTCATATATTTTTTTTCATCTACAATTTTGTCGAATACAATGGCGGAAGTCGGTTTTTTAAATAAAAAGTTATTGTAATGACAAAATGAATAATAATGTATATGTTGTTAGGTGTTAGTTCACGGTGAGCAGAACGAGATGTCCCGCCTCAAAGCCGCTCTGCAGCGAGAACACCGCGGGAAGATCACCATCCACACGCCGAGGAACACGCAGCAGCTCTCGCTCACCTTCAGAGGTGACAAGACCGCCAAGGTACCTTAACATTCTTCACACGTTAAAGTACGGCTAGCATAGGCTGACTAACGTTACCAAACCGCTAGCGAGACGACCAAGAAGGTCGAAGAGGAAGAGTCTTAACTTTAAGAGACTTTCAAGAGGAAGTCACCGGTAGCTAGCAAAAGGGAAGTTTGCTTCTTATTTTGGCTATTATTTCTTCAAACTCCATGAAACTTTGTACACACGATCAGTACACTAATATCTAGACTCGTGGTGCGGTGGTTTCTTATAAAATTATTTGGTTACCAAATCTTTTACCAAATGAATGTTTTTTTAAAAAAAAAAAGTAATTAAAAAAAACTGGCGTACTATTTTGAGGTTCTGCCTACCCCTTCGGGGAAAAAGCGTGTGTTTATGTATGTATGTATGTACATATTATGTGTGTATTTAATGAATTATAAATCTAGTTAGAAGTCACTAATTATTATTGGTGTACTTATCATGTGTACAAAGTGTCATGTAGTTTAAAGAAATAATTGCCAAATTAGAAGAAAACTTCGTTCGTGTACAAAAGAGCGTAAGCGACTTACCAGTAACCTTCTCTTAGTTTTAAAAAGAAGTCCACTGTTGGACGAGGCCTCCCTCATAGTATGCAATGGTCGGATTTGCCATAATCACCGCGCTTGGCAGGCGGATTGGTGATCGCAGTATTGGTGTTGGGTACTCAGGTGAATGCTGATGTCCCCATCCCTGGTGTATATAATCCCTTAGTCGGTATTCCTTTTACGATATCCACGGGAGGAGATGGAGGGCTCCATCCTTTACTTATTTTACCTAATAACCATGCAACTATTTTGTTACATTATTTAACATTACCCTTGTAGTCTTCTACAAGAAACTGCGCAAAAAATCAGAGTTAAAGGAATTAAAGCGCTTTATCTACTGGACTATGAAGACATATTTGAATTTTATCAAAATTAATCTTTAATTTGAGGTGATGGGCTCGCTGGCCATGGAGCCGCCCACCCCCGGGATGAACCTGCAGGGTATCCTCGTCAAGAGGAACTTCAACTACCACATTCTGGCGCCTTCCGATCTCAACAGTAAGTTCAGAGGCCTTCTACAAAAAATACGAAGATATGTGAGTCATTTGACGACCTCTTTGGCGCGGCGGGCGAGTTGCCGGCTGAGATGCGAGAGGTTGCGGGTTCGATTCCCGCTGCGGAACAAACATTTGCAGATCATGCCAATATTTGTCTGGGTCTGGGTGTTGTGGTATCATGGTACTCAATTGTTATTTATGAAGGAGCAGAATACCAACTTTCTGTCATTTCACAATAAAATGTAGTCTCGATTCGGTCAACTTTCAGTGTAGTTTTGAAATAATAAAGATAATTGGACCGCTGTATTCAAATAGCTCATAATAGAACTATAACCACCTAACAGTTCACAATTGAATTGTTTGTTTTGATTTATAACTTTTCATTTAAAAAACCGACTTCCGCCATTGTATTCGACAAAATATCTGGATGAAAAAAAAAACATAAAAAAACCATAGTGGTCAAAGGGTCATGATACTTTCTGAATGCAAATGCTTGGTTTGTTGCTGAAAATATCAAAATCGCTATATATATATGCCTACAATATTCGAGGAGTTCCCTCAATTCCTCATGGATTCCATCATCAGAACTGCATTCTGGAAGTATGTATATCTATTCAAATAAAAAAAGAATTTTCCAAATCGGTTCATAAACGCCGGAGAAATGAGGTAACAAACATTTAAAAAAAAAATACATTCGAATTGATAACCTCCTCTTTTTTGTGAAGTCGGTTAAAAAGTAATAGTGACATAACTCCCCAACAGTCACTATGTATGTGACTGATCCACGGAAGAATGAATGTCAATGGAAGTAAGATTTAAAGCAAGCGTTTTTTTATTGTATCCGTCTCATTCTTATAAATGAATGTTTGAATGTGTTGGAACGAGAAAAGCATTTAGAAATCTGTTCTTATTTTATTTGCATCGTACCAGGTACTTGGGTCCATTTATGACGTCATGTTACCACTATTAAAACATTACATCAAATTGAAGAGGTCCAGCTAAATAGCTAAATCACCTTGTGATTTAGGACATCTTCGTGTATTCGGGTTATGTTTACATGTGAACGACGTTTTGACAGGAGAGAAAAATTATAAAATTTTGTTGTAATACTGCGACTTACAATTAAAATTACCATAAAAAGGCAAGTAAACTAACAACAAATGACATGTGCAGTGCCGGGATGTAAATCCCATTCCTCCACGAGACAAAACAATGATGTGAATATAAGTTTCCTCCGGTAGGTAAGTAATTTTGTTTAGGTAGGTAATTGTAGATTAGGGGTTTAGGGGTCAGGGTTATATGTGTTTGGGGGCTATTTGTATACCAAAGTACCATCACATAATCCTGTTTTATAAGGATTCCTAGTCATTTTTTATGCAAAAAATACAAATAGTATTGGTTATCAATCATAGTGTTGTACCAATGCACCTGATACGATCGACTATCGATAGATTTTACGCATATAAACCACGCGGCTATCAAAATGGGGTGGAACCTTTTCAAAGTAAATATTTTAGTCTTATCGTTGCGTTTTTCTTACAAGAGTATTTCTTTCAATTCTTTCCTCAAGATATTATTTAAAAAAAAATGGCTAGAGGCTAAACCAGAGGATTATCAGAGGAATTGGAGGACAAACCAGATTGGATCCCTAACGATAGACGAATCTGTACCAAACATTTTATTCGAGAATACTTTGTAAAAAAAATTGATGTTTTGAAATGGCGGAGATTAGAGCCTGATGCAGTACCCACGCTCTTCTTACCGCTAAGTCAACAATCCAGTCATCCAGTCAAAGTAAGATCCTACTCCAACATTAGTTTTCAAGTTAGAATAAGTATATTTTTGTCTAATGTAATGCTGGTTTATTTATAGTAACATAACATAGCGCCCAATAGTCATATACGTTGTTCTGATCCCTCACTAGGATTCCCTGTGTCGTGGTTATCAGGAACTACGAGTACCATGGTACCATAACACCCAGATCCGGAACAAATATTTGCAGATCATACAAATATTTGTCCCATAGCGGGAATTAAACCCGCAACCTCTTGCATCTCAGCCGGTTACTCGCCGCGCGCCATAGTGGTTGTATATATCTGCTTAAATTGTTTATAAATGTCTAAACAAGACTCGCTCGTCACATCTTTGCTACTCACTCACTTGACCATCGGTCGACTCAGCTTGAGTTTTTGAGTTCTGAACGTTCATCTATACAAAAAACATCTTCATCTTACTTTACGGCATCCACGGGAGGAGGAGGGGTCTATTTTAGGCCGGACACACCACGGCAGTTATGTGTACCTATCTAGTAAGCTACTGTAAATTAAAAAAATAGTGTGTTTAATTATTATGGTTTTATTTGATACCTGCCTCTCGTATGTGCAAATTTTGTATTTTGAATATAGTACCTAGGGCCGGTTTCTCGTAACTGTTGGAAACCATCATCGATGAAATTAACTATTTAATCATCACCATAGTCAATTATTTTATCGACAAAAAATATTTACCTACGATGATGCTATGTTCCCTTCACTAGGGAAAACTTCAATTGCCTATGACAAATATTTAGCGGTACGGAAAGGAAAACAGACTGTTCTATGACAATACATTTGTCTATCTCTAACATATTGCCTTCTAGTATAGGTGTAAGAAGCAACACACTATAAACATCAGCAGCTATTTTAGTTGTACTTCCATTGGATTTCTTCTTCCATGGACTGATCTCACACTAGGTTTCCCTGTGTCGCAGGTATAAGGAACTACGAGTGGTATGGTATGGTAGTTATAAACCTCATAATTTTTGTAATTTTTTTGTCCAGCGTATACAGAGTTGAGTCAAAGCTCCGTGACGCAGCGCGTATCGGTCCAGTACGGCGGTTCCATGGCGCTGCTGAGGCACGTGGTGATGCAGGTAGCAGGCCCCGTGCAGTTCCTATCCGAGACCAAGTGGCGGCTCTATTCCTGCCTCGAGTTGACCATCAGCTCTGACGTGCTAATGCTGGAGGTGAGACTTAAGCCGGGTCCGCTGCACAATGTTTTGGTGTTTTACTAACAATAACATGTTTCGCTAATTAGAGAAAAAAATAAATGTCTTGTAAGGAATGGCGCGCGACTTTTGTCGTATGTAATTTCCATACATTACAGCGGTACGCCCCTGGTCGTTTGGATGCGCCAGAGCTATTAGTTCTGGCGCATATTTCGATTTAGAGCGGATATTTAGTTTCCCTGTTTCGCTTCATGTGTAATGTCAGTTGATAACTCTCATACGTAGAATATACTACACAGGGTGTAAAAAGACGGCTCTCGTCTCGAAAACTCAAAGATACAGCAACCCCTATAATCTATAATATATGTAATGTCATATATATGTAATTTTCGTGCAGTGGGTCGCAGCGCCGGTGTCGGACATGTTCGCTGACGCGGTGGTGGCCGCCGTGCTGAGCGCCGCGTCGCTGCCCGCGCCCAAGCACCTGCCGCTCGCGCCCAAACTGGACAGAATGCATTTCAAGGTAAACCATACATAGAAAAAACACTACAAAATAATGAACTTACATAAGAATTTACATAACACCCAACAGTCACATACATAGTTCTGCAGGGCCATTCTAAAACGTCGGAAACGTTTCCGATCGGATTCGTAAGGTTTTCATTCAGATGTGGTAAGTAACTAAAACAATTTTTCTAACACAGTAAAAAAACAATAATTATCGTATATTACTGTGTTATACGAGAAAAAATTGTTTTAGTTACTTAACACATAGAAATGAAAAACTAACAAATCCGATCGGAAACGTTTCCGACGTTTTAATCGCGAGAATCGCCCTGCAGGTCCCACACTAGAATTCCCTGTGTCGTAAGTATCAGGAACTACCATGGTACCATAACACCCAGACCCGGAACAAATATTTGCAGATCATACAAACATTTGTTCCGCAGCGGGAATCGAACCCGCACCTATTGCGTCTCAGCCGGCTACTCGCCCACCGCGCCACGTAGGTCGTCAAAAGAGGTCCTTCCTGTAACCTCTACCACGTAGTCGCACCACTGCTTCCTCATGTTCGTACCGCGTCTTGTTGGTACCAGTGGATACGATCGCTCAATCGCTCCTCTCAAATTACCTACAATGATTTATGTATTCTCTTTCAGGAGTGCGTAATAGAGATGCTGCAAGAGATGTTCGGAGAAGACTCCGTGCCAAAGATGTTCAAAGGAGATAAACTGTACGTCACGGTGGACAGCAAGCGCGCTGACATAGACTTGCTCAATATGGTACGTGCAAAACAATCACTCTGTTTCCATACTGTTTCATTTCTAACAGGAGTTTCGCGGATCGGTTCCTATGGCGTTCTGGATTATATGGAGGCTTCTTCACACGAGACCAGAGCCCCAATTCTCGTAATGAAAATTAGTCAAAAAGTTTAGATCACGTTCCTATCTAGTGTCGATGTCTTAAATGATATTCTCCTAACACCACCTATGTGACCTATGTGTCTAACCTATGTGATTAGGTATATCGAAATGTGACCGAAACTTGAACGATTCAAAGTTTTTTTGATAATTTTAGCTTAAATAGCTCTCTTTACTCATTCCAATGAACGATATAACTATCCTATTACTATATCGGTAGTCACCGTGAATCGAATGTAGACTGAATTGGTAGTATGAGGGAGCAGATTAGCAACGACCTCTCAGATTGACGACCTCTGTGGCGCGGCGGGCGAAGGTTCGCCTGCGACGCAGGAGGTTGCGGGTTCGATCCCCGCCTCGGAACAAATATTTGTGCGATCTGCAGATAATTGTTCCGGGTGTTCTGGGTATTTTCTATGTATAATAAAAATATCTATCTATGTAATGTTATTATATTACGTATATCAGTTATCTAGTTGCCATAACACAAGCTCAGCTTAGCTTGGGGCTAGATAATGTTGTGTGAAATGTCCAGCATTATTTATTTATTTAACTTACTGTTATTTTTTTTTCTCATTACAAAGGTCATTTAGTCTTACTAATTTAAAAAACCTGTGAACCTGTATTGTGAGAGACTGGTGCCTGATATAGGTTTATAAAAAACCTGTGTTACAGGTCACCAGGACTCCACTCCACTGTATACATAAGTAACAATAAAATTAGGTAAGAGCAAACCTTTATACAAGATAAGTGATAAGAGAAAAGAAGAACCAGGCAATAATCTAAAGATACAAAAGAATAAAAAAATAAAATTAATTAAACTAATTCACAATTCAGTCTCGATTTGGTCAACTTTCAGTGTAGTTTTAAAATAATGAAGAGAATTGGGCCTCTGTGCAGCAGGCAAGAAATGCGAGTTCGATTCCTATGTTGATTTAAATAGTCACGTGGTATAACAGTCAAACTTTAATTATCATCAGCCTAGTTAGACGTCCACTGTTGGACGCTTGGCAGGCGGGTGGATGGCATATTGGTGTCGAGTACTAGGGTGGATGCTGCTGCTCATCCCCCTGGTGTAATCCGTTAGTCGGTTTTTACACACGGCGGTGTAAAACTAAATATACTATGTTTTAGTACCTGGGTGACCGAGCTGTGCTCGGAAAACGCGGTTTTCCCAAAGGTCCTAGCTAGATAAAATTTTTGCTCCTAAAAACCCCATGAAGCAATAAAACGTATGAGCCGTTTTCGAGAACTCAAACATCATACAAAAATTGCTCGTTTAATAGTATAGGATATCAAATCTACTAACACCTTAAGAGTAGAGACTAACACAATAAATAAATGCTGGACATTTCACACAACATTATCTAGCCCCAAGCTAAGCAGAGCTTGTGTTATGGTTACTAGATAATGGATATACTTAACACAAATACATTACATAGATATATATTTTTTATTATACCCAAACACCCTGAACAATTCATCTCAGATCTGCAGATCGTACAAATATTTGTTCAGAGGTGGGAATCGAACCCGCAACCTCCTGCGTCGCAGGTGAACCTTCGTCCGCCGCGCCACAGAGGTCGTCAAAGGAGGTCCTTCCTGTAACCTCTAGTATTTACTGTCTGAAATAATAATAAACGATTTGAATTGATTTGGTATTCGTAAACATTGTTTCCAGGAGGTGATGTGCCCCGAAGACGAAGGCTTGGAGCGCAGCGTGCAGTCTGCCATCAGCAAGCTGTACGCGGCGCTGGCGCCCGTACGCCCACCGGCGCCGCCCGGCGCCACCGCGTAGTGCATCTAATTATACAGGCTGATGCGAGGTTCTGGGGCTTTAAGGGAAAGAACCTTTTATTTTTCAGACAGTTTTGTTCTCAGAAAACGTAATAAATTGCATTTTTATATTTATCCTGGGGTGTGATTTTTGAATGTCATAGAGTGATTAATTATCATTTTATACTCGATGACATTCAAAAATCGCACCCCAGTACCTAAAAAAAATAAGTTTCTTGATTCAATAGCAATAATGGCTAACTTGCCAAACGTTTCCATACTTTGGGGGAAACGCCCAAACTTTCTCTTGAAGTCGCATTATCATGCCACACCTGTATATCTCATACCAAAAGACTTTTATGGCCACATTATATTCATGAAATGTCATGAATCCAAGCCAGTCATAATACTTCAATGGATTCCTTCATACTGTGTGGAAAGGGGATCCATGTATGGTGTTTTATTTCTTCTAAATATGCCATCTGAGTGTATTTGAGAATTGTGAATATTGTGATGCTAGTTAAGTTAAAAAATTGTGTAAGATATTTTTTAAATATAAATAATTACAATAAAACTGTTGTTTGATTTAGATACTGATTACTTATGTACCTATCTGTATAATGTCTTATGTACCTAGTGATAGTTGTGTCAACACATACATTAGGTGGCTGGCACAGGTTTTGATTAATATAGTCCACGAGGAAAACGTGATACATATTGTTTTTGCAATTTTTACAAAGATGAAAAACACGTCCGTTTAAAAAAACTATAATATCAGTACCTATTTACATTCTTAACAAATAGATCAACGCACAGCGCTGGCCGCATACACTCCTTAACTAAGAATACTTAAATATGTTAACTGTCGTCCGTGAGATTACAGGCTCTTTATTGAACACTATCTTAACTCCTAAGTACTCGTGTCATTTTTTTTCACTGGATTTCTTGAATTTCGCAACATTTTCATCTAGACGTTTTTAACTCTCAAACCAATTAAAGTACAAGATCCGGCTTAAGAGATGCCTGAACTCATATACAGCCACGTCTCACTAAAGTCACGTTTCATTATAGTGGCTATTAATAATTATAACTTTCTTTAGAATGCTATAATTATTGTCTACACGATATAATCGGGTTTCCAGCTCCAAAGCTGACGCACTTCCCGGCAGACAGGGTACAAATTTTCCTTAGCTGCTTAAGTGCGGTAATTTTGAGCATACAACCCAATTCCATCATGTAGACTGTAAAGAATACTTCTAGCTTTCATTAAAGATATATCTAATAAAACTCAAATGAGTGCAGTAATTTCTTATGCTGGATCTCGCACTATAAAACTAGTTCATCCGCATAGACAAGGTATACGAGACGCGGTAGTCTGTATACAGACCTATACCTTCCCAGACCCAGACCTTTCTATAGAAAGAGACCCGTCGTGGGATTTGAGGGCACTGCTGTGCTTTATTACCCTTTTTGTTTAGCGGGCAATACATAGCGCGCCTGTTCCGTTTTGATCCTATTACAACTGTTACTATTTCTTTAGTTTATGATTCAAAATGCCGACAGAAAGAAATCAGTGGGGTAAGTACGAATATATAACGTTATCGAGACGCTAGAGAGACAAATAAATTGGCCAATGTCAAATATTGGCCATTGAAATCTTTGTAAGTTTATTGGTTAATATTTGACGTTTACAATCGTCTCGATAACGTAAGATGTTCATGCTTAGGTTTCAGCTCCTAATTATGGTGATAATTATAGAGTTCACAACGTTAGTTCATAATTTGGCCACGACGGCTCTCTTTCTGAACAGACTCTAAGATAATGATATAACTACGAAGACTTGGAGTATCTCTTCCAGAAGCGCTTGACGTCGTCGTGCGACGCGCGCGTGACGATCATGGTGCGTGTACGCTCGCTCTGCCACGTCAGCACGCCCTGCGTCTTCGCGAAGTCACGGAGCACCACGAAGTCAGCCTACGAACAACAACATTAAATTAATAGTTAAGACAAAAGTCAATAATCAGTTGCCACGTGATGAATTACGGCACTGAGATCTAGTCGCTAACTATTGGCCGTATAGACAGGCTCAAAGTCGCGCAGTAGGCTATGAAGAAAGCTATGCTAAGAGTTTCAATACATTATGCAATCCTAAATGAGGAAATCCGTAGAACAACCAACATCACCGATATAGCTCTCAGAATTAGCAAGTTGAAGTGGCAATGTGCAGGCTCGCAGAATTGACAACCGTTTGAGGAGTAAAGGTTCTCGAGTGGCGACCACAAACCGTAACAAGAGTGTAACGCGACTCTCGCTAGCAGCTCTCAACTTGATTGCAGTCTTTGTATACCTGTGACAAGAACTGGTTGTACACAACCCCCTCGGTGTAGATGAAGCGGTTGCGCTCCGTCTCCCATAGCTTGATCTGGTCCACGACGGTGGGCGGCAGGAGTAGGTTCGAGCGGATACCAGCCGTCTCCGATTTCAGCATCTGAAATCAATTAAATTAAAATTTAATTTTCATGTAATTTTAAATTTAATTATCAACTAAAGTAGCTACTTAATTTTTTAAATTAAAATGAAAAACTCCTTCCTTCATGGTAGTTTAATGACGTGGTCATCCTGTGTTTGGTCGATGACCAGCTTGTGCCAGGTATGGTGGTCTTGAAAAGGGCTTTGTGATCAATACTTTAACTAACTTTAAGAGGAGGTCGCGGTAGCTATCAAAAGGGCGCCTACGCCCTTTTGCACACGTACTAAGTTTGCTTCTAATTTGGCTGTTATTTCCTCAAACTCCATTAAACTTTGTACACATGATCAGTACACTAATATTTAGACCCACGGCGCGTTAGTTTCTTATAAAATTATAAGGTTAAAAAACCATAAATAAAAAAAAAACTGACGCACGGGTCTATATATTAGTGTACTGATCATGTGTACAAAATGCTTGTGACCGATGATGACAGGCGGAGAGGCCCACAAGGTACCTGCGGATGAGAGTGCTGCTCCAGGTAGTGTATGATCTGCCGCGCCGTGATGCCCCCACGCAGCGCCTGACGCACTGACTCGCGCGTCAGCACCCCCACCACCATGTTCGGAAACCTGTAATACAGTACAAAAACTAAGCAAAGCTAAGCAGAGCTTGTATTATGGGTACTGGATAACTGATATACTTAATACAATACATTACATAGATAGATATTTTTTTATTTTATAAAAAAAAATTACGTATCAAAGAGATTTAAAAAAAAACCTATTGACTAAATAATATTTGAATTTTGACATGTTTCTATTAGATTGTTATTTATAAGTATAACAAGCGTAGCGTGAGCTGTCTTGCATATTTTTGCTGAGGTTTATTTACTTTTGACTACCTTCCTAAGGTTTTTAAGTTTTCATTTACTATGTATCAGCAACTGCTTGCTCCGAGGCACCACACAGGCGCTTCTCACCTAGTGGTAAGACGGACCATTTATGTAAGCCAAGCCGAGTTTGTTGCCTGATTGGTCGCGTTGGAACAAGAGTAATTTAAGTTGATATAAGACGATTCAAAATGATCCTTGTGATTTCAACGAATAAAAATTATTTTGATTTGATTTGATTTATTATACATAGAAAAATACACCCTGAATAACACCCTGAACAATTATCTGCAGATCGTGCAAATATTTGTTTAGAGGCGGGAATCGAACCCGCAACTTCCTGCGTTGCAGGCGAACCTTCGCCCGCCGCACCACAGAGGTCGTCATAAAAAACTCGTACTCTATCATCAGCCCAGTAGAAGGCCACTGCTGGACAAAGGCCTCCCCCGTAGGACAAGGAGCATAACACCCAACAGTCACATACGTAGTCCTGATCCCACACTAGGATTACCTGTGTCGTGGGTATCAGGAACTACAGGTACCACGGTACCATAACACCCAGACCGAGCGGGAATCGAACCCGCAACCTCTGCATCTCAGCCGGGTATTCGTTTGCCGCGCCACAGAGGTCAACGATGACCGGCCTGGAGCCGCCTCCATCCACCGACTTCTGCCGCCTTGCAGTTAGTTATCCAGTGAACAGTCGCAGGATCGATTCCCATCCGGCCGACAATTTATCAAAAATTAAAAAATCTTCTAAAAAAAATTAGGTATTAACCTAATTTATATTCAATACTCTATTGGTAAATGGTAGCTCAAATCAATATTATAAATACCTGTACATAAGTTCCGTGAACAATCCCAACAGCGCAACCTAAAAAGTAAATAAATGCTATTTTACTTGAATATAAGAATAACTAATAACCAAATAGAAATGGCACTTATGTAGGTTAAGAAAGCGTGTGGAGCCCTGTTTACCTGTAGATTAGTCTGGGTATACGCGTACACCCTGTAGTTGGTCTCGACGACGATGTACCCCCGAGATGCGGGGGTCTGGGAGCCCCCCGACGTAGCGGGGGCCTCGGCCGTGAGCGGCGTCGCCGAACCGTCGCGCACGCATGATATGTTGAGCGCCAGTCGCGTCGGAAAGAAACGACCCGCTTTCCGCTGAAACGAGAGACAATATTATTAATATCATGGTATAATAAAATATTTCACCAGATATAACATAACACCCAACAGTCACATACATAGTCCTGAGGCCCAATTCTCTAAGTTGTTTTAAAACTACACTGAAAGTTAACCGAATCGAGACTGAATTATGAATTGACAGAAAGTTGTTATTCTGCTCCCTTATAAATAACAATTTAGTCTACTTTCAATTCACGACTACCATTAGAGTAGGATAGTTATATATATAATTGCAAAGAGTAAAGAGAGACTACATCTATTTATAGAAAAAACTTTGAATCGTTCAAGTTTCGGTCACATTTCGATATAATCACATTACAGTGTTGTATTTTATGTTTAGAGAATACCATTTCTGACATTTAAGACATCGACACAAGATCGAAACATGATACGAACTCTATTTTAACAATTTTTAAGTTAGAGAATTGGCCTCTGGTCCCACACTAGGATTCCCTATGTCGTGGGTATCAGGAACTACGAGTACCATGGTACCACGACACCCAGACCCAGAACAAATATTTGCAGATCATGCAAACATTTGTCCCGCAGCGCGAATCGAACTTGCACCTTGTGCGTTTCAGGCAGCTACTCACCCAATCTGATCAATCCTTCTGCTGGACAAAGGCATCCCTTATCTTCCTCCATTCCAGTCTAGGGCTTCGTAACAAGTGTGTGTGTCCCACAGTTCACATAAGTTTTATTTAGTAAATTATTTGATTTACAAAAACTCCTGACATTTGAGTTAAGTGATAGTATAATAGGAGTGTAAAGCAACTCACCTTCCTTTGATAAACCAGTCCAAATTCTCTCAAGTGTTGCAGGAACACCAACATATTGTTGCTCATACCTTCAGTGCTGTAATCCTGAAACAAAAGCCTTATATCTGTATCTTAAAATAAAAGCCTTATATTGTTATCTTATCCTTATGTATGTATGTTGTACATACTGCAATGTGACAAACGTAGATTTGAATTTAAACTGCATAAATCAAGAAATTACTTCAAAACAAGTGAAAATTGAAAAAACATAATACAGCTACAATATAACAAACATAGCTACGAACACTCTCGATCAGCCCCCCTATTCCCTAACTGAAAGTCACTCGGTGACTAATGTTTGACAAGTAAAATAACCATCATTGACAATTCTTAATGAAAATTCTGAGCAATTGATGGTCATTTTACTTGTCAAACGTTAGTGACTTTCAGTTAGGGAATACGGGGGCACAAAAAAAACTAAATCAAAATCGGTTCATCCGTTTTGGGAGTTACGATGCCACAGACAGATACACACGTCAAACTTAAAACACCCCTCTTTTTGCGTCGGGGGGGTTAATAAAAGTACACAATTCTGAAGGCCCTAAAAATGAAAATAAACCTAGCTAAGCTAGTTAAGGGAAGGTTACAGGTACAAGGTGTCATGGAGTTTGAAGAAATACTAACCAAATTAGAAGTTAAATTCGTCCTAGCTACCGGTGACCTACTCTTAACGTGACCTGTGCTCAAAGCTAGGTCTAATTCGATATAGTCATAGTAATTTATTTGTCAGAATGTAGGTACATTATGTAGATTTCAAACAATTATAACACATCCATTAAATTTTCGTTTTTAGGCAAGCAAATATATTATGTAGTTACAGGTATATATTCAAAAGTATACTAAAAAACTAAACATTGCTCAGGTCGTCCGTCAAACCGTCCGTTATAGCTTACCTTGCCGAGTGTACTGAAACTGAGTTGGTACAGGAACGCAAGACACTCCGCCGCACTCAAGCTCCGCTTCTCCGCCGTGTGTAGGTAATGCTGGAGGAACAGCCATACCTACAAATATTTAAAATATTAATATGATGACCAGGAATAGAGATGTACATAATTGAACGCGCGAAGCGAGTTCTCAGAGTCAAGTTGGAAAAATCGGCGTTTGTATGTATGTATGTTTGTCCGATGAAAACTTCCCTACCGTTAATCCGATCTTCATGAAATTTGGTATGGGGGTAGATAGTATTGGACAATTTGTAGGTAAGGTTATGAGCTATATCGGTTGTGGGGTTTATGAGATATTGGGGTCCAAGAGGGGGTAAAATAAAGGCCTGGGAATGTCAGAGAGCATCTACACTATGTCATTACTTGTTTAGCCGTGCTTAGAAGTAGGAACTGGAAGCCAGCGCGTGTTATGACAGCAGACCCATCCTCTGCGTCTCTGAAAATAAAAAAGAAGTCAATATTTAAGTCTGAACCGCCTCTGCATAAAAACGCTTGAACCTTTTATATATTATACAACTACTAATAAAACATCTAACAAAATGAGAAAGACTTTGACCAAAAAAAAAATCAGTTGACAGAGAGAAAAAGGATAATAGTTTTAGATACCTAGGTAATTTAGCTACAATGCATCTATACATTCATGGTACTCGTCAATCCTAGTGTGGGATCAAGACTTCTTATGTGACTGTTGGGTGTTATGTTATATTTCTCAGTAATACATATTATAAACGCGAAAGTTTGTTTGGATGGATGGATGTTTTTTACTCTTTCACGCAAAAACTACTGAACAGATTTTGATGAAACTTAACAATATTATTGCTTATACATCAGAATAGGCTATAGGCTATAATTTATTTACCACTTATTGACTGGACCACCGGGACCACGCGGACGAAGTCAAGAGTGGGCCGCTTAATTAGCCTTAGTCTCATAGGAATAGAACAATAACTGAAGAATGATGCGTCATGGGACGCATGACCCTTGACAGTATTGTCTTAGCAGGCGAATTCGGCCGCATGGTCCCATAGAGGTTAAAGGAAGATAAAATGAAGTACTTAAGTTAAAAATGCCCTCCTGTCATACTACTTACATAATTTATACCCATTTTCACTGACCAATATTGATTTTACGGGACACTTAACACGTGGTAAAGCTTAAGTAAGATAGGGTAAAGACCCAGGGGAAGAAGGTATGAGTAAGGGGTTAGAGGGCGAGTATGATTTATTTATGCGGCCGATAGCAACCTGGTCATAAGTCCAGCATGCAGAAGGATCCGTACAGCATCGGCGCTGATACCCTCGGTCTGAGCGCTGCCCACCATGTAGTGCAGCACGCACTCCCAGCGCTCCAACGCGTACGCGTCCAGAAACGATACGTCGCGCGCCTTGCCGTCCGGCTCCAAAGAGGACGACATACTCCATGCTCTACCACTGAAACAAAAATGCTTGTTCAAGAAATACTAGTGCTTTGCTCAGGGAACAAACCCCTAAATCACCTAAAAAAAAACTCTACAAACCGAGACCCCTACAAGTTCCTATCCCCCCTAGAGCTTGGACGGCAGACATTTAACACAGTTTGCAGATGGTCACTCTCTATCTATGACAGGGTACCCAAAAAAACATATACACTCCAAAAGCTACAGTATACAATTACACGAAGAGCCTAGTGACAGCTCCAACACACACAAACTAAGAATATGTACAGACGGCTCAAAAATGCTAGCAGGAACCGGAGATATAACTTTTGTTTTTGTTTCTGGTTGATCTGCAATCAGTCTTGCGACTATAAGCAAGTAAATGTTCTGGGATGTTTGTGTCTTGTGGCTTGTGCTCCACTCTTGGCGCAGTGTACTGCTAGTGCCTTTGCTCTAACGTTAGGATATTAGCTCTTTTTAACCGATTTTGGTAACTGGGTTGAATTAGTTGGGCTGCAAGCCGATTGGGGTGGTGTGCTAAGCGCTCCTTGTATTTTGCAGCACTTGTATAATAAACATTGTTGATACTGACCCTCCGAGCAGAGCAACCTTCAAGTTCTTCTTGAAAGACTGTGCCAGCATCCACCCAGGCATGCCCCCGGGTATCGGGGCCTCCTGCCAGACTGAAAGTTCTGACAGTGACTCACATGCCTTATGTTGCTCCCTGTGAACAAGAGAAACTGTTAAATGAAAACATTTTGCTATGAACTAAAACTAACAAAAGAATTTATTTTAAAAAGGTTTACGTTTTACATGGCACTTAAAATTTGCCAAAAATTGCTTAAAATTATTATTATTATTATTTATTTATAGATGAGCAGCTTTCGCTGATGTGTCTACGTCACACTGTGTTAAAATTTCGTTGAAATATTCTATCTTACTTTGGTAAATTTTTTTGAGCACTGATTTATTTGTTGGAAGATGTAGAGTTTGTTTTTGAATTGTTTGATATTTAGAATCAAGTCAAACTTCAAACTATAAATGGTTTTGAAAGTGCCTAGGCCTAATATTATATGTTAACGTAACATAGAAGAGACTTAAGGTAAATGCGTTGCAGTTTTAAATGTTTTTAAAAGTAATAAGTTTTAAGTTTGCGTTAAACTTTTAACGGAAGAGATGTGACAAAGACTTTTCTGTTGTATTAGTCTGGACCTGGGATGATACCCCATACCCTGCCTGCATGCACCCCCCTAGAGACAGCTCCTCATCTCCTGAATATATTGTGCCTTAGTTTCAATGATCATCATCAAGCCCAAACGGCTAACTGACTTCAGTGAGGTGATGATGACTTTAAATTGGTTATGACTTGAACCTGAAAAAAAGACAATCTTAAAGTAACAGGAAGTAGGTGGAAGCAGGCAGCTCAAGACCGGTTGTTGAGGCATTCTGTGAGAGTCCTATATCAGAGTCCACTCCTAGGAGTGGACTTCTATAGGCTGATGATGACGACGAGGTTTATAACTAGATATCAGCAGCTATATCATACAAGTATATCATAACATAAAACCCAAACATAGTCCTGTATCAGTAACTACGAGTAGGTACCATGGTACTACAACACCCAGACCAGCAACAAATATTTGCAGATCATGCATACATTTGTCCCGCAGCGGGAATCGAACCCGCACCTCTTGCGTCTCAGCCGGCTACTCGGCCACCGCGCCACAGAGGTTGTACAAGGAGCATTATAACTTACTTGGCAAAATGTTGTGACACCCAAGAAGAAACTACAGCCTGTGGCACCGGTTGCTCCACAAACAAGAGCCTTATCACAAAGTGTCGAGCCAATTCAGGCAATTCTCTGTAACAACATTTTTGTTGACGATGGATGAATAACATAAACATAACCTCGCATATCAAATTTCTTGTAAATAGAATAAATAAAGGCCCCTTACCGGTAAACAGCTAAACATATTGTAGGATAGTTGTATAAAGTCTCCAAAAACTGAGCGGACCTACTCTTCAGATACTCGTGAAGATCTTTGCACTGTAAAGTTGGAGATGGATTTAAGTTCAAGGACTTCGACTTAGAAGACGATTCGGACATTTTGAGGGTGGCTTGATAAGAATTTACATATTAAACATAGAACTTGTTATTTTCAGAATTTTCATTTTCTGTTTATTTCATGGGGTTGGATCTTGGATGCTCTGTGGGGGTTATTGTCACAGACTGACTAAGGAAAGGAGAGGGAGGAGATCAAGAAGATATACTACTTTACTAGTATTGTATTGCATTACATCATCTTTGATTTTAGGGATGTAAGTGAAGTGTATTTATAGTCATAGTTAAAAATCACAGTTATTCGAAAGAAACAGTATGCACCTGTTATCTGTTGCTCGAAATAACCGTTATCGTCTCAGAGGAATAGATAATTCCTCTGAGGTTATCGCTGTCACAGTTCACCATGGATATCTTAGAATAAGGCATGGAAGAAGAAATCCAATAAGGACGTGCTTTAGTCCTTATTCTAAGATGGATATAATAGTTCACAGATTCCTTGCAGTTCACTAGCTGAGGAACGAGGTGAGGTAACCAGAGTCACAGTGAATAAAAAGAAAAAGAGACGGAAAGTCAGTCACTTGTTCCGTTTCATAGCTTCCGGTAAAGAATGATGGCGAAACGGGGAACATTGGTGTACCCAAAATTTGAAATAGAGCAGACCACTGGTCATTAGGTACTTAAGGGTTATTTTATTAATTATCCATCATCAGTTTTTGTACAAAAGTGGGAGAAAAAATTAAGTAATTTTTTGAAAAATCTATCTGGTTTGCAGAGTGCATTTTCATTCTATGCCACTTTTATAGTTTTCAGGAGACCTTTTTTTTTGCCCCTTTACCCAGGCTAAATACGTTCATTACATTCCACCTTATCTGCAATGGGCACCGTTTACGGCTTATTGCGGATTTGCGGCACTGCCGTAATCTGTGGTCCTAGTCGTAGGGGTTTCTAATCTGTGTATCGTGTGATTTGGCGGCAAAAATAATTAAACTCAACCTAATTTTTGGTGGCGCTAATTACAAATTGTAAAATCTTTTATTTCGGATGGGTGCCGTTTATTCTCGGATCATGGCAGAATCACACGGCATTGTGTAAACTATGAAATATGTTTGGATAACATGTAGAGAGGCCTTGTTTTAGAGGAAGATACAAGCATAATCTCTTTTTGCTCAATGGGTTTCTCCTCAAATCGTAAGTACAATTTTCCAATATTATACACAATATCTTTAATTAGTTAGGTAGGTACGTTATTATATATTCTTACTCCAATCTCAGAGGCGAGGTGGGCGAGTAGTCGGCTTAGATGTGAGAGGTGTGGGTTCAATTCCCGATAGAATGTCTACCTATTTATCTGTATGTAATTAACTGTGTACGGTCCATCGAGCGGAGGCCTTCCTACACTGCATCGTCCGGTTTGTGTTTGCCACTCGAGAACCTTAGTTTTGATTTATTTATTGTTCATTGAGAAACCAACGGTGATGCAAATAAATAAAATCTTAGAACCGGACTTAAGGCTTCTAAAAGGATTGTACGTTTGAGCATAGAATAGGAACGATGTTGGGAACAACAACCGCTGTTTGCCGACTATCCAGTAGTTAACCGACCTAGGCTAGCAGGTACATTTTGGTAGGTACCTACCTGCTAACGTAAGTCAGTGGGTAGTAGGTATACCTTCCCACCAGAGTAAGTGTATAGCATTATGTGCCAGTGTGTATGTTTTATAGTTGATATAATATATGTATTATCCACCTGCCAGGCGTGGTGCTTATGGAAAATCCCCCTATTGTATTCAATGGGGGAGGCCTCGTCCAGTAATGGACATAAACAGGCTAGTGATGATAATGTATTTTTTATGCTCGTTATGAAGGATTTTTTTGCTGATTTGCCGATGTCATGCTAGAAGACCTTAGCACAATGCTCAGACTTCAATACTGTCTCTCAAAACGTGGGTCTTTAAATGAACATGGGTCGTCATCGTGTACCTACTCATCTCACATCTGTACCTGGCAGTAACCGGGTGTTGGCCCCTTACTGCGGTGTTCGGTCGCCGAAGACAAGAGGGTCCTCAGGTTTGGCCCTAGCGTTTTCGGTGCTTCCTATGAACTGGGGCTCTCTTTCT
The DNA here is from genome assembly GCA_951392215.1 of Epirrita christyi. Taxonomy (NCBI): domain Eukaryota; kingdom Metazoa; phylum Arthropoda; class Insecta; order Lepidoptera; family Geometridae; genus Epirrita; species Epirrita christyi. Next base: position 14,604,217 of record OX595851.1, read on the forward strand.
CTGCTCTGGTCGGTCTCTCTAGATCGTGGCGTTACGTACATACGTACCTCGGCGAGTCGACGATTGTACGGAAGCATTGAGTCTGTTGGTCTTTCTGTTCTGTGGCTTTCACCCATCAGAGCGTACCACGCGGGGCAGCGTACCTATTTACGTATCTAAGACGCGGACGTATCCTAAGGATTTCGTAAGACGCGGACCAAATGTAGGTTTTGTAGAAACCTAACTTGCAGCTTACTGCAAATGTTTAAATGAGTTCAAACATTCCACTAAGCTGCAAGTTAGGTCACCAGCCTCAGGATGTGTCTGGCTGCACTGCCCGAGTTTCTTGCGTGTTTAGGACATGCTGTGCCATCGTTGGTAGATGGTTATCGATGGTTATCGATGGTCACCCCTAACTATTTGGCCGAATGGAACCACTCTATGGTTTGGCTCTGTAGATTTAGCTTTTTGGAGAGATCGTGTTTCCTACCGTAGGAGGACTGTCTGTGTTTTGACCATGTTGACAGAACAAAGAAAATTAACATAGACAAGACGAATATCATGTTAAATACCAATTGTCACACCAGGTCACACCTATTATGGCATACACGCTGGGTACTATATTATCAGAGTTATTCAGCTGCAGCTTCCATTAATAAATATAAAACACACATTTTCTGACAAAATTCATTTTAGAGCTGAACGAACACTTAATATTTTGCTGACCAATTATCATATTTTTTTGCAGATAACCGTATCTGCTACATAATACGTCGGGCATGCGACCTTAATGCGCTATAATTCGTGATTTGTTAAGACCACGAATGGAACGAAACACCACCACCGTCCGTTACTGCTTGTCCAAAGATTGTCTGGCAGAAATCGCGTTCAGCTATAAGGCCGCCCATTGTACTGCTAACTTTGATAAATCCTATTATTTATTCCAGGTTAACAATAAAGTGTTAATCTATCTGTGTATCGCACGGTGTGTTTTATCAGTGCGTTTCAAAAACAATCCAGTTACAAATTCTTTGAAATGAAAGGAAAATACCTTATACCAATGCGCGTCTGTTACGCGTTTGTATCTCTGGTAGAATACGCCGTGTGCGTAGGCTCATAAATAGGTACATAAGTATTCATAATTCATGCCTCTCAAGATAAAAACGCATTTAAAAAAAGCAAGGATTCAGTTTGTTTCAGATTTTATTTATTTATGCATCAATTACAAAATATAAAATTACATTATCATGGTGTAGCAAGTAATTCAAAATAGGTATTTTTTTACTACATTCAGTAATTCAAAAACTTACATACTAGATAATGTTCATATATATCCTACGTTTTTATACACGTATTTTATATAAGAATTGGAGTGTACCGCTATAGGGTGCTTGAGCCATCTGTATAGGTACAAACGAAGTTAGCTCCTATATTGGATATTATCTCATCCAACTCCATTACATTTTGCACACATAATCAATACCTACACTAATATCTAGACTCGTGGTTTGTCTGTTTTTTAATAAAATTATATGGTTTATAAATTACACTGACTTAAGGTGGAACGTTTCATACGTGGCGCGATATTCAAATTGTATTGTTTTTTCTGATTACAGTTCACCAACACATCTTAAGATAGGAAACACTGATTTTGCGGGAATCAGTAGACCTAACACACATGTTCTAATTGATAGATCTCATAAATATCATTAGTTTAGCTACGAATGTCAATGAACAAAAACAACACTGTACAAACCATTCATTGACATTCGTAGCTAAACTAATGATATTTATTAGATAATATAAATTGAAATACGTGTGTGCCATCTCCTGATTCCCGCAAAATCAACGTTTGCTATCTCAAGAAGTGTTGATGCAAAAAACACAATAAAATTGAATTTCGCGCCACTTGTGAAACGTTGCACCTTAAAGATTTGTATGGAAATCTAATTAGTTAGTTTAGTTTGATTCTATGCATAGTGTCCACATAATTTTACTTGGATTATTTGATACGACCTCTGTGGCGCGGCGCAGCGGGCGAGTAGCCGGCTGAGATGCGAGAAGTTGCGGGTTCGATTCCCGCTGAGTGACAAATGTTTGTATGACCTGCAAATATTTTTTCCGGATCTGGGTGTTATGGTACCATGGTACTTATAATTCCTGATACCCACGACATAGGGAATCAGCAGGGCCAGTGAAAAACTAATGGATTCGTTAGTTTTTCATTTCGATGTCGTAAGTAACTAAAACCATTTTCTCTAGTAAAACACAGTAAAAACAATAAATATTGTATATTTCTGCGTTTTACTAGAGAAAATTGTTAGAAAATTGTTTTAGTTACTTACCACATCGAAATGAAAAACTAACGAATCCGATCGGAAACGTTTCCGACGTTTTAGAATAGCCCTGCAGGGCTACGTATGTGACTGTTGGGTGGGACCGTTACGTTACGTTTTAATAACGAAATGAGGATACAAATTACGTTTTGTATAGAGCGGGCTAGCGGTACACTTCCCTTAATAAAAAAAAACTATATGTGTATTTGATTAAGTACTGTGGTGTGTCCGGCCTAAAATAGAAGTCTCCTCCCACGGATGTCGTTAAAGCCGACTTAGGGCCCGGACCAAGGGATAGGTAGCAGCATCCACCTGAGTACTCGACACCAATAACTGCGAGCACTAATCCGCCTGCCAAGCGTGGTGATTATGCATTCTATGGAACCTCGTCCAGCAGTGGACGTCAAAAGGCTGCTGCTGATAATGATGGTAATATCTAATTATGGAGGAGCCTACTCAACATCTATACTATTGTTATTATCTAAATATTTAAACCTTATCCATATTCACAAACATTACAGTTGATGATACGAATGTTCTTCCTGGTGCTTCGACAAGAATACCTACTTCTATTAGCCTTGGGGTCGTATCAGCTTCTCCAAGCTTTCTCGTATTAGATCGACTAGGCACCAGTCCAATATATCTGCACCTCGACTAAGTTTTTATCAGACTGTAAAAGAAAAACACTGTTAATTTTTGTCTATCCGGCGGCGTCTTCATGAGGACCATAATGACTGGGAAGAAGTGTGTAAAAATCAATATTCAATAACACCAATGGAGAAGCAGTACTAACTATTGTAAATTATTTACTTTTTGTGTAAATGTTTGTTAATTCTGTCTGTAGGTACTTTTGGATCAAAGCTAAGTAGCAAGTTAGCAATGGGCTGTAACCCCATATTGACAGGGAAACAATTAAATTATATTGAAATTCTTGTGAAACCATTATTTTATTGTTTTCGTTTATTAGTAAGAATCTCCCCAACTACCTATGTGCTTAAGACTGTGTTGTACGTTGCATGAATGCAAGTATGTATAATTAAAGAAACATGGTTGAATAAAGGTTGAATACATAATATTATGTGTAATAAAATCTAACATCATCATCATCATCAGCCTATAGAAGTCTACTGCAGGACATAGGCTTCCTCTCTAGAATGACACGACGAACGCTCTTAAGCTACCTCCATCCACCGACTTCCTGCTAAGTTTATAATGTCTTTAGTCCATGAAGTGGAGGGTCTTTCTCTACCGCATCGTCGGTCTATTTACTAGACAAAGTAAATTCCTTACACCTGACCCCAAATACAGAATGAGTATGTAAGTACACTCGGCTACTAGCATTAGGGCATCAGTGCAAACTGAGATGAAGTGTCTAGGGAGCCAATTCAGAGATTGTCATGTTGAACTCTACATTTTCTTTTCTGTGATCCTTCGATTAAACATTTCTTATTTGAGCTCCTGTCAAATTGTCTTTCAATTATTCAGACTTATTAGAAGGTAGCACTAGCCTGCCCCAGAGTATAAAAATGCAAACTTACATTCAATATGCTTACATATCTTCAGTGGAGTTTCTGTGCAATCTGTGCAATTAGAAATTGGGGCCTGTCAGATTAGCAGATGGAGCGTTAATTTATAACATATCTGCAACACAGGAAAATGCATGAGAAAATTACAAGTTTGTGTATTTTAGAAATAAAACATTTTATGATAGTACATTCAGCGGCATGGATAATTAATCCCCTACGAATATTATCTATGCACGGTGTGCGCGTGATGCGTCTGATTAGCAACAAAGCCACATTGAGAACGAGCGACTTCACCACTTTGAGACTTAAAAGGTTGATTCAAGGAGCCATATCCATGGAGGTTTATTAATATAACATACATGGTATATTAATATACTTACAATAGCTCAGTTTGTAAAGAGACAACTGTCTTTGTCTGTAACCAGGCTGTAGATTTTAGATCTTAACAAGATTATATTCTCAAGCCCCATTCGGTTAGCGTTTCAAAAAAATACCATAGCTATATAAGAGGAGCTATCCTATCAAGGCACTTGCATTGAATTTAGTATCATAAATAATAAATACGTACCTTAAAATCGCCAAAACTTCTATTAGGGACGGATTCATTCCAATCCAATCCAATAGGTAGGTATGGTTTATTTTCTTTGTTGGTTATAATGCGGTCACACGCGTTGAGAGTTTTGAGTTTTTCTTCGTATTGCAATGTACGAAAATGCCCGCAGGCAAGGAATATAATTTCGAACATTACAATACCAACTGATTTAACCCAAGATTTAACTACTCAATCAATAAAAAAACTACGACGAATATAAACGATCAAATCAACTTGTAAACAAAACAATCCTTCTTCTTCTTCTTTACAAACTAGAGTGCGCTGTCTGACAGCACAAGGCAAACGATGTCACTGTCAAAGTGTCATATGCACCGATCGACCGACCCTCAGAATAAAGACCAGCACCTTATTCTGAGGACCGACCACGCATCATGGCGAAATAGCTCACGATTGCCATTGACGGGCTGTATAAAAAGGGGCCGATCGATATTTTCAAAAATTAATTTAATTTTTTCACCCACTTTTGTAGAAAATGTAATGATGGAAATTTATCAAGCTATTCTCGTACCATCTATGGGTATTCGATTTATGTCATTTCACAGGCGTAGTACGCGTTCGCCTCGACTCTTTGATGTCTGGAACAAGTAGCCAGACTCTCACTCTCAGAGGACACTTCGTTTTTTCAATGTTATGAGAGGTTTTACAGCCGTTTCAAATCATGCTTTCAGAATTTCAGCATTGAAAATAGATGGCGCTGCTTTGTACTTATCTGTCAAGTGTCAAAATAAAGTGAAATGCCAACATCAACAACGTAGATATATCTTCGTTTCGTGGTATTTAATTTTCCCTACCTAAAAAAACACCACGCAATCATTAGCGCACACTCAAGAACATAATAGAATATATATCATGAATAGTAGCCACAGACTAGTTAGTTAATACCTTAGTATGCGTACACCACACAGATAACAACATTTGTAAATTTTGACAGCTAGAGTTGAGTCAGCGCCATCTATCGAACCAATTTGAAATACTTTTTTTTTTTAAATTTATTCAAATAAAAAAGGTAATCGGAGATGAAAAGCCCTCATTCAAAACAGACACAACGCGACGCACCGAGACCTCCAGCAGGATGATAATCAACTCACTGGGGCGGCCGGCGCGCTCCGCGCAGCTTTTCAAAATGGTGCAGGAACTCTTTTGCTATCTCACTTTGTTAGTCATGGAAGTAAATTAATAAACGTAGTAGTAGTACTTTCATGGATTCATAAGATTCGTTGGAGATCCAAATAATATATGAATAAACTGTGACAGTTTTATTCAGAAAGTTAAAAACAAATAATTAGGTACCTATATAATTATGTAGGAAAAAGCAATAGGTACCCACGGACCGTTCATGTAGGTACCTTGTCATATGAAATTGCCAACAACAAAAAAAGGTCACAAAAGTAAACTGCATCAAGTTACTTTTGTGTGCGTGTGATTACTTTTACTCCTATAATTTTTCCCGTCACGTACACGTGTGTACATACACACGCGTACGCACCGGGCGCACACACACGCGTGGAGCGAGTTCCCCGCATTTCATTCTCGTCGGCAGATGGCGGATGCAGTAGACGCCCTCCGTCCTTCCGTCAGTCAAGTCAGTCAGTCGCGCATAGACAACCCGCCGAGCCAGCGCTTTCGTTTCGCTCAGCACCATTTTGTGTGTAACTTCTCGAACGGGACATTGTGTGTTGTGCTCCGTAATAAATCGTGAACTCACGAGTTCAAAGAGACGTTCTGTGTTTCGATCTCGACATGCCCTTCGGAGGGATCGATGCGATATCGCGAGCGCCCGTAGAAACCGCGCCTTCGTTATGAGCGAGTGATCGTCAACGTAAAAAGCGAACGCAGGAAACATGTCCGGGCGGACCGCCGACGCGGATACGAGCGAAGGGTTCCAGTTCGAAATTCGAATGCGGTCATGTCATCGCCTCTCGGATCTCTCATAAGTCACCGTCCAATGTCAAAACCGTGCACGTCCCGCTCGCGCCGACCCTCCGGATCGCGCGGACCATGCACTCCTTGGTAGTGTGGTGGGCGGTGGTGTCGGCCGCCTGGGCGCTGGCGGGCGCCTGCTCGTCCAGCGTCTCCAAGCGGCCCGCGAGACCGCAGCGCCCACAGAGACCGTCGCAGCCCGTGCCGCAGCCGCGACTCAACGTCACCTTCCCGACTTTCCCATGCGAGCCCGACTACTCGGAGTACTACTGCCTGAACGGCGGCGCCTGCTTCACTGTGGTCATCTCCGACAGCCCGATCTACAACTGCGAGTGCCGCAGCGGCTTCGTGGGGCAGCGATGCGAGTTCAAAGACCTGGACGACTCGTACGTGCTCACAAGCCGGCAGCTGATGATGGAGACGGCGTCAATCGCGGGCGGCGCCACCGTGGCGGTGTTCCTCGCGATTCTAGTCTGCTTCGGCGCCTGGGTGCGGCTGCACCGGGGCGGGGGCGACAAGGCGGGCGCTGGCGGTGCCGAGCGCGGGCTCGTGCAGCTCGTGGCCGTCGCGGCGCCGCGTGGCCCGCCGCGGCTGCTGGCGCGCGCGCTGCCGCCGCACGTCGCGCCCACGCACGGCCGCTAGCCCGCACTCGATGCAGCTAAACACTACTAGTGCGTGACACTCTGAAGGAACGTGAAATTTTATGTGATAATTATTTTATGAATCGTAATTTATTCGGAAGGAATTTATTTTGTAAATACGGTCGAGGAGGTTCTGCAAATTTCCAACTCCTGGTGTTTCGGTGGATTGTGATCGTTGTGATGATCGGTTGTGTGTTGTGAGATCGGTGAAGACCATGTACCTAATGCTACTCGCTTCAAGTAGAGCCGTTATATGTTATACATATTGTTGTTAGTGCCGTATCTTTGGATATGTGGGCAGGACCGCCATCTGAGGTCAGAGAAGATGATTTATATCTAACCGTTTTGTTTCAAAGTTGTTGCGATGGGGACTGCTTCTCTGGCCTCAGATGGCGGTGTGTGCAGGCAGTTACGGTGTGTCGGTCTGCACACTCTGCATGTTATTATTTGTTAGTGTAGGTAACGTTATGAGAGGTGCAGTGTCCACAGGGGGCCCTGGTGACCTCTTTGTGTCCACTGCTCCATGCTTAATCATTGTAAATTGTATTTATCGTATATTCCATTCTATACAAACACATAGAATTGTGATGAATTGATATTGCTTGCGAGAGGCAGCGAGTAGCTCTGTGGGTTCCTATTGCCGTTCCATTCCATCTGTGGATAGAGTATTTACTGGTGTCAGTATTATTTTGTAATACAAGTGTTAAGCGGCAGCTTTATTTTTAATTTATACCTGTTATCCCGCAGGGATAGTTCTGTATGATATTTGTTTAAAGGCTGAGTATGTGCCGTCATGATGAAGGCTTATTTTTGTAAATATAGTAGGTATTTATTACATATTTATAATCGTTTATTTATTGACTGCTTTACTTAGTTAATATCGATGTTGAGTCGCATCCGAGCGCATACTAAGCGGTTAACGATTGTATTCTCATTTCACCCTGCTAAGCATGGCCTCGCATATGTATATTCAATTGTAATCTCATTATGAATCTCCATACTCCTCGTAAAAAATGAAAACATTGGATGGTGTTAAATGCTCCTCTTCATCAGGGCCCTCATGTTCCATCATGTGCTTTCGTATGCCGTTCATTTGTACAGCGGTTACCACTGATCAAAATGTTAATGTTAGAAATATAATTGTAATTATGATATCGATAAAATACGCAATTTGATGAATGATAGCTGTGCTGTATTAATTTTGATGTTGATCCTGTTGTCATTAAAAGCACTCTGTAGTTGTATTGTTTCATCATGGTGAGGAGGAGTGCAAAAAAATAGTAAATCTGTAATTTATTTGGCTGTGAACACACAAGCGGCTTGGGGGCGTCAGGCGACGGGTTTTATACTAGACTCCTCGCGTGGCATTTCAGCTTCTGACTATGTTACCGACGCCTGCCGCGACTCGGTCGTGCTTAATGTCTCCACAATGCACTGATGTCGTGTGGAAGTGGAATGTGTTGTGCACTGATTCATTTATGAGATTGTTTAAATAAACATTCCAAAGTATTTGTAAAATATTAGGTACCTACATCCTTATTTTTGAGTATCTGTTAAGACGCTACTTGTTAATTATACAGTTTTCTATTGATAATATAATTTGTTAAAAGAAAATTATAAGAAACTAAATCCTTACGATATCTTTCCATTGATCGCACGCACCTTGTTTAAATCGAGATTTGTTAATTGCTAGTGAATAAGGTCGATCAGAAAATGCGCCGCACATACCTACTTGATAATTATTATAATCTTGAACTACTTTTATGATATTGAAAACAGATTACTTTTGTTTGGAAACTGTAGCGAGCATTCAGTCTTCTGAGACCAATCAGTAGCTATTTAGAAGTACGCAATAGGTAGGTTATTAGATCTTGATTAGCATAATACAGATGTAGATTTGTAACGCTACTTAGTAGTACATACGTACTTCTTACTAGCCTAGTCAATGTTGTGCAATAAAGCAAAGAAGTGTAGAAGGACGCTACCGTCTCGCGCCCACTTGCTCATTTTTCGTAAACTTGTGCAATGTCTTGTTCGCAATTAAATTTGTTCAATAATCGATATAATCTAGACGCTGTGAAATTGATTATAAACATGTGCATATCGTGCCGACAACGATCGGACAATAAGCTCTTTCGAGAAAGAGCGAAATAAGTAGGTTTTGTTTCATCACGTTTGGGAAATCGAACAAAAAAATAATACGTGATCGGATCGGAGCCGCTCCGCCATAAAAGCTTGAAAGAGCTGCGTCGCGCGGCAAGGTACAGGCGGTCCATTGAGTGCGTCTGGGCGCATCATTTTTATGAATACCGGGACCGGTCTCGCTACCGAGCTGCGAGCCGGGTTCATTGAATGAATGCCCGTTGCGTTCGTTTGTTGACATTCCCCGAAAACCTGCCCGCCCGGAATAGCCGCGTACCGTACCACCGCTCCCTATGGATGTGTGGCGATGCGGCTGTGGCCGATGGATGGACAGCCGACAGAAATAGACGCCCTGCGACTAGATTGATACCGTTTTTGACTTTCGATTCTCGGCTCTCACCCATTTTTTGGGCAGGAAGTCGCATTACTTATTATTGGAAGTGTGGCATTTCGTCAAAATCAATTGTGAGTTCACTTGGATGATGTCGGTAACTAATAAGAGTTCTAGAACATTTCTAGAAGTCGAGACTAGAGCATCATGGTTCATAAAACGTGTAAACATCATACAGTCATCTAGCAAACAATTGAATGGATAGGCAGTACAAATTGTCCTAGTTATAGGTACAACTACACATCCAGTAGGTAGGTACTCAAACCTATATAGCGTTATTTCCAGGAATTGAACTTGAAGTATTCACCTAGTTTCTAGTTCGGAACCAAGCCAGCCCTCTGCTAATGAGAAAAGACAATCCGATAATCAGTGAAACGAAAGTACTTAGGTACATACCGATAGAGTCATAACGTCGTGAACAAAACACTGTGAATGAAACACAATGCTTTGGATAGATCTACAGGCCTCGCTATTGACCAGCGAAGGTAGACCTGTGCCGCCTCTCTGAGGTCTTGAAACCACTGATGGTTTAAGAGGAATGGGCACAGTTTGTAGAGGTCTTGAGTCTGGACGAGGGACAGACGCTGTCTCTCTCAGCCCACGCTCGTTCTGTTATGGCTGTCGGTGGTGACCGCTGCCAATTAAGATGCCTACGTGCTTCTTCCCACTTGTCATTACCTACTCGCAAAAATCTTCCTGCGACATGTATGATGCTCTAATTGCCGGTAAATGCTGAATTTTGCTGTTTTACAAGCGATTTTAGAAGGTATAGTAGTTAACTGGGGAGCTGAATTGACAGACTTGAGATTAAAAACTAAAATCGACATCTCCAGGGCGATTACGTAATTCTGTTGCTATTGATTTAATCGATTTCAATGTTATATCTATTTGAAATAACGTTTATGCGATTACCTTATTTACGCAGTCTTGTTGCAATTAACCTTTGTAAGCAATATGCGTAAATTGGGTAGTCGCAAGAGCGTCATTTCGAATGGAAACAGCATTTAAATCGATTGAAACCAATAGAAACAGAATTACGTAATCGCACCACTGTTATCAAATTTATCATCTTCGTCATGTTATAACGGTTCGCATTTAACCAATACAAATCCTACAGTGGTCAATAATTACAGGTGTACAATCCTATAGATTTCGAGATGGTCATTCCATTCATCCTTAGAGAATTTATAGTAGGGAGATGGCAAGCATACGCTTCCCCTCTGCCGAAGTACATGAACGGTCGTTCGTGTCAGTTTATAAAAACTAGTTTAGCCACGATCGTTCGCCATTCTGCGTTCATACCTGTCGCTATACGGAGCTCCTAAAAATGGTTGGTTGTGCTGTGGTTTCGTGTAAATGGCGGTCGGAAACATCAATTTTAACAAAATATGGAGTTTCTTATCACATTTAAGTAATTGACAACACAATTAAGCCATTAATTTCACCGTAAAATATATTTTCTTAGTGCAAGCTTACGACAGAAATAACGATACGTAATTTCTTGGTACGGGGACAAGTGATGTGAAAACAACGAACGAATGAATGAACGAAAGAGGTTGCAACGATTTTTATGAAATTAACAGGATAGGGAGTTCTCAGGCCGAAAAAACGACCTCAAAGCTGTAAAAAAAACTGTTTCCAAAGAAAATATCAATACCTACGTCGTTCAATACCAGCCTAAAATATAGGTTGAATGGGCTTAATTTTTGGGGTTTAAAGGGGTTGTAAGGTTATTTTAAAGATTTGTATTTCCGTTTTTTTTTCGATTTTAGGGTTTTTTCGTCAATCACAATATGAAATGAGGGATTTTCACGGCCGTTTCAAATCATGCTTTCAGCGTTGAAAATAGATGGCGCTGCTCTGTAACGTAGCAGTCAAGTGTCAAAATAAAGTGAAATGTCAACATCGACAACGTAGAAATAATTTTCATTTCGTGGTATTTATTTTTGCCTACTTCTAAAAACACCACGAAATCACTAGCGCACACTCAAGAAGCAATCACAAACAGAATATCATGGCTAATAGCCACAGACTACTTAGATAATAGTTTTGTACGCGTGCACCACAGACAATCTTGATTGATACAGTTGAGTCAGCGCCATCTATCGAACCAATTTGAACTACTTTTTTTCTTTAATCGAAGATGAAAAGCCCTCGTTGGGAAGGTATGCAAAAGTATACGGATATTCGAACCTCGTTTCGTATGAAAAAAGCAGATCCACGAAAACACATTTTCTTAACAATAAATCTTATATTTTCATTAAAAAAATACAATATAAAATGTCTTAATCCCTGTTTATAATTGTTAAATCCAATGTATGTGGCACCAAATCATAGACCTTCTTATAATCAATACAAGCAACCGAGAGGTTTCCCTTGCTCCTCCTGACCTTCTGTCTGATAGCCATGTCAATGAGGAGGAGCTCCTTAATACCACGGGACCCAACCTTACATCCATTCCGAGCAGGAGCCAAAATATTGTTTTTTTTAACACTCAACAGTCACAAACATAGTCTTGATCCCACACTAGGATTCCCTGTATCGTAGGTACTTATCAGGAACTACGAGTACCTGGTCCATAACACCCAGACCCGGAACAAATATTTGCAGATCATACATGCCTGATGCGTGTGATTTGGAAACCATATAATTCTATAATAAACCAACGCACCACGGGTCTAGATATTAGTGTACTGATCATGAATACAAAATTTCATGGAGTTTGAAGAAATAATAGCCAAAGTAGAACCAAGCTTCGTTCGCGTGCAAAAGGACGTACGCGTCCTACCGGTGACCTCTTAAATCCTAAAATACAATTTTAACTGACTATGTTTTTTTGTATGTTTGTTACGCAATTACTTTTGATCAATATGAATCAATTCACCCATTCAAACATAATAAACATACATCCATAGACAATGAATAATTCAGTCATTCTTTCATTCAGTCTTTTACACCCCATCACTAGTTTTTGCGCTAGTGTGCAACTAACCAATAGTGTAATTAAAGAAATTATTTATTTGCGTGCTTGTTTTATGATTGTGTGACAGCTTTTATTTCCGTGTGCGTTTATAGAGACGCCTCAACTTTCTGCATGAGTGTGCGTGAGTAAGTAAATGTGTGCTGTACGTGTTTACCTCGCCTCCCGCAAAAAGTGGCAGAAATAATGTAGTACTAGAAGTTGAGCATGCCATCTCCCTACATAAATTCTCTAAGCATTCATCAATCCATTGATATAAATATGTCAATGCCTCAATAGAAGAATATCTAGAGAAAGTGACCAATAGTGAAATAATACAGTGCGCCTCGGAGATAGCTTTGGTTCTTTAAAGTTTTGGTTCTAGAACATGCCGGGCATTCTAGCAAATAGCTGATGTAGACGATTAACACCAAAATATTATAAGGATAAGAATGTAGGATTATGGACTTTTAAATATTTTTGTGGGCAGCAAACTCGACGATTATGTTAATAAGTCGAGGAAACGATCGTTAATTTACATTATTTATTATACAATACAATCGCAGATGGTCTCTCTATTTGTCTGATGGCAAGAAATGCACTCTCAGATATTTATAATGGGAACAGCTAACAAAATGTTGGATCTCTGTGTCTTACATTTGAAGTTCACCTGAGATACCCCTTGTAGTGCCAGTAGTGCTCGAGTTCATGACATTAGGACTTAGAATAAGGAGTGCTTTAGTCCTTATTCTAAGCACTACCACCCAACCCGTCATACATTGGCGGGCGAGATAACGTCAAGAGGCAATAAGTAGATAGATAGATCACAGACGATTGGGGTTGAACATTTCGTGGCCTTTAAAATTCCCTGTTTTCTGTAAATCCCGGTAAGAGTCTGTCCCTGAGGCACGAAATCAAGCAGGTTTCCTGCTGTGCCTACCTACATTCTTTTATTTCCGAGGTAAACGTACGGAGCAGCCGTGTAGGTAGTTCCACAAAAGGCGCCCATTGTTCACAATCGCAAACCAAAATAACGGTCCATATGTTATTTTTTTTTAATAAAAAGTAGCAAAGCACCTGTGACGTGACTGTCAAGCTGTCAAGTATTGCAGCTCGTCATCATATTGTCCGAAGCCTCTCTGAAGCACATCTTCCACTTGAGCGCCGCTTCCTGCGACAGATGGCAGTACTGAGCACGTGCGGCTTGCGCACGACAAAAACGCACGCGTCCTCATAGATTAAAAAGCGTAATTTATTGGTATTGGGGATATTTTTGATGCGACTGTTGATATGTGAAATGGAGCCTAAATTATGGGCATAATCGCTTACTTGCGTTAACGATAAAACTTTCGAAAAGTGTCTAAAGTCTAAAGTGGCTAGTCGTCCAAAATATAAGGGCTATAGAATAATTTCAGATAAGAGCGTCTTCTACCATGATGGATAGATAAGTGCCTGGCAGCTTAAGAGGGAGTTAAAAGATGACAATAAGTGTAGAAACACACACAGTAAAGGCCTTTAATCTTACTTGGATTACCTACGTGGTTATATTTAATAGGTTGAAATTCTGAAGCTTCATCAGCAAAAAGTGAGAGATCACTTCTTCAGAAACATTGTCTCGCAAGTTAGAGTAAAGCCATAAAGTACAAACTGTCTCATCTCCACCAATAGTCTGTATCCGCGAATCAAGTCGAGCCAGTCGGGGTGGCCTGTAAAAACGAGCACGTGGCACCTGCCACTCGACATATTCCAGCGTCATCCAAACTTGTTCCTATCTGGTTGCAGCGTGCGCTGGTTGTCATGCTCTTAGATATAAAAAGTTATTTAGATTAGGGCTGCATTTCCGTAGATTACATTGTTATCGGAGCGAGGAAGCTTAGGAGAGATGGGCGATAGCAAGTTCGATTCCCACTTTAGGTCACTTTAGGTTAGTTTTGCAATGTAGGATCGTGATTTTACGATATGTTTCTACTAGCCAAACTCGAAACCAACAATAACGCTGGTTGGATTCATATTTTAGACAAGGTTTTGATGGAAGATGTGGGATTTGAACTCGCTTGTCTGGTTTCTGGTATGAACGCGATCAATGCTTTGCCTATCAATTCTCATTTGTTTGTATCATCATCAAACGGTAGATAACCACTACGTTTAGGTACCTAGGTACTTAGATCTTTAGAAGTTAGAATTTCGGACATAATAAATCTTCAGATTCAAAATAATTACTTTCAACCAGCATACATTTGCCAGCAATAGTAAACAGAATAAAAGTTAATACAATTTCACTATAGAAACCATGAAGCATTCCCACGCGTGGGAACCATTGTGTCGCAGTCGGAAGAGCAGGCTCTATTAGCGTGTAATTTTAATGCAGTTGTATGACGTATTGTAAATGTTCGTATGGTGTCCTTTGGTCACGCTGCTTAGGCAGTTAGCCGACACCATATCTTTGCATTTTATTGAACTTGGTTGGAGAAATGTCGTGTTCTCGATAAGCAAGTTAATTTTATAAAAGTGTTGAACTCATAGTGGTGAAGCAAACGATATGTGTAGCTTGACCCTATCCAGCTTTTTGGATATTTGTTGGGTTGCACTGTCCAAAAACAGTGAGACACTTTCCTCATGTAAAACTGTCTCAAAAGTGTCTCGTCAATGATGCGTCAATGTATAGGTGTTCCCTAATTAGGTTGGGTCCGTATGGACATTTTGACCTCTGCTCTACCCCGTCCCGGAATCGTTAAAATTTACTCGGTAAAGGAAAAGGCATAGGTAAACCATATCGATGCTGACGTTGTTCCTTCCATAAATCCCGCTCTTGATCCGCGTTGACCCAAGCGACACCACAACACACGCACACAATCACATATAGTCCTGGGGTGTGATTTTTGAATGTCACTAAGTGACTAAATATCATCAAAAAGGCCGCAAATCACCGTTTTTCAGCAGGTTTTTTGTTTTTTCAGGAGATTTACTGGAGGAGACACTTGTATTGATATCATAGGTATATGAATTTTAGTCAACAATGAGTTTCAGATATATTGAAATTTGGAAATCATTGAATAAACGGCATTTTGCTGACTTGCAAATTTGCACCCCTTATCTCACACTAAGATTCCCTGTGTCTGGGCTATCCCGCAGACCCGGAACAATTATTAGCAGACCATGCTACATTTGTCCCCCAGCGGGAATTAAACCCGCTGATGGTCTCATCATCATCAATAGTCTGGAGTTACTTTCCTGTGTAAATATGCTTCGTTGCCTTCGATCTTGTGCTTCGACTCCCAACAGTGGGATCATGTACACAAGAGTGGGTTGACCTATGCGTCAACCCGTCCAAGAATGCTGACCGGGAGAGTCAACAAACGGTAGTTGTTTGTTTTGCCGGCTCGGCTCTTGTGTTTGCATTCACACATTCACTATTGTTTTGAAGAGTAAACATAGTGGACCTAGGCTACTGACATATAGAATCAGCATCAGACAGATCTTGCTAAGTTTTTTCTATTGATGACGTAACTAACAGGATGCCTAGGCTAGGGGTTATTCCTGAAATCCCCTTTGAAGCTGCTTGTTCAAAATCAAGGGGATTTCGGGAATAAAATAAAAAAAAACCCGAAATCCCCTTTATTGCTAAGCATGCATTGCATTGTACCTCTGAGATTGTTTGTACCCGTCACGACATAAAGATCCTTAAAATCTAAAAGCTCCTGTACCTAACATTTCACTGGTTCCCATACCATTAAAACTGGAACACAGAAATGCGAGCATTAGGTAGGTAAGGTACTGCTTTAGGGGCAAATCAAATCAAAACAAAACAAAAGAATTATATTAATTTAAGTCACAAAGATCATTTTGAATCGTCTCAAATTACTCCTGTTCCAACGCGACCAAGCCTAGAAGAATCTGGCAACAAACACGCCTTGGCTTAATTTGATGATCCGTCTTACCACTGGTGGAAGAACCTGTGTCACAGTATAACAACTGTGCCTGTGTGGTGCCTCGGAGCAGGAAGAAGCTGATACATAGTAAATGAGAGCTTAAAAACCTCAGAAAGGTAGTCAAAAGTAAAAAACATCAGCAAAAGTTTATAAGACAGCACACGCCAAGCTTGATATACCTACCTACAGAGATGAGTATGGTTGTAGTTACTTCTCCAGACAAACTTTAGGTAGAGAGAGATGTATTTCACCAAATTTGTGCACAGTGGCGTCTTTGAACCTAATAAGAAGGGACAAGTAACTCAAGAATTTAGATTTAATCTCCTAAATGAGGCCCAAAAATTCCTCCAATTAAGCGTTTCATTTCAGACAATGACCTAATCCTAATCAGCCAGACTGCATGACCCCAGACAAACCTCCTTTTTATGGCAAATACGTTGGCGGCATAATGTCCGCCAAACACTACTCCATTACGATTTTTTGCTCTGCAAAAGTTTGAATGGATTATTGAGCCAATTTTGATGTAAAATATATTTAATTCTGGGGTAGCATAGCACATTGGGTACATTTTATCCCGGATAAAAATCGTAAAATGTGTGAAAAGGGCTGTCGATAAAATACTGCGAGTTCGGTCGCGGGTCGCAGTACGTAGTCTATAAGTCCAAAATGAACTCTGTAATTGAAATAAGTAGAGCGTGGCTTGGAGACAATGGCACAGAAGAAACAATAGTATTAAGTTACTTAGCAACTGTAGGATGAACTGTGACGAAAGTTTTTGGGGAAATACGTAACGGGAGATCGTAGCCAGACCGAGACATTCAATTGTGATTTGAGTTGGTTGAAATCTAAACTTGATGATGATGACTAAGTGATATCTAAGTGGAAGAATAAGGCGGGAGGGTTTGACAACATAACCTAGGTACTAAGCAATTATTGCTGTTTTTTCAACAGCATCTAACCAGTTCACATTTCAATTTAAGGGCATTACAAGTTAAATCGGAAATTTTTAGGCATTTTGACAAGTTCTCTGCAGGTTTTAAGGCGTGGCGTGGGCCCATAACCTGTTATGGTGCGATGACGTCACGATGAAGTAATGACGTATTGTTAGACTTGTATGTTACAAGTCCGTTAATGACAGAACAATTTTGGTACCTAGTAAATGTAGGTACATAGTGGTTGAAGGAGTTCTAGAAGTGTGATGGAAGAATGTGACTCCATTTGACCTATCAGTTCCATTTGACTGGGCCTGGGACTGGGATTTAATTTTCATACAGGCCAAATTAAAATGAAAGTACTTAACCACCTAAGAACTGGTACAATCCTCAAACAATGTGATGGAAAAAAATTGCTGTTCATCTTCCTAGAAGATCTAGAATCTTGAGTCACAACCAGGAGTTCAAAGACAAATAATTTCATACAATCCACAGGATGCCGTTCTTCCAAACCGTAAGAGGTGTTCCGTGAATCATTTGTAGGTAAATCAGCGGCTTCCTGCTTAGAACGTATTGTAGTAACAACGTTTCGTTTCCCGTGCAAAAGTGGCGCGCATGGACATTGTTTTTAAATTCCTGTATATACAGGTAAATCCTTGAATCTTAAATTAGGGATTGTTGTGCAAGGATAAAACAGGCATCAGAGGCCTAATTCTCTTATTTAAAAAAAGAAACGATTATATTACAATAACGTATCGCGTATGCATGCGAAGAGTAAGCAATAGTTACTACGTGACAGTGCGACTGACACGAGATTTTATTGTGACTTGAACGTTTTTTAAATAAGAGAATTGGGCCTCTGATCGCTCGGAAGCCCACACATGCGGTGGACCAACCAGATCAAGCCTGTATCCTACATGAATTCACCGCAGGCACACATACATCAGTAGCCTTTAGACGACCACTGTTGGACGAGGTCTTCCCCATAGAATGCAATGAGGAGATTTGCCATAATCACCACGCTTGGCAGGCGGATTGGTGATCGCAGTATTGGTGTTGAGTACTCAGGTGGATGCTGCTGCCCTTTTCCTGGTGTAATCCTTTAGTCGTCTTTTACGATGGGAGGAGACGGAGGGGTCTATTCTTAGGCCAAACACACCACCAGCATAACCAAAAGAGAGAATTGGCGAAATATCGTAAGGCCACTCTAGCCCGCTGAACATAACAACCATGCCCAACTTTTATAATAAGGGCACTTACTTGTATTGATATCATATAGGTAAATATAAAAATGTTAGTCATCAATGAGGATCAGGGGTACGATTTTTGAATATCACTGAGTGACTAAATATCATCAAAAAGGCCGCAAATCACCGTTTTTCAGGTTTTACTGGAGGAGTCACTTTTATTAATATCATAGGTATAAGAATTTTAGTCATCAATGAGTTTGAGATGTATGGAAATTTGGAAATCGTGGAATAAACAGCAATTTTATGGACGTTTACTCATCGATGACTAAAATCGCACCCGTGTTATTTTCATTACTACTCATATCGATTTCTCGATAAATATTTTTTTTGCGTTTTGGGATATTTATCTGGATTCCTAAGTTTTTTTTTTGTTTCTTGATTTATTGATTTACGATTAAAGTTTAGGTAGAGTATAGGGGGATTATAGACTTACGTTAATTTCGGTTGTAACGTGTGTTTCGGTTACGCAAATGGAGCCAGCGCCGATGACTTCACTTCCTCGGGCGCAGGAAGGAGTGGGCTCAAGTCCTAGATCGCGCAGATTGCGTCTACTTACCTATAAACTTTACGCTAGATTGAGAGTAGTCTTGTAGACCCTGACTTCAAATCCCGGTCGTGTACCAATGGTTTTCAAGCCGAAAAATTTATGTACTTACGCAATATTTGGTACACGTGCTCTCAAATGGTGTAGGAAAACATCAAAACCGGTAGTAGGTATGTCCTAAAATAAAACAATTGAAGACTGGTGCATGAATGGAGCCTTTGTGAGGTGCACTTTTCCTTTGACCACAGTGGTTCATTCACCATAGGTGAACCCCTCAGGGCTACCATGCCTCAAGCTGGACTTCGACCTAACGCAGGGTGACCAAGAAAGAACCGGTGATACGAAGTTGTACAAAGTCTAAGCCCCTTATTCATAATCATTTTGTAAACTTATTTTAGTTAAAATAGCTTTTGTCTTGTTTTTACGTACGACATTTTCCATCGGAGAGAACACAACAAAAGCTATTTTAACTAAAATAGGTTTACAAAATGATTATGAATAAGGCCCTAAGTCTATTATACTCTGATTTTTAATATTAGTAAATTTTTGTAAACAAACAAATGTCAAGATATGCCACTGTGTGTATAAGTGTCATGTATGTGTGTCATAATATGTGAATTTACACGTATGCTACACAATCATGGCACTTAAACTCACAGTGGCATATCTTGACATTTGTTTGTTTACAAAAATTGTCTGAAATAAGAAATCAGGGTCTATACCCTGATAATAATGAAGATGACATCTTAAAAAGTATGGTACCTATGTACCATACTTTTTAAGATGTCATCTTCATTATTATTTAAGCCCCTAAAATAAAAATAAAATAAGTAGATACCATTTCTTTATATTTCTTTCCTGAGTTTTTTTTGGGTGGGTACTACATTTTGGATCAAGATCCAGTTACAAATAAATAAGTAAAAAATATTGAGGAGTATGAGAATGAGTAGGTAAAGTGCTTCCTAGGTAGGTTAGTTAATCATATTTCCCGGCATGGTCCAAGCCTACCTACGTAATGTCATCGTCTAGACACGTGAGCCCACAATTAGGTCAAGCGGCCCCGAGGGTGATCAACCATTTGCCTATTGGGGCCTACCTACGAAAATTTAAATTAGATTTCCTCGGCCGACATTGACAAATTTGGTCTTCTATGTAGAGCATTGTAGAGAAAAGGGTTTTTTGGACCGTTTACACAAAAAGCGGTTTTGAAGTTCCGACAATCAGAATTTATTGGTTGTCAATGTATTTTTAAAATGTATATTTATATTTTTAGCTTTATTCTTTCTTTAAATAAATTGTATATAAATATTAAATAATAATATAAATATTGAATGTGAAATATTCAATACTTATATAATATAATAATTCTATAAATAAATATATTAAATATTTATTGGTAAGGAAATACTTAACAATTTCAAAATGTTTTCTAAGGGCGTTTGTGAGAATTAGTTCGTATTCTGTTCGTATTCGTAGCTGTTTGGGATGATCATATACGCTTGCCAAAATATTGTTACACGTTTTTATTTGAGTATGTGAAGAATTAGGTGTCCTACCTAAGCGGTAATCTCTGTCTATAACAATTGCATTACCTCACAGGTTACATACCAGCAGAAATAGGTGTAGAGATAGTCCTTCCTCGGACGTTACTCTTTCACAAGAAGCGCTCTACTTCTAACTATTTAATGCACTGAGGCGTTGTTAGAAAGGTTGTAAATGCAAGTAACAATATATTTCAGTGGTAGTGTTACACGATTCTTTAACAATACAATCTTACAAACCAGTAAGTATTACCAAAAAAAAAACGTTTCCCATGGGACGAATCCTTTTGTTCTTCTTACCTCACAAGTACACAATAGTTACTCAACAAACAAGTGTCAAAATACATTGTTGAAATCCTTTTTTGTAATATTCGCACGTTCATTCATGAAATGATAAGGTTGTTTGAATGGTCATTGATTGGGTATTAGCGGGTGGTCAGTGGTTATTAGCGGGTGGTCAGTGGTTGTCTAACATGGTTAAGTATTGTAAGAGACTGAATGAAATTGGTGTACCTAAGTAGTAAAATTGTGACCACACGACGTAGTATTTTTACAGACAAGTAAGTATTGTTTTCTTTTGATAATACAATCTACTTAGTGGTTATTTGGAGAGTATGTGAATAGGTATTATCTCACTATAATTTAAACGAGCAACGTTTGTTTTGTCTGTCTGTACGGAAAATCTCTAAAACGGCTCTAAGGATTTTGTTTTTTTACAAATTTTAATTAAATTTACATGAAGGATGAAAGAAATTGATCTAGCTTTCGTCTACCGTTGAGAGCTCAGTGGTCCAATATTTTGTTTCATCATTATCACTAGCCTTAAGACGTCCACTGCTGGGCAAGACCTCCCCCATAAATTCTCGACCTCTGTGGCGCGGCGGGCGAAGGTTCGCCTGCGGCGCAGGAGGTTGCGGGTTCGATTCCCGCCTCGGAACAAATATTTGCACGATCTGCAGATAATTGTTCAGGGTGTTCTGGGTTTTTTTCTATGTATAATAAAAAAATATCTCTATGTAATGTATTGTATTAAGTATATCAGTTATCTACCCATAACACAAGCTCTGCTTAGCTTGGGGCTAGATAATGTTGTGTGAAATGTCTCCAGCATTTATTTTTTATTTTATTTAAATACAATGTGGTAAATTGCCATAACCACCAAGCTGGCAGGCGGATTGGTGCAGATATTTTGTTTATCAAAGTTGAATTCAAGTAGGTACTTACCTACAATTACCTAATTTCTTAGAAAAATGAACACACAACATTTGTATGAAAAGTTCCGTAATGAGTAGATATTTATGATTCATTTACTTAAAGAGAAGTGGAATTTACGTAAACGTAGCGCCAATGACGAAAGCTCAAAGTTCAATTTTATTTTACTTTCAAGGAAAATCTTGTTTTGATGCAAGATTATCTCAGTTTTTACCTCAATATTTACCTATAATTATTGTATAAAATACTAAGTACTTAAAAAGTAGGAACCTATTTTCTGACTACCCCCATTTTACCTGTCCTCAAAGATTTGAAGGAAATTTGAGGATATTCTCCATCCCATAAAAACATTGTTCTTTGTTATTTATCAATCAATCCGTCATAATTTATCTCTCTACCAAAATTTATCAAAATCTAAACCGATTTCGTTACAGCGTGATTGAGTTACAAACAAACAAACATATACAAACTTTTGTTTATAATATATTATGTATAGTAGGATTATAATGTATTATCTAGCGTATTGATGAGTGACGTCATATAACGACAAAACCCAGAGTAGAGTAGGTACCTAACTATAATAAATTAATTGTTGAATGTTATCAATTGAATTGTTGTACAATTTAATTATTTAATTACCTACACGATTAGGTATTTACCGTCACATTTAAATTGTCACACAATTTTTTTTAAGTTTATAATACAAACTGGTTGGCGTCCTTGGTGAATCTGACGTAAGAGGTAATTATTGCATTTTTGATGGGGGGTTACCGCTGGATTTTATCACCACAAGCCTGGGGGTTTAGTACGAGTTTTGATAGTTTTCGAAAGTTTATGAAGTTTCGTTTCCTTCCATACCTTAACTTGCAGTGCCCTTAGCGAAAACTAGAAGAAAACTAAGGACGCTGTCAATAAATGTATGGGAGGGAATGATGAAACATATTTTTTTTGGATAAACCATGTACTTACTTATTAAAAAAAAAAATTACGATCTTTAAGAAGTGTTTATAGGTACGGTGAAAAATATAAACGGACTGTAAGAAACTGCAAAAACTTTTGGATATTATCTAGGTACTTAATAGTTAAAAACTATCTTTTATGCTTATACCAAACTAAATTTTGAATTCTAAGGTTATTGTAAAACTACGCGTGTGTGTGTGTGTGTGTGTGTGTGTGTGTCTTTTTAAAGGGGTGGAAAATGCCCACCAAAGGTTTTGTAAAACGGCCACCTCCTTACTAAAAACATGACTTGACTGAGACTTTGATGACTCGGAAAGAGTGTAACGTTGTAAATAATAAAAATATTTGAAAGTGACAAATTAAAGAGAACCGCGACGCCAAAAAAAAACACATTATGATGCACTACGGTTGGTTTAGGTCATGAAGGAAATTTCACATTCGTGAATAATCCTCAGATAAGGCACGTAACAGCGTCTGCGCAAACGTTGTCTTTCGTTACGTTACTCACGTTTTATGTCAGTTTTCCTTGTTTTGGTCACACATAGATAGGAGTTGCAAAGTAGAATAGAATAGAATAGTTATACAAGAATGCAAAGTTGCTTTTTAACCGCGTGCTCAATTTTGATGACCGAGCAAGCAAAGGATTCAAAAATTAGAATCCTGAGCGTTAGCGAGGGATCAAAAGAGCACGAGGTGAAAAATCTTTGCACTCGAGTGCAACACGTAACTTTTCATCCCACATCAGCGAGGAAATGACTAAATAAAAAAAAAAAAACATTTACAATCACAAGATACTTTTGCGCATTTTTAACAGTTTCAGTCAATTCTGTTGGCGTCAAATAAACTTCCTCGTCGCTAGAATCACTCATTTTAGATTTTTCACTTATTTTCAAGTTTTTGTTTTAAACCTATTGTTTTAACAGTATGACGTGAAAAGAAAATGGCGCGCGTAAAGAAAATAAAAAAAAGTAATACCCAAAGGAGGTTCCGAGTCACAAATTAAAAAAGGTTGCAATGCCCTCATTGGCATCTCGCGTTTAAAGTAATTCGATCATAAGGGCTAAATTCAATTTACTTTAACCTTTGGCGGATAAAAACGGATTTTGCACTCGGATATCGAAGAGCAAAAATACTCTTTCCGAGATGGTGGGATGAAAAATACCTACTTTATTGTACACCGTACATAATAAAAAAAACAAAACTTAACATGGTCTTGGAACAGGAGTAATTTTGGTTTATAAGACGATTCAATGAATGATTGTGATTTCAATGAATAAAATTCTTTTTGATTGATTGATATTGATTATTAAAAGTAAAATGAGCTGTCTTATCGCTTAGAAGCGATATCTTCCAGACAACCGCTGCCACTTATTGCTTCGCGAGCGTTATTCTGTCACCTTCTAACTTACCTGAACTTTAATGAGTTAAGACAGTGACAAAATACGTCTATCACCGCCTTAAATGCCTTTTTACATTTATTTTATACTCATACTCGCTACGTTCAAAATCGAAATGACCTCTTTAGAATCCCTAAATGACTTCATCGAAACAATCAAATGATTATGGACCATATTTTGGCGCCGCTACATCCCGGCCGCGTTTGATTGTATGATTGGTGTTGCTTGATTG
Source organism: Epirrita christyi (assembly GCA_951392215.1). Taxonomy (NCBI): domain Eukaryota; kingdom Metazoa; phylum Arthropoda; class Insecta; order Lepidoptera; family Geometridae; genus Epirrita; species Epirrita christyi. The sequence goes on from OX595851.1 coordinate 14,628,721, forward strand.
CTTGACGCTGTTGACCCGTCACTGATACAACATCCTTATCAAGTGTCTGAGTCAGGGGGAATTTTCAATTTTCCTTGTGTTATGTAGATTCATCGTGTTTCGTGTCGAAATGTGACGCAATTTTTTCTAGAAAACTTTTGTAACCGCTTTATCCAAATATTAACTTTAAATCCTTATCACCACGAACTATTTATTAATGGCGTAGTATCCAAACCACCAACCAACCCCTCCAAACCAACAAAAGTGGATTCGAATTCTGTTGTTAGCATGTGTTTAAAAGAAGGTTTTTGTACGCGAACCAAGTTTGCTTCTATTTTGCTATGAAACTTTGTACACATGATCAGATGCCCAATTCTCTAAGTTATTTTAAAACTACACTGAAAGTTGACCGAATCGAGACTGAATTGTAAATTGACTGAAAGTTGAACTTCTAGTCCCTCATAAATAACAATTTAGTCTACTTTCAATTCACGGTGACCACCATTAGAGTAGGATAGTTATATATATAATTGGAAAGAGTAAAGAGAGACTCCAGCTACTTATGCTAAAATTAACGAAAAAACTTTGAATCGTTCAAGTTTCGGTCACATTTCGATATAATCACATTACAGTGTTATATTTTATGTCAGGAGAATACCATTTCTGACATATTTTAAGACATCGACACAAGATCGAAACATGATCCGAACTCTATTTTAACTATTTTTAGTTAGTGACGGCCTCTGTACACTAATATGTCTTACGTATAGTTAAGGCATCCTCTTTGCTAATATGTGAAGACGCGTGTTGCGTCAGTTTAAAAAAAAACGTTTTTTTTTATTTTTTAGTTTTTTAACCATTACAATTTCATAAGAAACTAACGCACCATTGGTCTAGATATTAGTGTACTGCCCCCTTATTCGCTATGACCAAACGTAACATAACGCGGGCTCGTTACGATATCTGCGCGGAATCATCGCTGAATCGTATGGGTGACGTCATACGTTATTAACAAGGAATCTCTTAGGTCATAGCGAATAACCACCCTGATCATGTGTAAAAAGTTTCATGGAGTTAGAAGAAATAATAACCAAATTAGAAGCAAATTTCGTTCGTGGGCGTATGCGCCCCTTTGCTAGCTACCGCTGTTTCATATATGTATTTTTTTTTATTTTGTACTGTTTGGTTTTTTGTAAACCTACTTGTATGAAATTTTCTGTAAGTTGTATTTTTTAATAGAAATTTGTTTGCCATTTGACTTTACTGTCTGCATAAGGCAATTTAAATAAATGAAAATAGGTCAGCTTCTGCAATTTTGAACAAGTGTAACCAACCAATAATTACACAGCACAGTCTAAAGGCAGATGCAAGCAGCGTGTGTGATTATATTCGCCCTTTTCATAATTAGGCATTATGCATAACAATTATATTGATGACTGTAGATTAGACTATTTTTATACTCATAGAATCGAAATTATCGTGGCATGGTATTTTTATACTGTGCAAAGTTTTAAGGCTATTTTTCTAAGAATTATTGTGACAAAAACTGACATCTGAGGCCTTACCATAAGCTCTTATAGCGATTCAGTTCAAAAACTATTCAGTACAAAATATCGATTCCTTGATGTCTGCAGCTATTTTTAAAGGCTCAGTAGTAGAAGGTCTAATAGACTTCTGCGATTAAAGTAATTCAATGCTGACGGATGTCCATGACGAACCTATATTTTGAACTGAATACTTAGGTTTTGAACTAAAAAATAATAATAATAAATAAATGCTGGATATTTCACACAACATTACCTAGCCCCAAGCTAAGCAGAGCTTGTGTGATGGGTACTAAGTAACTGATATACTTAATACAATACATTAAATACCTACTCGTAAATAGATATTTTTTATTATACATAGAAAAATATCCAGAACACCCTGAACAAATATCTGCAGATCGTACAAATATTTGTACAAACAAATAATTGTACGATTTGTGTGAACTGAATCGCTATAAGAGCTCATGGTAAGACCTCTGTTCAAGAGTGACTTTTTGGAATTCCAATATATGAATCAGCAAGGTCGTTCTTCAATGCCATTTCACTAGAGAAAAAAGCTTTAGTAGGTATATCCGTTACCAAACCTTTCCGGATGCCAATGCTCTTGAATGGAGTGACTCATGTCTGTAGGTTTCTTAGAAACTTACCTAGATTTCCGACGATTCTATCAGAACATAATGCTAATGACGATTATCTAATCCCATTCATAGCGCCGACGTGTGTCTGGCCTAAGAATAGACCCCTCATTCTCCTCCCGTGGATGCAGTAAAAGCCAACTAAGAGATTCCACCACGTTATGAGCAGCGGCAGTCCACCTGAGTACTCGGCACCAATCACCAATCCTCCTGCCATGGCCGATCCCCCCATTTCATTCTATGGGGGAGTTTGGGGGAGGCCTCGATCAACAGTGGACATCTATCACCTAATGATGATGATGTACCATCATCATTACCCAGTATTACACCAGGGGGCACCAGGATTAGATCACCAATATACCTGCCAAGCGTGGTGTGGTGATTATGGCAAAATCCCCCATTCAATGGGGAGGTTTCTTCCAGCAGTGGACGTAAAAATGTTGGTGATGATGATGATGGTCCATGGTAGCCTGAAGTCCGGTTTACTTTATCACTGAAAGAGATTTTTTCCAGGCAAAAAGTAGGTCTATAAAAACTATCAGGGAAAAGTAGAATAAGTAATCATTATTTATCATGTGTTAATTGTATATTAAGTTAAGTTATTTAAGTAAATTAAGTTAAGCTTAAGTTTTATGTAATTATAAGTGACGATGATGCGTATGACTCCCATACAAAATTATGGTTATCATTCGAGATTTGACGTCATTTGCCATAATCCACGTTTGGCAGGCGAATTGGTGATCGCTGTATTGTTGCTGAGCTAAGTACTCTGATGGATTCTGCCTATCATCTGGAGGCATAAACTACCTAACAGTTTTTTCGTAAATCAAATGAAATCAAAATAATTGTATTTATTGAAATCTTTTAATCATATTGTGTGGTGCCTCGGAGCACTGATACATAGTAAATGAGAACTTTGTACGTTTAAGCTGTCGTATATTCATATTTTTTAAAACATGACTTAAGGTTAACACTAGTTCAATCTTCCAATCAATAAGCCCTCGTGCGTTACCCTCGGTAACCTGACGCCTGTGGTTGCCGCCGGCCGTGCCCCCAAACTTTACGCATAGTTTACCTTTAATAATCAATATTGTTGACTGTCCCACTGTTGGGCAAACTCCTTAGCCTTCCTCATTTGGATAGGTCCAGCATTTATTTGTTTTTATTTTTATTTATTGAAAGCGTCCCAGCATTTCAAACAGAACTGTGAGGTCACTAGAAGTACCCTACAGGTTTTTAATTTTCTAATATCTTTTTAATGCTTTTTTTTACGGCACTTTAAGCTCACAGACTTAAATTCGATATAAATTTCAAGCCTTTACCTGATTCTCATGGGAAAAAAGGTCTAGACAGACAATAAATAGACAACAAAGAGATCTTATAAACTAATAAAAAAAAAATGTTAAAAAACTAGTAAAAAGTAAGTAGGTAATTATTAATTATTTTGCACCTTGTACATTACAAAAAAAAAAAGGTGAAAAAGGTGTGTTTTGTGAAGGTCTTACAAAAAATCACATAAATTGGTTATTAGGTACAGGACTGGTATAGCAATAGTAATAGGGGTAAGTGACACTTAATTATTATTCTCTAAGTATCTCTAATCGAACCCTAAAAGTATCAAAACAATGGTGACTCGTAATAATTAAGTATGTAATTTCCCAACCATCAAAATACCAGCAGAAACTTATTGTGTCAAATAAAATAGGTAAACCCGAATGCCCAACCTGTCAAATTTTTCGTAAAATAATCACCAAAATATTCATATCGCAAATCGTTTCCTTATCACAGGCACTAGCTATAAAGCATTACGTTTGTTGCTGAAGTCGTCTGACTTTCGTGCCGTTTACTATTACAGCCATACAGGGTCAGACTCAAAGGTAGAGGCTTTGGGGCAACTAAAATATGCAGAAACAAGAACACAGGGGGCTTAGTACGGGTTTTGATAGTTTTCGAAACTGTATGAAGTTTCGTTTCCTTCCATACATTTACTTGCAGCGCCCCTAGCGAAAACGAGAAGAAAACTAAGGACGCTGTCAGTATATGCATACATATACTGACAGCGTCCTTAGTTTTCGAAAACTATCAAAACCCGTACTAGATGTACTGATTGCAAACCCCTTTCGAAATAAGGAGGTAAATAGAGTATTCTTTTGAAAGTCCCGGATGAACATAGCCCAGCTGAAACATATTAATACACTAGGGGTCGAAGGTTCGAAGCCCGGAAGTGCCCGGAAGTCCTACGTACTTTGCACTGGTTCTTTTACCATAGGTCATAAGGCCCTTTTCAGAGCCACCAAAGCCAGATGCCTCAAGCTGTTCACTGACCTACAGTAGAACCATGAATTAACCATTGGCATGACGAAGACTAGTCACTTTTTTTTAAGTGTACTACCTGGAAATCGACATTCGGCCTTGGAGCGCCTCCATCCACCGACTTCCAGCGACCTTTTATCCTTTTTTTAACAAGCTTTTATTAAACTTGACCTGTAAATATGTAGGTATGTTAATGTGAGACAAATCATGAATCTGAATTTTGAATCAGTTCCACCAAACCGATAGATAACATTTTTCATACCTGTCAAGTTTAGATGACAATACAACATATGGCGACAACGAGTTGATCTGATGATGGAGACGGAAGGTGGTCAATGGAACTCCTTGATGATTAATAGTATCCTGCCAGTGTTTGAGCTCATTTTTATCAGTACACGGTTCCAATCACTAATTAAATAATAATAGCTTGTTTTGAAAAATAAATTTTTCAACAGATTTTTTTTTAAATCATTCTTATTAATTAAACCACCTTAAATTAAACTGAATTTAACTTTCCTCAGGTGGATTCATAGTCCAGTAGTTTTGAAGGTTTTTGACCCTGTATCCCCCCTAGCCCTAAATCCCACCCAAATAACTCCTCAGGTGGATTAATAGTCCAGTAGTATTGAAGGCTTGACCCTATTGCCCCCGCCCTAAATCCCGCCCAAATAACAGTCGGCTTTTACTGCTGCATTTATTAGCAATTGACGAAAGTTGACCACTTGACCGATACAATGTGGGGCTAGAACAAAGTCAATAATATTTTTACGGCCGGCCTTGTTCGGGAAATGTTCCTTTGATTTGTGAGAGGTCAAATAGTTAATGTATAACATTGAGACATAAGTACAAAACAAAATTATGAAGGGAGTAGTTATGTATTTCGGATAACTTTTCATTTAAAAAACGACTTCCGCCATTGTATTCGACAAAAAATCTGGATGATTTTTTTTAATGAAAAAACCATAGTTGTGAAAGGGTTATGATACTTTCTGAATGCAAATGCTTGATTTGTTGCTGAAAATATCAAAATCACTATATGTATGCCTACAATATTTGAGGTGTTCCCTCAATTCCTCATGGATTCCATCATCAGAACTGGATTCTGAAAAAAAGGGAACAATTTGGAAGTATATTTATTAAAATAAAAAATAATTTTCCAAATCGGTTTATAAACGACGGAGATACGAGGTAACAAACATAAAAACAAAAAAAAAAAAACTGAATTGAGAACCTCCTCCTTTTTGTGAAGTCGGTTAAAAAAGATCTAAGTATAGTAAAATTTTATTGGACTAATTTACTTTCCCAAACTATTTACTTTTTTTTCACCAAGACGCGGTTGCTATCTGTCGGCCTCATACACAAACTGAAATTCACGAAGTGGGCTATGAAGAGAGCTATGCTTGGAGTTTCTCTACGTGATTGAATCAGAAATAAAAAGGTCACCGATATAGCATTAAGAATTACCAAATTAAAGTGGCAACGGGCAGGCCACATAGCTCGCAGAACTGACAACTGTTTGGGAATAAAGGTTCAAGTGGTGACCACGAACCGGACGATACAGTGCAAGAAAACCCTCGATGGACCAAAGACATTTTAAATGTCGCAGGAAGTCGGTGCATGGAAGCGGCTTAAGACCATTCGTCGTGGCATTTTATGGTGGAGGCCTATTCCAGTAGTGGCTTCAATAGGCTAATAATGATGATAGAAGATTCATATTATTTTCTACTCGAATGTAGGTACCTATAGTAGAACTTCTTGTGAAAGAGTTCGTCCGGAAAAGTACTACCACCGTACCTATTTCTGCCGCCAAGCAGTAGTGCTCGCATGCTGTGTTTCGGTTTGAATGGTACGGGTGCCGGTGAAATTACAGTCACATGAGACTTTTCATCATATGTCTCAGGGTCGGCAGCGCGCGTTTGATGCCTCTGGTGTTGCAAGCGTCTATACTATAGGCTACGGTAACTGCTTTCCATCAGGTGGGCAGTATGCTTGTTAGCTCGTCTTACAGAAAAAACTAAACTATTTCACTAAAGAATGGAAAGATAAAGATAATTATATAAGATGGTTTATTTTTTTTATTTATATGGTAATTTTACATTAGTGGTCGTAATTGACACGTCCAACACTCAGTCGTACATTTTGACATACAAATAATTTAGTTCCCTCATGGAACCTACCTATGTACCTACTTATGTAAGTACTACTTAAGTAGATAAATCCATTACCATGTCATTATAATAGTAATTATTAACAATTTTAAGTATTTTTGGGATGAGCATAGAAATCAAAATTATAAAAATCAAATCAAATAAAATGTATATTTGCCAAATTGAATAATAGTGAAAACAACGACGAAAAACTATCTAAAACTATCAATCCACTTCCCCCTTTGTCATAAGGTACCGATTCCTTGACCCAGCCGAAGCAATGTCATTACGATGCAATCCCCTGCCCAGCCAGCCCGTGACGCGCCAGGCGTGAAGCACAGGTGGCGTCACGGTCTGTGCTCGCTTGATCGATTGCTGTCGGTAGTCGATTGAAATCGATCTGGCTATCTATCTACGAACCAACGTACGATATGCATACTTAACTTATTCACAGGAAGGCTAAACAGAAGATTTTTGGACTAAAACGGCCGTAGATGAGAAAAAGAGTGGTTGGCACTCAGAGGGTGAACTTTCCAAATTCCTTTCTTAGTACACCCCTCTACACTCTAAAAGGAGTACATCCTCCAAATTTGATTTAGATCACGTCCGTCAGATTCCACTTTCGTCAGAAGCAGTTTTTTTAATAATTTCAGTTCAGTTTCGTCATGAATGACGGATGTGGATAACCTCTAATGACCCTTTCGTCTGATTCCACTTTTGTCATAAATCGTCAGTTTCTTCTTAGGGAGAGAGAAAAAAAGATCCTAATCCGATTAATGATAGCCATGACCAATAAAACAAAATTTTAAAATAAACTTTAGTGTACATAAAAAGGTGCTTAAAATAAAAATAATACAAAAAATGATTTTTATCAAGTACCGATAAGCTTTTTTGATCTGAATAAAGCGGAATTTGACGGACGAGGAGTCATGAGAATTGCTGTTTCGGCACCAGCTTCAAAATTCTAACCTATACGGAAAAAAAGTGATCTGACGAAAGTGGAATCTGACGGCAGTGATCTAAATCCCAAATTTCAAGTTTCTAAGTTCAGCGGCCTAGGCTGTGGGTTGTCTTTATGTCATACAGTGTGTCAGCACCCTTATCAGGGGTAGTTTGACGATGTCAAAGTTTTTATCAAATATTTTAAAGTATTTTGAAGGTTATATCACTTGTGTGTCCGGTCTGAGAATATACCTCTCTGTCTCCTCCCCTGGATGTCGTAAAAGTTGACCAAGGGATTGCACCAGGGGATGGGCAGCAGTCTCCACCTGCTAGGGTCACTGCTACCACTTGCCGCCAGAACACGAAGCATAATTAAGCTTTAGCATAACATTATAAATGGACTAAATGCGGGTTGACAAAAAAATCGCTGTAGGGTTAATTTCACCCTTTTCAACTCTATTGGTGTCAAAGAGTAAAATCTGGACAGATAAGTCACTCCTTCAAAATTGGACACTCTGTCAGAGAGTGAACAAGAAAAAATGAATATTGCCTAAGAAACTGCCTATGAACATCAATAATATTATATGGAGTGTATAATATTGCTTCTGTTTTGAAATCGCTTTGAGTAATCTTTCTGTACTTGTTTTGTTATTTTATATTGTATGACCTCTGTGTCGCGCCAGGCGAGTAGCCGGCTGAGATGCAAGAGGTTGCGGGTTCGATCCCCGCTGCGGGACAAATGTTTGTATGATCTGCAAATATTTGTTCCGAGTCTGGGTATTATGGTACCATGGTACTCGTAGTTCCTGGTACTCACGACACAGGGAATCCAGTGTGGGATCAAGACTACGTATGTCAAAGTCAAAGTCAAAAAGAACTTTATTCATTGAAATCACAAGGATTATTTTGAATCGTCTTATATAAAATTAAATTACTCCTGTTCCAACGCGACCAAGCCTAGAAGAATCAGGCAACAAACTCGGCTTGGCTTACATAAATGGTCCGTCTTACCACTAGGTGAGAAGCGCCTGTGTGGTGCCTCGGAGCAAGGAGTTGCTGATACATCGTAAATGAGACTATGTGACTGTTGGATGCTGTGTTATGCTATATTATTTTATAGATAACAATCAATCTAGAACAAAAATTCTTCGTAGTCCCTCTTACATTGGCAATAATATCAGATACCTGCTAGATATTTATTTATTTATTTACACGCACAAAACACATTACAACTTCAAATAAAAAAAGGGATACAAAAATCATTGTTTCGAACCTTACTCATTGCCAAATCAACCCTTTCATGCCCATGTTCCATAATTAATCATAGTGTTAATGAACCCTTAATGACTTAATAACACTCGTGTCACGGGGTAGTTACTACCCCTCGGAGCAAAGGGTTGGTTTTTATTTTAATTTTACCTTTAGAGGTATTGAATTTTTATGCAGGGGGTAAGGATACCTTGATACCCACGACACGGCATCCAAGTGTGGTTGAGCAATTACCAGTTGAGCCGTTGGTATTACCCACTGCTCAACTTGATGTAGTTGAGCAATTTAGTTGAGCAGTGGGGAAGACGCGGTGGGATAGGACTAGGTACATATTCTTTATCAGCCTGTTTATGTCCACTGCTGGACGAAGCCTCCTCCATAAAATACAATGGCGGGATTTACCATAATCACCATGCTTGGCAGGCGGATTGGTGATCGCAGTATTGGTTAAGTACTCAGATGGATGCTGCTGCCCATCCCCTGATGTAATCCCTTAGTCGGCTTTTACGACATCCACGGGAGGAGAAAGAGGGGTCTATTCTAAGGCCGGACACACCACGGCACAAAGTTGGGTGTTATGTTATGATAATATACAGGGTGTAAAACGACAGCTCCCGAATACCGAAGGTACCGATAAAGCTACCTATTTCACAGCTATATAAAATAGCCCGAGTTCACAGAGCGCACTGGCTGCGCGAGTTTAACGCTCCCAGTTAGCTGATCGACGCGCTGCGCCAATATTTTTTAGGTGGTTTTCATTATTTTTTGTCATTTTTATTTATAAATGTGTTTTTACTGATGGAAATTAGGTTTTTGTGTTCCTTTTATGATGTTTTATTGATATTTAAAGAAAACACGAAAAAAGCGACCCAAAAGTAAGCATTTTTTTTTCAGCTTTAATATTTTCAGAATCATGGTCTGAGTGCACTATTTCAGTTTTCGGGAGTAGTCTTTTTACACCCGTTATATTTATTATAGAGTGGAAAGTGGGATTGTTCCTAAAAAACCTGCATAGGTTTCAGTAGGTATTCAAAGTCTAGCAATAATAGAATCCCATATAACGGAAGCCATTAATGGTTCTTCTTGCCTCCATGAATCACAGCAAATCGCAACTTGGCAACATCTCGAACCCATACTTCATAGTTTCATCAGAACTTTAAGCCAAGTTTCAAGAGTCAAGTTTTTACGACTGAATAACTTGAATTGTCTGAATTTTATTGAATAAGTTTCTGTTGACTTTGAAATGGGTGAAGTTAGGGTCAAACTACATATCGTCGTATGCTTGAGCATCGCGCCCAAATCGTGCCTATCGCAGAGTGCATCCAGGAGAGTAGGTAGCCACGGTGGTCATGACCACCCCTTGTGGAGGAGCCCACGACGAAGACATGACAAAAAAATTATAAGAAAATTAAACAAAGCGCTGTCATCGCGCAAAAAACAAAGCCCTGTTAGGGTTTAGTACGGGTTTTGATAGTTTTCGAAACTATATGAAGTTTCGTTTCCTTCCGTACGTTTACTGACAGCGTCCTTAGTTTTCTTCTCGTTTTCGCTTGGGGCGCTGCTAGTAAATGTATGCGAAGGAAACGAAACTTCATTAAAGTTTCGAAAACTATCAAAACCCGTACTAAGCCCGTACTAAGACTGTGTAAATCGAAACGGAAAGCGGTTAAGGGGGATGCTTTCGATTACTTAAAGCTCGTTTCACGCTAGATGGCGTGGAAAAACATATATTGACTTTTTTATTTTTTGTTCAAAACTCGAGCGTCTTTAGTGAGTAATTTTACCGTTTGCGAGCACGGTGTAGGTCATAGAATTTGATGCAGCATGAATTTTCGTTAAAGAGTCGTTAGAAATTTCAAATTCACTATAAATAAGATCTGACAATTTGCCTCATGTAATTACACGCACGCACACTTCTACATTCACTGTTTTGTTTTTCACTAGATGGCGTTGTCATTATAACCAGATGTTATATAGATGGCGTTAAAAAAATGTTTATAAGGTATCTCGATAATGATGGCGTTAAAGAAAATTGTTAGAAGGGATGAGCCGCCACCATCCACCGACTTCCTGCCACCCTATAAAAAGTGCCGTGGTGTGCAGCGTAGAATCTATAATCCTCCTCCTGTGGATGTCGGAAAAGCCGACTAAGGGTTTACACCAGGGCATGGGCAGCAGCATCCATCTGAGTAACCGATACTGCAATCACCAATCAACCTGCCAAGGGTGGTAATTATGGCAAACACCCCCACAAAAATGAATGTCTTTTTACAGAAATTAATAAAAAGAAAAAACAAACAGATTAGGTATTTTTATTGGTTTATAATTACAAGTATTTTCCACTAGAAATATCATACACTGACAACAAACAAATATTCATCAATAGGTAAGCGATCAGTGCAACTGCACATTTTGTCTTCGTATATTGTATTCATTGTTACCATTAGTGCCCATTGCATCTCTTCTAAATATAACTTTTCATTTAAAAAACCGACTTCCGCCATTGTATTCTACTAAATATTAGGATGAAAAAAAAAGATGAAAGAACCATAGTGGTGAAAGGATTATGATACTTTCTGAATGCAAATGCTTGGTTTGTTGCTGAAAATATCAAAATCGCCATATGTATGCCTAAAATATTTGAGGAGTTCCCTCAATTCCTCATGGATTCCATCATCAGAACTGGGTTTTGAAAAAAATGGGACCAATCTGGAAGTACATATATCTATTCAAATAAAAAAAGAATTTTCTAAATCGGTTCATAAACGCCGGAGATATGAGGTATCATCTTCATCATCATTAGATGTAGTTGATCTGATGATCAACTACATCATCATCAGCCTGTAGAAGTCCACTTAGGTGTCCCCTAGAGTGCCACGACGAACGGTCTTGAGCCGCCTCCATCCACAGATTTCCTGTGACGTTCATAATGCCTTTAGTCCATCGAGTGGAGGGCCTTCCTCTACAGCCTCGTCCGTTTTTCGGTCGCCACTCGAGAACCTTTATTCTCAAACGGTTATCAGTTCTGCGAGCTATATGACCTTCCCATTGCCACTTCAACTTGCTAATTCTGGTTGATCATCAGTGGCTAGAAAAAAATACATTTCTTGATATAGTTTTGTTTTAGACAATGTTGTAAGGGTTTTTTGTATGAGAAAAAATAACGTACATGATGTCATTTCATTGAGATCTATGCACTTTGCATTTTTCCGAACACGTCTCAATATATATTTCAGATAAAATCGCATTTTTGAAAAATGCTACCAGCTTTAGCATCATGCTGCTGATAAACTCATTTATAGGGTGTGGTGATACGGCGTTTGCAAACATAACAGTGTACAAATATTACTGTGTTGGAAATATATGATATTGGATAAACAATCAACAATCTGCCTCTCTCACTATTCCAAATTGACTCGCAGTCAGACGACTAGTTAGTAGTTTTGTTAGTAGTAGAACTTCTTGTGAAAGAGTTCGTCCGGGGAAGTACTACCACTGTACCTATTTCTGCCGCCAAGCAGTAGTGTTCGCATTGCTGTGTTTCGGTTTGAAGGGTACGGGTGCCGGTGAAATTACAGGCACATGAGACTTTTCATCTTTATGTCTCAGGGTCGGTAGCGCGCGTGTAATGCCTCTGGTGTTACAAGCGTTCATAGGCTGCGGCAACTGCTTTCCATCTGGTGGGCCGTAAGCTTGTCTGCTTGCCAAGTAGCATAAAAAAAAACGTTCCGATCTGTGAGTAACGTATAAATCATTTCCATGCTGTTCATGTTGTGGACCATTTCTCAAATCTTCTGCCATCAAATCTGGCTGACTGCTGTTGTGCATTATTATTTTTCGTGCAACCAGAGTCAGCTTCGTCAATTTCGGCTTCAAAATATTTCGTCCATAAATTGGGAGCTTGGTGTTAGATAAGATCTGAAAACATAACATATTTACTTATTACATTTTCATTCATTAAATTTTTAAAGATATTTCAAGTAATATAAATATCGAGCTGCGCCTCGCGGTTTCACCTGCGTGAACCATGATATTATTATTATGACGTTGATTTATTTTAAAACTCGTTATAAAATACATTTTTCACTATAAAGAAATACTACTTATCTATAAAAACAAATAGTATATAAAAACAGTATAGTAAAAAATATATTACAAAACGGTAAACCACCGACCGCGGAGCAAAGGCCCAAGCGGTCGGAGGCTAGGGCTGCAGAGAGAGGAACCTCCTGACTATGCGTGCCGAGTCCAGGAGTACTGCCTTCTGAATCTGACCGTTGATCCAACCATTTAGTGAGAGCCTCTCAAGGTATTGGTCGAGGCTCTTTGCTATAAGGCCATTCACAGAAACAACTATCGGGACGATAATCGTCGAATCCACATCCCACATGGCGGTAATCTCGTGGGCCAAGTCAAGGTACTTGCTTGCTTATTATTATTATTATTATTATTAGGTATCTTCATTCCAAATTTCACTCAAATCCGTTCAGCCGTTTGGGCGTGAAGAAGTAACAAACATACTTATAAACTTTCGCATTTATAATATTAGTGTGATGTGATGAGATGAAGAGGTCAACCGACGAATCCAACTCGGATGGGCAGCGTTCGGGAAACTACGCCATATCTAGTTTGTTGGTTTTGTGAAAACTTCTTGTGAAAGAGTTCGTCCGGGGAAGTACTACCACCGTACCTATTTCTGCCACCAAGCAGTAGTGTTCGCATTGCTCTGTTTCGGTTTGAAGGGTACGGGTGCCAGTGAAATTACAGGCACATGAGACTTTTCACATTATGTCTCAGGGTCGGCAGCGCGCTTGTGATGCCTTTGGTGTTGCAGGCGTCCATAGGCTACGGTAACTGCTTTCCATCAGGTGGGCCGTATGCTTGTCTGCTTGCCAAGTAGTATAAAAAAAAATCTTCTCGTCGCCGATACCGCAGAGCCTCAAGACGAAAGTCTACACGCCAGTGTTGACTTACGGCACTGAGACGTGGTCGCTAACTATTGGCCGTATAGACAAGCTCAAAGTTGCGCAACGGGCTATGGAGAGAGCTATGCTAGGAGTTTCACCACGTGATAGAATCCGAAATGAGGAAATCCGTAGAAGAACCAAGGTCACCGACATAGCTCTCAGAATTAGTGGCAGTGGGCAGGTCATATAGCTCGAAGAAGTGATAACCGTTGGAGAATAAAGGTTCTCGAGTGGCGACCACAAACCGGACGACGCGTTAGAGGAAAGCTCTCCACTCGATGGAATAAAGACATTATAAACGTCGCGGGGAGTCGGTGGATGGAGGCGGCTCAATACCGTTCGTCGTGGCATTCTAAGGGGAAGGCCTATGTCCAACAACAACAACAACGAAGGCTTCAAACAAAGGGCAGGCATCTTCTATAATAGTACTACTCTACTAGTAGGTAACACATTAAAATTATGTAAATATCTGTTTACTTACGAAATTTCACCGTGAAACCGTTATAACCTGGCTTGCACTCGTTTCAAAGACACCGCCCCAAAGAAAATTAATCGCATGACACCCACAGTGCACCATAGACAAGGACCATAGAGAAAAAAGTCAAGGAACATATAGGGAGAAATAAGTGCACTGGGCTAGGTAACCACAGACAAACAGAACACCTTAAATTCAACAGGGCCACAAATCAAAAAATTTCAATATCGTTTTTAATGCAAAAATGGCATTTAGATGATTCCAATTTTTATATTCGAAAAAGACACCCATGGTTTTAGCGTTTAAAATAGTTCAATCACACAACTACCCATTTAGCATTTTGAGACTTTGATGACTAACTTCACAGCAAAGCAGCCATCTTTCCAGTTAATAATAATAATAATAATAACTTTATTACGAAACATAAAAGTGTCAGGTTTTGGAATGCGTTTCTTTTGAATGAAAGTTCAATAAGTTTGATTACTATTTTATTAAAACGAAACCGCAGTACTTGGAAATGTGTCTGTTTTGCATATAAGATTACCGTGATTATGGTTGTAATTGTTTATAAACAAACATGCAATATTTGTTAAATGACTGTTATTACAATCAGTCTGTACAATCAGTCTTAAAATACAGTGTTTCATTATTATACATAAGTATCCTTTGAATTAAATAATCACTTTTAAGATTATTAAAATTACTTTGGGATCACATCCTTTTCAATCAGTTTTAGGATGCCCTGTTTTTTGTCTCAGCAACTTGTAGCTTTTTGATATTATTTTATTTTATTTACTTGGGAAAAATCTGTATCCTGAGAAGTTTTGTATAAAAATATATTATGCCTTTACAACTCTTCCTTTGAAAATCTATGCCAAGAGGCTGAACACTAAGAGGTTCTGAATCATAACTGATTGGTAATCAATCGTCTGTACTGCTGTCTGAGCTTATAGATGAGGATTCACTGGAGTCTCTATCTTAATCGCTTCATCAAAAACGGTACAAATTCCATACCAGACAGACAGCCAACACAATCCTAGCCTATCGTTACTTGATGAAAACATTATCTGATTTTGGAAGTCCAGAGCAATGAATAAATTTAGTCATTGAGGAAAGTACAGACAGCGATTCAGATATACTCAAGTGAATCCTCATCTTCAAGCTCAGACAGCAGTACAGATGATTGATTACCAATCAGTTGATTCAGTACTTCCTAGTGTTCAGCCTCTTGACATAGATTTCCAAAGGAAGAGTCGTAAAGAGCAGACCTCAAAGTTATTAAAACTGATCAACAACATTAAAATATATTTTTATACAAAACTTCTCAGGATACAGATTTTTCCCAAGTAAATAATATAAAATAATATCAAAAAGCTACAAGTTGCTGAGACAAAAAACAAAGCATCCTAAAACTGATTGAAAAGGATGTAATCCCAAAGTAATGTTAAACTTTTTATACTTACTTATTTTAAAATTGATTATGTAAGCTAAAGGATTTTTATGTATAATAATGAAACACTTAATGAGATTACGGGTTATTCCCGCTCGTCCCCACGTCTCGTCCCCACTGGGGACGAGCGGGAAGTTTTTTACTAAAACCTTCCCGCTCGTCCCCGAAGGGGCGAGCGGGAAGGTTTTAGTAGCCATCGTCCCCACTACGATATTAAGATGCTGCGATGACTTAGATATTATTGATCGTAGATCTCATCGTTACTACTAGTAAGTCAAAGATTTATGGAGTATTTTATTTTGTAATATTGCTAGATGAAGAGGTGATAGTTATGGATAAGTTTCTTCCGCATTTAATTACATTGATTTCAATGTAAATTTCAAGGTAGTGTAAGGTTCAAAATACGCATCTTATAATATACCATACATATATGTAGAAAAAAAAGATTTATAAAGTAATACAAAAAAAACTACTATCAAAACTTTGATAGGCATTCCAGTAAAAAAATGAATTTTTGACTTGTGGCTCTTTTGCATTTAAGGAGCGAGATGACAACTTCATACTACACTTTGATATTGATATATTATCAGGGTTGCTACACCGAGTTTCTGAATCACAGCACGGTACACGGTCGGATTATAAAAACTAGTAGTTTTGCGAACAGAATACCTCAAGAGCACAAACTATCTTGTTTTTCGATAAAGTTTAAAAATCGCATCCATAGTCCGATCTAGCATATACCCAATCTTACTTGAACCACAAGTCGTTGAAACTCTAACAAATGAGAGCTCACGTAATATTGGTTTGCTTTTTTAATTTTTTCTCAAAAACTATATTGTAAAATAAATATATAAGTAAGTACATATATCAAGTTTCATCAAGATTAATTGAAAAATGCGACGTACGCGAGTACTTACGTACATAGGTACATACATCCGAACAGACGATAGCAAATTTTGTCATATTATATTGCAAGGACTTACCTTGCTTTGCTCGCTCGGTCAATGACTAATAATAATTTTTTTTTATTGCTGCGAATGAAGTTACGAAAGTATAGTTTTTACATATTCTTTCGTTGTTTTATTTTTATTTTATAAAACTGAAACTTGAGTTTCAATAAAGTACGTTACAATAAAGTATTTTCTCGAAGGTACCTACTTTGTTGATATTGCAAAGTATAAAGAACATAGCCGCAAATAACTTTGTAAACTATGATTATAACGAACGGTTGGCAACCCTATCAGAGCCAGCTCATAAAGCCTAATAATTACGGGTGACTAGCAAGCACTAAACTTGTGACGTAGCGTTGCCTGGCAACGTCGCGTTTCGCAATTTTGGTGACAGACCCGAAAATAACGCGAGGCATACTTTTATTTATTTAGCGCCATCTTTCACTATCTTTCTCAAAACTCGGTGCTCGAGGTCCATTTAACCGCCATCTCTGTCAAATTAAACAAAACAGGGTGCTCTGCGTAAAAATATCACGCTTCGATGGTAGGTGGCGACTCAAAATGGACATTAAAAACACTCACACATACGTAAAATTGGTCGTATTTCAAACTAATTTTAAAAATTACCCTTAGTAAATTTTTATTTGAAACAACCATTTGCGAGTACGATAATCATTAGAAAATCGAAAAAAAAATACGATATAAAGAACGACAATCTGTGGATTGAAAAAATACTTAAATTATTTTGTATGGGCAAGGCAACGAGAGCATTCACCTTAACGCTGTTCGAAGATAGTTAATAGTGGCTGGTGGAAAGCTTAGCCTTGACCACCCTGATTTCAAGACTGGATCCGCCGCCACCGCCTTCGCTCGCGCGTTTTGTATGTCATTAGAACCGCGAGTGCGATTGCAAAATACTAAACTCGCTCTCAATGTGCGATGATAGTCGTGCAGTGCTGAAGCATGTTCACATGTGTAGCTTGCCCCTTAATAATTTTATGAGTCGGTACAAAATCGAGTTTAATTACTGATTTATTTCTTTCTTTAGTCTTTATCTAGTTTTTTTTAGTCTTTATCTTCAAGACTACAAATTCGACCTTTATGTAGATTGCTAGAATTTGAACTTGTTTTTTGATTTTGCTTGGCTTCACAATGATGTATTGAGCAAAAACTTTACACTGACGATTCTAGTCTACTCTCCGCGAATTTTCTGTGACTAAGGGATTACAAAAGGGGATGGGCAGCAGCATCCACCTGAGTACTCAACACGAATACTGTGATCATCAACCCGCTTGCCAAGCGTGGTGATTATGGCAAATCCCCCCATTGCATTCTATGGGGGAGGCCTCGTCCAACACTGGACGTCTAAAGGCTGCTGATGGTGATTACGGGATCGAGACATTTACGTGTGTCAATTCTGGGAGTTTTTAACCGACTTCACAAAAAAGGAGGAGGTTCTCAATTCGCTTGTATGTTTTTTTATGTTTGTTACCTCATATCTCCGTCGTTTATAAACCTATTTGGAAAATATTTTTTTTATTTGAACTATAAGTACTTCCATATTGGTCACATTTTTTCAGAATCCAGTTCTGATGATGGAATCCATAAGGAATTGAGGGAACTCCTCAAATATTGTAGGCATACATCGCATATAGCGATTTTGATATTTTCGGCAACAAATCAAGCATTTACATTCAGAAAGTATCATAACCCTTTCACCACTATGGTTTTTTCATCATTTTTTTGATCCAGATATTTAGTCGAATACAATGGCGGAAGTTGTTTTTTTTAATGAAAAGTTATTCATAGAAAACGCTTAATTTGATGTTCCATAAGTGTCCGGTAAAATAAGTATTGGTTAGATAGTTAAGTACGAATGTGCAACTTACCTTAACCACTCGACTCGACCAATCAATGTCAACGCGTCGTGCTCTTGAAAAAGCGATGTAACTCACATTTCTCAAAAACAATACGATGCGTTGACAGCCGTATTGTGCTGGGTTCCCACCTCCGTTCTCACATACCTAGCTTGTCTTGTCGATACAGACACTTTCACTGATAACACACAGGATACACTTGAATAACATACGTTAGATGAAAGTATCGTGTCTAACTTGTAATTAAACGCGTGTAAAAATTGGTAAAGTAACTTTACCTATTAGGCAAAGTATTTTTTCAATGTATTTTTGAATAATGTTACAGAGAAAGTTCTAGAAATATTTAGTTTCTTGGCCTGATCATTCTTTTTTAACCGACTTATAAAAAACAAGGAGGTTCTCAATTCAACTGTATGTTTTTTTTTGTAGGTTTGGTAGGTCATACTTCAAAGGTGGTCCCATGAATTTTATCGAAATTGATTAAGCGCTTTTTGAAAGATGTAGATTTTTGTATTTTCTTCTAAAAAATAACTGTATATTATTTAAAGGCAAGTTGTAAACATAATCCTATTTGATATAAGTATTTATAATTATTATTTATTACTTATTTGTAATTACAAGCTGGTTACCTTACCTTGTACCTAACTCAAATTTTATTTTTCAATTTTTGTCATCGCTTATGCACGTTTTATAAATAAAACTCAACATTGGTCATAGATCTCAAAGTCTGCATGTTTGTTTTCAATAAATTATTTAGGTTAAGGGCAAAAAGATGACTTTGTTGATTTTGAAACCAATTCTTAGGTACATTTATGGGAACAGTTCGAAGTCATAAATCTTTTTTCATAGTATAACATACCTTATGGTCATTTTCACTAACCAATTATTTTTTCACGGGACATTTAATGCATGTCAATGACATTTACTATGTAAAACTGTCAAATTTTATATTCGTAAGTGGCCCGGCCCATAAGCTGTTGGAGAAAGTGAGCATAAGTAATCTTAATTTAACTAAAATAACTTTCGAGAATTATATCATTCACAAACATATCGGTACTTGAAATTTCCCGTTTTACAAAATTAATCTTAATTTACTTGTTTATTTTAGACAGTTTTGATGGAAAATACTGCAGTTTGAATGGCAGATGTTTTGATAAGGATACGTACCTAACCTGTTCAGAATTGATAAACTCATTTCGGCCTGCAGTTAACGGAAAACAAATAAAAACAAATTACTGCAAAACATTTAATTCTTCCTCTTTGTTACAAAATAACTTAAAACTTTACATCGAAATTCAGTTAGTTTGTACATATTCGTGGCAATCGTCTAAATTTTAAGTGTTTTGGGTTTCTGCAAAACAGCTGTTTTTATTTAGCTTTTAAATTACTTCTTTTGATGTTCAATAATATCCTTTTACCCTTTTAAAGTTTTTCTCTTATTTTGTAAAAATGGCAGGTGCCAATTTATGTTTAGCTAAGTTATCGAAGCTCATTTTTCCGTTACAAAAATATTTATTTGAATATTATGTAATACCAACAAATCGGCACTTAGCTTCATTCAAACTTTTTATTCCACAGTTGTAAAATGGTTTTACTAATGATGTAGTGTTATGAGTACATACCACAGAGATAAACTCATTAAATTACATTGTATCAATCTCATATATGATACCTATAGTACACATATAAAATCAGAATAAGTATTTACAATATTTGAATAGATTCCTAATATAGATTATAATTAATACAAAGCGTTTTTGTACTTGTATTAAATTTACAAATTATAATATTTCTTAAAACTAAATTATTGCTAAGACACAAAACTAAAGGCTAACTGGCAAAGTGGGATATGTCTTTAAACAATCATTTTATGAAAAAAACATTACAATAGCTTAGATATGTTTACAAGCAATCGATTGTTAATACCTACTTATATTAAATTTCTGAATAAGTTAAAGCTGGTATTATAATTAATTCAACTTTAGGCCCCTTCCATATAAAAATAATCTTCATATATTACATTCTGCTTAACTTTTAAGCAAATGATCAATTCATTATCTGAATGGCAAGGCAACATACAACCCTTTGAATTACAGCAAAGGTGTTTCAATGAAAGAGATTTGTAAGCGATTAATCCAAATTATACGGTTCAGACATAAATTTGTCCGAATTTCCTATTCAATTTTAGTACTTAATCCTTTTTTATACAGATAGCTTTTATGCATGTGCGTCACAACATGGTTAGTGATAGGTGACACGCGCATAGATGCACCTGGTTTTTACGTTTTCGGTACTACACGTATTCGCAGCATGCCCTACGATTGGCAAGACAAGGAAGACTTTTATTACAATACTATGGCGATTCGGGGCTACAAAAAAACTATCAAAAAGTCAGTCTTTTAATCGGAGGTTGAAGTCACTGGTATGAGGCACTGGAATAAAGCCTATCACGTTATTATACAGTTTTTGTCTTGCTGCTGGTTCTTTTTCTGTCTCTCTCGTTTCGCACATGCCACCGCATCATTTGGAACGTAAGATATTCGAACACCTCCATACGCTCTTCTAGTCGGCAGAGTGTAGGATTCAGCAGACGAAGAAGATGACGAACATGTACTACAGTAGCTACTGGCATCTTCGTCTCTATGCTTCTCTCTTCTTGGATTCTCATCAGGTTCAAACGCTGCGTTATCATCTCCGCAAAACCTTACCGTCCTACCTCCTCTAGGCTTCTTAACCTTCCCATCCACTAAAGTCAGCTCAGGCATTGATGTGGAATGTCCTGGTGTGACGACTGCTTGCGCTTCCACAGGATGCGGTGGCTTCCATTCCTCAGGTAACTCTCCTATAACCTCAGAGGTTGGAGAAGGCTGTATTTGGTGTTCAGTCATCGACTGTTCTAACCTTAAGTCTGCTAGAGCTCTGTCTAGGCTGAGACAGGCGTGCGGTGGGGGAGGAGGGTGCGGCGGAGGTGTTTCCGGAGCTATAGAACAACTGGGCTCTGAATCTGCATCTATACCTATAGGACCTTCTAAACACGGAGAAGGTTCTCTTTGTGGTGTTCGGACAGGGGATTTTGGAGATGGGATTCGTCTTGGTCTTGGTCCGCGCGGTGGTCTTCCCAAACCAGATGGTCCAGGGCCTGAGGAGTCAGATGGTGTTGGAGGTTCACCTTTAGAACACGCTATGGAACAAAATATCGCTCCACGTCGAGGTAGGAAGGGTCTACCTAACAAACTGACACGGCAAGTATGACAGGAGAAGCAACGTTCTGTTGCATGCCAGTGCTGACCCTCATGGGTCATCTGGGCTTGGTCTACCCCCACTGGTTCCCCGCATGCGTCACAGTATTCCGCAAAGCAGTTGTCGAAGCAGGGTAGGCAGTATGGTTGCGCTTCCCTCATGATGTACCGTTGTCCACCGAGCTGCTTGGAGCACTCTTGGCAGGCGAAGTGCTTCATGTGCCATGCTCGACCCTCGGCTTCTGTGCACTCGTCGGCGAGGATAATCTGGGGACAAGGAAAAACTGGTTAACTTCTAATCACAATTTTGGTAGGAAAATGTGAATGTGCCGTGGTTTGAACCTAAGAATAGACCCCTCCTTCTCCTCCCGTGGATAGTAAAAGCCTTACTAAGGGATCACACCAGGAGATGGGCAGCAGCATCCACCTGAATACTTAACACCAAACTGTGATCACTAATCCGCCCCGCCTGCCAAGAGTGGTGATTACGGCAAATCCCCCCATTCCATTCTATGGGGGAGGCTTCGACCAATAGTGGACGTCTAAAAGGCTGTTGAAGATGTGAATTGTCTGGCAATTTGAGAACACTATACCTTGTCGTAATCAGTTGCAAAGCGTACAAACTAGCCAAATAACTTTTTGACAAGACAGATTCTAGGTGGCCAAGAAAAAACCAGTAACCCAAAAGAAAACGAAGCAAAATTACTTTGCGGCATCATTTTGATCATCATCTTCAGCCTATAATAGTGACTCAACCCTACTCTCGAATAGCGAGAGTAAATGATCATTCCTCGCTGTCCGATGAATAGGACCAGCAGGAAAAAAAGTTCACGTCGTCTGATCGAGCGGACTATGCTGTCGGACCACGCGTTCATAGCCGCGTTTCAAGCGTAAAGTGGTCACTTGAAATAAATATTATATGGAATGAAGTTACACAATCGTCCGAAGTTATACAACCATCAAAAACTGCAATGGGTTTTTTGACATCACATCAACATAGTTCCTAACCTGATATGCACATAGCAATGGCCATATAATTTAATTACCTTTATAAACATGATTTAATTAGGCATTATTATTCATCTAGTGCGATTGGCGAGGCGATGCTGACGACCCCGGAGCCCAGAAAGCTAGGCCATTGTTGGGCGTGGGAAAGGCTCCCACGGACCGCGTTATTTTGTTCCTTCATTAGTGGTCTCATTATTAATATTTCAAAAACGGTATTTAGTGTCAAGTTGTGCGTGGGTTTGATTAGAGCTAGTGCATCTTCAAGTTGGATTCAACCTTTTGACTTCGCGATTTATTAATACAAATATTAACTCAACCGATCATCTGCCGTTGTAAACCGTGTTTTTGATGTTGATATAATTGTGGAATAGAATAGAATAGAAAATAATTTATTGTATACCATAAGATTAAGAAAAATACACAAAACTTAACATGATAATTAAAAGTAGGTTCATTGGGCGGTCTTATCACTTAGAAGCGATTTCTTCCAGACAAACCTTCGTATGGAGAGAGATCTGTAAGATTAGAAGAATGGCCGGCGGTGATGCGTATGTAAATATTACAAGATTATATAAAAGTAAAAACTAATAGAGAATGTAGAGTGGCCTCTATTATTATTTGACGACCTCTGTAGTGCGGCGGGCGAGTACCCGGCTGAGATGCGAGAGGTTGCGGGTTCGATTCCTGATGCGGTACAAACGTTTGTATGATCTGCAAATACATAACAGCCAACAGTCACATACATTAGTCCTGATTCCACACTAGCATTCCCTGTGTCGTGTGTATCAGGAACGACGAGTACCGCGGTACCACAACACCCAGACCCAGAATAGTTACTTCAATTCCCATGTCAGCCCTCCCTCCCCCATCGCATTCTCCTAATTGATAGGTGTTCCAGTAGTCAGCTTTACCCCATAAATGCAGCTAGCGTCACGTCTCTGGCTAAGATTTCAATTGCATGGGAGCGCTACTATCTGGTTCATTATCGCGATATATTGTTCCGAGGCCTAGGTAGATTAGGTGTCTACTTTCTGTGATTGTTCCTTTGATTCCATTTTAATTTCCTAGGGCTTACGTCAGGTCACTGATAAAAGCGTGGGTAAATAGTTTTATTAACCGACTTCAAAAAAGGAGGAGGTTCTCAATTCGGCTGTATTTTTTTGTATGTGTAACTTCATAACTTCGTCATTTATTGACCGATTTGGAAAATTCTTTTTTTATTTGATAGTATAATAATTCTAGATTGGTCCCATTTTTTTAAAAACCCAGTTCTGATTATGGAATCCACGAGAAATTGAGGGAACTCCTCAAATATTATAGGCAATTTGGACATTTTCAGCAACAAGTTATTGTTTTTTATTATATCTTTAGAAAATAAAAATATGCAGATAGCCGAATTCAATGACGGAAGTCGGTTTTTTAATGGAAAATTATGTGATTTTTCTTGATTTCCGGTCAGAGCGCGCTCAGTGAGACTTTGACTTCCGATCCTAAGTTTGTGGGCTCCAATCCCGAAAAATTAAAGTAGCAAATGGCATGGGGGACCGTAACAATGGAGATCATTTTGGCAGTCTTAGCGTTATCTAAATCTTATGAAACTTGAATAGGGGAAACTTCTTGACCTAAATATTCCTTCATTCAAGTTTCAAAAGATTTGGACACCACACATTAGGGTCACTACAATACTTGCTCCGAGGCACCACACCGGCGCTTCTCACCTATTGGTAAGACTGACATCTATGTAAGTCAAGCCGTGTTTGCTGCCTGATTCTTCTAGGCTTGGTCGCGTTGGAACAGGAGTAATTTTAGTTTATAAGACGATTCAAAATTATCCTTGAGATTTAAATGAATAAAATTCTTTTGACTTTGAAAAGAAAAAGAAAAGAAAGAAAAATATTTATTTGCTACAAAAAACAGTTAAGACAAAAAGGGAAAATAAAAGTAAAATAAAAAGGTACTTTGATACACTTTTAATGCTCTCCCAATAATGATAATAGTAATTTAGTTTTATATGACTCTTATTATCAGGCAGTTCTAATGAAAGAAAGTCAAGAAATAAGTGTGCATAGTACCAACCTATTAAAAAAAGTTTATGTTGAGCTAACAGTACTTTTCGAATACTTATATAATAGCATGTCCTTCCCACACACAGAACAATGCCTATATGCACGTGACTTAGGAATGCCAATGAATCACACATTACTGATTTTAATTGAAAACATTACTTTGCTTGTGCATTTGTCTTTTACAGAGATATGTATTTTATTTTTGAAAACATAAGTTGTAATTTATGTTTATATAGCTGTCTATGATGCAACCATGTTGCAAAATACTACTGTTCAGACTCGATCGGTGAGAGTCAGCTATAACATTTTATGATAGCAGAAGACTAACAACAGTTTTGTCGACGAAAAAGTATATAAAACTTAAAATTTTGATGTAGACAGTGGTGTGTCCGGCTTAAGAATAGACCCCTCCATCCCGTGGATGTCGTAAAAGCCGACTAAGGGATTACACCAGGGGATGGGCAGCAGCATCCGCCTGAGAACTCAACACGAATACTGCGATCACCAATCCGCCTGCCAAGCGTGGTGGCCATTCCCCCCTATTATATTTTATGGGGGAGGGCTGTTGATGATGATGACGATGATGTAGACAGACAACATTTGTACTGTCTCGAGTAATGGAGATCTCAACAATGAAGTGAAAGAGAAGTTTCTGTGTTGATCGCTCGCTACAAAAGTATACCTTACGTTATCGAGCAAGACGAACATAGTTTTGTCTAACTTTAACATTTAGTGAGAAGGTTTGTCCACCCTCGGAATAGATGACTCGCAATCCGTCATGCCAAGCATGCCAATTAATGATGCCTTCTATGTCTTCCAGTCCAAAGACTTGTCAGTATCTAATCAAATATGTCTTCCTCTTAGAAGTGCACCAATTTATAATTACCATTATAAAACTTATTCACTAATGAAGTATGTAATGTTCTGTAAAATAAGTAGGCACCTAAGTACATTTGAAGATAAACTGGTTGCAGTTTATTTTTGTCGAAAGAGCATGCACCACGTCTTGGCACTCGCGTGTATTTCCGCAGATATACCTACAGCCTTGCTCCTATGCGGAAAACTGATTTACTAGAGTCTGTTCAGAAAGAGACCTGTCGTGAGATTTGAGGGCGCAGCTGTGCTTGATTATCGTTTTTGTTTAATTTGGAACCCAATATAGCAGGTCTGTCAAAAAAAAAAAACACGTACGTAAGTACACTCAATCAATACCAAAGAATACGACACGACAGAAGAGTTTAGTATTTTCTGGATGGTGGCGGGGCTGTTCACCATGTAAAATCGCGTTAGTTTACATTTTGGCCATGACGACGGCTTTCTTTCTGAACAGACTTTAGTAACTATGCTGAATGTTAGGGATTGAACAGTCCGTCTGTTTGTCAAACTCAAGGTATGGCAAACGGAAAGAAACGTTTTTATAGGTGTTTTTTTTTCAGTTTTCATATTCATTTTGTTGAGATTTGGTTGGTTATGAATACGAAAGACATTTTGTAAGAATGAACTCGGAAGCGAAATCGCAAACTTTATCTTGTTCAACGAAGGCCTGTCGGCTGATATACTGCAATGCTGATACCTTGACATTTATTTGTTCAAAATATTTTATAACGATTTGACCTAAACAACTTAATGCGGATTTTATATTTTCACAAATAATTGCATATTTTATGGCTCTGTCTAGAGTACATGACATGCAAAGATTTGTAGGGAAGCACGCTTAAATCTTCATGGCTAATTCAACTGATCTGCTACTCCTTAACCTTCAGAACATAGCTCCGAAGGCCATCTTGGTATTGATCTGAATTCTGGAGTGACAAACAAGATCTTTGATGAGATGTTATCGTTAACTAAAAGGTTGATAGCATTTTGTATTGCTTTGTCCTAGTACGAAAACACTTATTCATTTGAAGGCTTTTATCCAACTTCGGGAAAGATAAAATTAAACAGGCTCTTGATGGCAATTAGGCTTTGCTTAAGAGGAGGTTACCGGTAGGACGCTTTCGTCCTTTTGAACGCGAACGAAGTTTGCTTCTATTTTGGATATTATTTCATCAAAATCCATGAAATTTTTAACCGACTTCCCAAAAAAGGAGGAGGTTCTCAATTCGGTTGTATTTCTTTTTTTTATGTTTGTTACCTCCGGCGCTTATGAACCGATTTGGAAAATTATATTTTTATTTGAATAGATAACTTAAGTACTTTCAGATTGGTCCCATTTTTTCAGGATCCAGTTCTGATGATGGATTCCATGAGGAATTGAGGGAACTCCTCAAATATTGTAGGCATACATATGGCGATTTTGATATTTTCAGCATCAAACCAAGCATTTGCATTCAAAAAGTATCATAATCCTTTCACCACTATGGTTCTTTCATATATTTTTTTTCATCCAAATATTTAGTCGAATACAATGGCGGAAGTCGGTTTTTTAAATGAAAAGTTATGTACTCTAATATCTAGGCACGTGTACTATCATGTGACAAAGTTTCATTGGATTCGAAGAAATAAAAAATAAATAAATTTGAAATTAGAATTTAGAAGCAAGCTTCGTTTTCGTGCAAAAGCGTCCTTTTGCTAGCTACCCCATTTTGTCTACGTCCATCAATGCGGGTTTGGTGGAAGACACAAGTTGACACAAACTGTAATTGTTTTGGTATACAGTTAATAAAGGATTACCCCCACCAAACAGGTGTTCTACCAATTCTACCACGTGTAAAAGGTTGTAGTCTATGCTACGGGTTTGATTGACTGATCCTATTGCTTCAGTTATCCAATAGGCACATGCTATCGCAGTTGCTTTAACAAACTTGAACGCAGATTACTTAATTAAACATTGTTCTTTTACTATCTCTTAGATTAACATAAGTACTGCATTAGAAATCGGCAGCGCATCGCGTGCGGGAAAACATAAAATTTAAGCACTTTTATCATAAAATCGACATGCTACACTCTGTAAGAAGCCTGATATGATCTGTGGGGAATTTGCACGGTTCCCTACTAATTCCAGTGTTTAAGTTAATTACATATCCCTCTGAATTGTATTGGGGTTCAATTGAACAATTGAGGGCTCTGTCTCCGGGGTCAATGGACATGGTACACAATACATACTTATACATATGCATCAATTGGTAAGAGTCTATGTGCTTGCTCTAGACTTTGTTTGATGTCGTGGTGCGTCCGGTTTAAGAAAAGACCCGCCCATCCACTATCTGCTTCAGTGGATGTCATAAAAGCCTACCAAGGAATTACACCAGGGGTTGGCCAATAGTACACCTCAGTACGACTAATATTGCAATCACTAATCCATGGCACATGCCAA
Organism: Epirrita christyi; assembly: GCA_951392215.1. NCBI lineage: Eukaryota > Metazoa > Arthropoda > Insecta > Lepidoptera > Geometridae > Epirrita > Epirrita christyi. Next base: position 14,656,901 of record OX595851.1, read on the forward strand.
GCGTAATGATAATGGCAGTTCCTCCATTGTATTTGAAATTTGCAATGAAACTTGGTGGGTAAAGGTACATAGATAGATTAGGGCCATTTTTGAACTATTTCTCATCTAGAAAGTAAAAATTTATTTTTCATCCCATCTATTCGAAAAGGACGATTTGGTTCGCCTTTAAGTGTACCCAAAGGTGGTCTTTTCTGTATGAAACTTCTATAAGTGCGCCGCAATTATCTTTGCCGCGCACTTTTTGAATTTGGAACATATCGAACCCAAATAAGTGCGCCGCAATGAACTTTGCGGCGCACTTTTTGAATTTGGAACATCTTAGTGTTTGAACAAAAATATTGTTTGAATAAATACTGGCTGGTATACGACCGCCCATAGTCGCGCCCCGCGCCGGCTGAATAAAAAAAACAAATGAAAAACGCGTTTTCATAAAATTTCACGGATTGTTAGAAATTCATCGTTTTGTTTTGAAACTAGTGGTTCGTCCCGAACTGAGACCTCGCGATGACACCATAATCAGCCCGACTATTTAAGTACCTACTAAGTCATAACATATTTTCCATTATTATTATTTTTTTAAATCACCTCGAGGTAATTTCCTACACATCATCGAAATAACCTTTAAATAGGACTAAGCAACGAGCGTAATACTACATACCTGTAAGTATATCAAGTACCTGACGAATCAATTGATAACATCCTTTTGACGAAACATAGAACTCCAACACCATTCAAATTCCTAGAAATGGGAGGTCAACAATGGATTTTATATTGTTTTATGGAGTACAAGTTTCTAAATTCTTCAATTTCAGACTTTTTCCTATATTTGTGTCACAAAAGCTACCAGCATACCAGCATTGTGGGATTGCTGGAAGTACCCTAGAATTTTCGATTTTTACGTTTTTGTTTTTCCCTAATATCTCAAAAACTATATTGTCTAAATACTTATTAAAAACAGTTTTGAAATGTCCAACTAAAGCGCTTTCATTAGACATCCCACTTGATCTGACTGTCTCACTTTTTTTTTTTTACCCCAACCGATATAGCTCATAACCTTACCTACAAATTGTACCAATACTATCTACCCCTATATTAAATTTCATGAAGATCGAATTAACGGTTAGGAAGTTTTCATCGGACAAACATACATATATACATACAAACGCCGATTCTTCCAACTTGACTCAGAGAACTCACTTCGCTCGTTCAATAAAATATGAGGTGCCTTTTATTTTCTCATAGTGGGTGATGAAAAGTAGAGTGTAACACTCGGGCGCAAAATATATTTTTAGCTCGGGCGACGTACTTTGAATCTCTCGCTACGTTCGGGATTCTACTAAAGAATCTCTCGCTACGCTCGGGATTTTACTCTAGAATCCCTCACTTCGCTCTGGATTCAAAAAAGCGCCCTCGCCGTAAAAATATAATTTTGCTCCCTTATGATACAATCTACTATTTCATCTTAGAGGGTTTATTTATTTTTATTATGTATGACATTATCCAGGTATCGGGAATTTGTCCAATATACTAGGCGAGCAGTAGTTTGCAGGGGTAAGTAGTTTTGTTTGTTAGACGGATATATCAAAACCTACATTAAAAATATAGGAAAATAATGCGGGCGAAACCGCAGGCGACAGCTAGTACATAATAAAGACAAAAATTCTTATAAGTATCTCTAATAAATATTACTGACAACATGTTAATGTACAACAAACTAATAACAAAATAAAATAAAAGTACTTATACGTACTTTATAATTCAAACGTAAAATTAACTATGTAAGTACGTACATATACCTACACTATACAAACAACTACCTACCTAATTATTTTTGGAATAATATTTAAATAAATAGTCTTTCGTTTTCCGGAAAATGAACTAATCTACAGTTCGAATATAACGAGCCACTCAACACGGAGGTCGTTATCATCTTTTACGAGTTCATTACACGCTAATGATTATAAAATTAATAAAACAAATGGCTGTTATTAAACACCGTAAAAATACCGTTATTTGCAATACCCGAAAACAGTTTATGGATATCGTCCGCATTATAAATAATTGTTTGCAACCCCTTCGGTTCTGATAACATCGTTATAGCGCGACTTTGAAGAACAGCTGTGTAAGGCAGGTCGCTCACTGCAAAGTCGCGGCGCGGTCTCGCGTTTCGAAGCGGAGATGGAGTCGAGGGAGGGCAGACACAGATATAAGAGTCAAAGAGTCTTGACTCTTGACCCAGAATTTCTGGGTGTTATGGTACCATGGTACTCGTATACGACACAGGGAATCCTAGTGTGGGAATAGGGCTACGAATGTGACTGTTGGGTGTTATGTTATGTTATACAGGGTGTAAAAAGACAGCTCCCGAATACTGATGTACCGGTAAAGCTACCTATATCATAGCTATATAAAATAGCTTTCGCCTGAGAGGTGATTCATACCGGAGAAAACCTTTTTTTTCGTTTCGTATCGTATTTTTCAGCCAGCAATGTACGCATTTATTCCGGCTGCGTGAGTTCAACGCTCCCGGTCAGCTGATCGACCTGTAGGGCCAATATTTCTCATGGTTTTGGTGATATTGGTCATGGTTTTAATTGTTTTTTTTGACGTTGTTATTTATTAACGTGTTTTTAATGGTGGAAAATAGGTTTTTGTGTTCCTTTAACGATACTTTATTCTTTGTATTATATTTAAAAAAAAAACATGAAAAAAGCGGACCATTTTGAGCATTTTTTTCGTGTTTTTTCAGCTTAAATATTTTCAGAATCATGGTATAAATGCATTGTTTCAGTTTTCGGGAGTAGTCTTTTTACGCCCTGTATTATGACCAATTTCATTTGTAAAAGCCGGTCGTCATTATCTTACTATCCTTTGCAGCTATCCTTGTATGGTCGAACATAAAACAGTATCAGCTATCATCGTTTTGTTGAAGTTATTACTTGGCTATTATTATTGTGTCAGGAGTTCACAAGAACCATAATCGTATTACTCGGCAGTTTTCGCAAGTGCCCCCAGCACGTGGCACCCCCGACCCACTTAAGCCTGAAAGCCCGATTCGAGGGTGCTCGATTCGGCTTACTTGCAGAATCAATACGCCAAAATCGAAAACGAATTAAAATTCTCATTTCATTAATTAAAAGTAGGAAACTGTTGATGACGTCTTCACGGTTGGCAATATCATAATCGGTCCATAGGGTAAGGCTGCGTTTCCACCAAAGATGAGCGGTGCGAGGATATGTGCGAGGCTGTGGAACGGTGCGAGTGTTTCCACCAGAGATGTGCGAGGTAGTTGAGCGGTGCGAGGAATGTGTAGCGAAGCTGTGGAACGGTGCGTAGATGAGCGGTGCGAGGATGTGTAGCGGCCTCTTTTCAGACTGACTGCTAGTAGATTCTCGCTCGCAACACATTCCTGGCAACACATTCCTCGCACGCTCCTCACTTGTTTTGTACGTATAAAAACCTCGCTCGCTAAGCCGTTTCCACCAGAGCTGCGCTGTGCGAGGCTAGGTAAATGAAGTGTTTCTATTTGTTCTTAAAAAACACATTCCTTGCACCGAATCCTCGCTCATCTCTGGTGGAAACGCAGCCTAAGTGCAGTGAGTCAAATCGAGTGGTCTAGAATCGGGGGGTCTGGACGCCCTGAACGCCTTGGCCGGAGGGCCCGTTTCCGCCTCTTGATTTATGGACCAACTGCCGGTCGTTCAACTATTCATATGCCAATTTGTGGTTTGCATATGGACGCTTGTTTATTTGCGTATGAAGTTACCAAATTGTGGTGTTTAAGGGTTGGGGGTATTAAGGCCCTTCCGAATAAACTTCAAATTAAAGCAACTGGCGGGAGGAGCAAACGAAGTGGGTTATTCCTGAAATCCCCTTTAGACATCCCTTAATATACCATCTTACTACTGACTTTTTGAATACCATACAATACAATACAATTATTTATTAGAAGCACCAAGTTACATACAAGTCACATCTCCAGGGTGTGCGATTTTTGAAAGTCATCGAGTGACAAAACGTCAGTAAAATTGACATTTATTGCACGACTTCCAAATTTTTGAAGTTTTTCTCTGAGTCAAGTTGGAAGAATCGGCGTTTGTATGTATGTATGTAGTATGTATGTTTGTCCGATGAAAACTTCCAAACCGTTAATCCGATCTTCATGAAATTTGGTATGGGGGTAGATAGTATTGGTACAATTTGTAGGTAAGGTTATGAGCTATATCGGTCAGGGGGTTGCTGACATATTGGGGTCCAAGAGGGGGAAAAAAAAGAAAAGCGAGACAGTCAGATCAAATGGGGTGTCTAATGAAAGCGCTTTGGTTGGACATTTCAAAACTGTTTTTAATAAGTATTTAGTCTTAGTAGTTTTTGAGATATTAGGGAAAATAAAAAACGTAAAAATCAAAAAATCCAGCAATCCCACAATGCTGAAAGGTATGCTTGTGGCTTTTGTGTCACAACTACAGGGAAAAGTCTGAAACTGAAGAATTTAGAAACTTGTACTCCATAAAACAGAAACCAATATAACATCCATTGTTGATCTCCCATTTCTAGGAATTTGAATGACGCTGGATTTCTATGGTTTTCGTCAAAAGGACGTTATCAATTAATTCGTCAGGTACTTGATATAGGTTTTAACAGGTATGTAGTATTACGCCCCGTTGCTTAGCCCTATTCAAAGGTTATTTCGATGATGTGTAGGAAATCAGAGTTGTTACTGATAGATCCTGTACTGTACTGTAGTCCTCGAGGTGAAAATTTTCAAAAATAATAATAGAAAAATGAAAATTACTTGGTTAAGTAGTCGGGCTGATAAAGGTGTTATCGCTAGGTCTCAGTTCGGGGCGAACCACTAGTTATACATCTAAAACTCATTGATGACTAAAATTCTTATACCTATGATATTAATACAAGTGCCTCCTCCAGTACATCTCCTGGATAATGGTGATTTGCGGTCTTTTTGATGATAATTAGTCACTCAGTGATATAAAAAAATCGCACCCCTGTTTTTTCTTTTTAAGATGGTATAAAAATATACTTCATAACCTAAAATTATTGAGATTTGATTATAATTTTCTGTAACTACACATTCCATTCAAAATCATTGTATGATAATACAACGTGCAACGTCATATACGACATTTCTTAGTTTGACATTTAGTAAATGTAAGTTAAGTGCACACGTAGCAGATGCGGTAAGATTTCTGTATCTGAGCGCGTATCTGTCCAAATCGCTCTCTATACTAAACTCAAGGAGCAACACACACGTAGCATATCACTTATATTTTACCGTGAAGCATCTGTAGGCACTGACATATAAAAGATGGACAGATGATATCTGTCTATACAATCCGCACCAAGAAACAAGTTTGAAGGTTTCCGCGTGAATGTATCATTTTCGTATATTATCGTATCTACGTGTGTGATACCTTCAGATGCGATAAGTTTTTATAAGCATATAAAATATTACCGCATCTGCTACGTGTGTGATGCACTTCATGAATTTGAATTATAAAAATAAAAAATAATTGGCAACTCGTAGAACCATCAATTGACTAAAATACTCGCAAAGTATGGAAAAGTAAGTCGCAAAAAGTCATAAAAAGTTACTAACCTCATCACAGGCAGAACATCTCGGCTTCATACTCTCCGCATGATGCCTGCCGCAGTACAGCCTCCCATCCTTCCAGAAGTACACCAGATCCACCAGTAGCTCTTGGCAAGAGGAGCATACGAAGCATGCGGGATGCCATCTAGCTGCTGGTCCAGCACGTCCTGCAGCGACGCACATGTCACCAGCTGACATAGACTCCTCACACTGTAGAAAAAGAGAAATAGGTTAGATACACGAAGGAATATTTGGAATTTTATAGAATAGAGCACATACACATAACGAATCCAAGGGTGCGATTATTAAAGTCACTGACTGACATTGGACCTACTTCTGCAAACAGGAACCAACCCAGAAAATTAAAGTTTTGAGAAAATACAGATTTGTGTACAAGTTGTGTAGAAAAAAATGTAAGTCTATTTTTAACAATGATTATTATTATTTATTTTGATAATTATTATCAAAATAAATATCACGTTTTTCAGAAGATGTATTGAAGGAGGCACTTGTATTAGAATTTTTAGTCATCAATTGAGTTTCAGATGTATATAAATTTGGAAATCGTGGAATATACAAAGAATTTTACTGAAGTATAGTCAGTCGATGACTTTAAAAAAAAACATCCCAGGTATATATATATAATTAACGAGGCCTAATTCTCGTAATAAAATTAGTCAAAATAAAGTTCGGATCGCGTTTCGATCAAAGTATCTTAAATGACAGAAATGGTATTCTCCTAACTTAAGCAAGTTGAGCTATTATGCTACGTACTTGTAGTTTGTACTGGTAGATCTTCATCAGTCGTTAGAAGTCCACTGTTGGACGTGGCCTCTCTCATAGTATGCAATGGGGGGATTTGCCATAACGCACGCTTGGCGGGCGGATTGGTGATCGCAGTTTTGGTGTGGTGCTGGTGGATGCTGATTAAATTAATTCTTAGGCTGTGCATACCACGTTATTGATAGATATCAGTGGTACCACCAAGTACCGAAACGGTTAAAAAAAAAACATTTTTTCAAAAACAAAAAGAGCGAAAAGTTTGGATTCTCTCTCTGTGTTTGTGTGTATTACCTGCAGCTACTAAAAATATTTTAGTTATGATTGATGGATACACCGTTTAGCAAAAGAGCTCCCAACAAATATGTCTAGTCAAAATCTCAACCGTACTAACATAATTACAATTCCGTCCACGGGCACTCATTCATAAAATCGTCGCTAAGTATCCTGGCATTGATTCAATCAATATTCAGCACTCCATCACCGACCTGACCTTGTTAGCTGAAGGTCGACGATTGTACTCAGTTAAGGTATGGACCAACGACCATAGCGATGGTGATATAAAGGGCTAACAAAAACTAGACACGGAAAAACAAATACTGTGTAGTACTACAAACGATTCTATAAATAGAAATTACGGAAACCTATTGGCATCCCACTACATATCGTCATTACCACTACGTGTATCATAATTGCCTATATTACCTAAGTATGTGTTTACTTTTGAATCACTGTTACCTATTTGACCGTGTTTCTGATTCTGATCTTGTGCGTGGTACTTACTCAGCCCCAAATCCTCTCGATCAACAATAGTGTGAATTTTAATACTTAGCTCAGAGGCCGTAGACAAAGTAACATTCTAATAGCGATGACGCTAGTAGAAAAGTCCAAAATGTATGGGATTGACGTTAGCTATCGATATGTCACGTGGTCTTTTGTAATGAATTACGACTGTAGAAATGGAATCGCTTCGAAGCGAATGCCGTTTGGCTAGGCCCTCTGATCAGCACAGTAATGAGTCAATTTCTAAAGAGAAAGATAGTGACTGTATATATATATTGTTTGTTGGTTTGCAATGAACTAGACAGAATTTGTTAGGTAAATTGAATCGATATAGGTTCTAAAGCATCCAAAGCCCTAAAATCTTAAAATACATTGCGGGATTTGGCTTTATTTTCAGGAAAATTCATCATTCATCATCATCATCAGTCTGTAGAAGTCCCACTACTGGACATAGAAATGCCAAGACGAACGGTCTTGAGCAGCCTCCATCCACTGACTTCCTCAGTAGTAGTCAGTAGAAGTCAGAATTCATCAGTAGTTTGATGAAAATTCAGTCATGTAAATTGGTTTCAAATTATCTTTTGTTGGAGTCGGTAGTAACTGTCAAAAGAGAATTATGTAGGTACTGTGTCTTATGCCCAGTTTACACGGACTTCGTAGCTAAGCGCTTAGTACTTGTCACTAATACTAAGTCCTCATGTGTAAACACGCTGATTAGTGCTTAGTATTAGTATTTGTGAATAGTACAAGTGAATAGAAAACGATCCTATTTACTTAGCGACAAATCGATACCCCCACCACGATTTACTAAGCACTTATCGCTTGCTGACCGTGTGTAAACAGCTCGACAAGCGTCGCTCCATTTCGAATGTCTGGTCACTAATAACTTTTACTGGCTCCAACGTGTAAACGGTTACTTTTCACTTGTCATATTGAGGCTTAGTATAGTGACAAGTACTAAGCACTTAGCTACGAAGCCCGTGTAAACTAGGCATAAACGCAGTAGAAGTAGTAGGAGCACAGTACTCACCTACTTGCCTATATCCTTTTATGTAAGTAGGTAGGCAGAGGTTGATACAGATACGTCAATAGTGGTTGTGGTAGTCATTGTCGAGGAATCCCTTTCAATCTGTTTGTTTAGTGATCTGATTCATGCATTCCAGACGAAGGTAGGTACACTTAGGGCAGGTCTTAGCTAACGCATTGTGGCTATTTGTGGTGTGCAGTTGAATAAGGCAGGATTTTATCAGACAAATCGTCTATGTCTGATCATGGAACATAACACAAAGAGTGCATTTTCATACAGGTGTTTATCGCTCAGACTCGTCTCTGAAAACGGAGTTCTAGCTTTTTAAGACCTTCTACTTGCTGTTTGCATTTAACTAAACAACTTGTGGGTCGATATAAATACCTAAATGGGTTGAGATTTTTTGAGTTGAAACAAGAAGCACTCCTTGGAAAGCCTCGAAATTGAACCTAGTGTCATTTTCGGGCGATAGGTAAATACACGTCAATACTTTCAAGGAATAATCATTATTTATTTACAGGTTCAATTACACAACTAATAAAAGTATACCTAGGTATATACAAATTGAAATAAATACAAATTAAACAGTAGGTAGGGCTTAGAGCTTTCTAACGACCTAGCTTTTCTACTTATCTTGCTGGTTGCATCTAACTAAACAACTAAATCCTCGAAATTGAAACTAGTGTTATTTTCGGGGGATTGGTTATTGGCAGTACAGTACATAAATAATTTCAAGAAAAGTACAACTGTTTACTTTCTTTTTTTCTTTCATTCTTTATTTACAGTAACAAATTACACAACTAATGAAAGTATATCCAAATAGAAATGATATTTAGTCAATCAGTGACATTCAATAATCGCACCCCAGAAAGAATTTTGAAAACGCGAAGGTCCCCGTTTCCCCTCGGACCAAGAGTCACGACCCCGAAAGGCTCAAATACGTAAGAAATTAATAAAGGAATTAAAATTGTTTAGGAATTTGCACTACAAAACAGCATAAACCACCCAAGCGATACCAAAATTTTCAAAATTCCAATTATATTCCAACAATATCGTATGTTTTTTTGTAAAAATTCTGCCAATTGGCGTATACACGCAGCAGCAATCCGGGGTAGGCACGTACAGATACCTTCTCAGAAGGTTTTATGGTTCGGTCTCTATGATCTTTTATAGTATGGGACATTTTGTGTTCTTATGACCCACCTGTATGATGGCGTTTAGGGTTTTGTATGAAAACACGAATGGTCTTTGAAATTGTTGAACTGGTTGACACAAATAAATATTTGTTTGATGTCTCGGTTAAAAAACCTACAGGTATAGACAATACAATCTATGACTCTAGACCAAATTAATATACCTAACAAAGTTCCAGTTTAGGTAAAGTTATGATAACAGGATTTGTAGACCCCAACATTTCATAGGTAATATAGTTTTGGGGGTCAAATGGAATCTCTGGCTGATGATAATGAAATTAAAAATGGAAAAACCGGGTAAACATTTTTAGATGAACAGAAGTCATTTCAAAATAAAACAGCTTAGCTCTAGATACGTCATTGTATTGGGAAGATGTTTATTGCGTCCAATCAAGTCAAATCTTCATCAAATGGCCAGGAGGTCGTTGGTCATGCTCGAATTGAATCACAACTTAGAAAAGTTAGATCTCCAATTTGTCTAATTCAACACACACCAACACATTTGTGCCATGGTGTGTCCGGCCTAAGAATATACACCTCCTTCTCCCGTGGATGTCGTAAAAGCCGACTAATGGATGGACCACCACCAGGGGATGGGCAGCAGCGTCCATCTGAGTACTTATCACCAATCCGCCCATTGTTCAATGACGCTTCGTCCAGCAGTGAACGTAAACGGGTTGATAAAGAATTTAATTAATTGAGTTTGCAAATGGGGCTTAACAATTTAACTCACTATCTAAATTCTAAGACGCCGACGGTAATGACATTCCCGCTTCCTTCCAACGACGGAACTGACAACGTCTGACTCACTCTCGCAGACGGCTGGCGCAGACGATATACATGTGAGATATAGTGGAAGTTCCCTATGAATAGGGTTACCATATAGTTTAAAAGTCCGGACAAAAAGCCTGATTTCCATTGAAAAATCCTGAGATTTTCTCGAGTTTTGCGAATAGGAATAACTTGAAGAGTTTAACGCGGTGTTATTTACGTATCATGAAAAATAAAATATGTTAAAACTGATGATTAGAATGTTTGATTTTATTTGTGCAATTAACATAACAAAAGTTGATTTTTAAATTAGCCTCTATATAAAAAAGATTATTATTTGTTTTTGTACTATAAAAGATCTGAAAAATCTACTGTATTTTATTGAAAATTCTAAAAATCCTGAGACTTCCTGAGATTTCCGAAATCCGGTCACAATCCTGAGAAGAGCCTAAAAATCCTGAGATCTCAGGATTTGCCCTGATGGTAACCCTACCTACGAAGGAGTATTCAGCCGTGTCTGGAATTAAACGATATGTACAATGCGTTTTTTTTGTTCGTGTTTTTATCCGCAATCAGTTGGTATTTTCAATGGATGGTTTTTTGGCGTTTGGGATCCGGAGTCCTTCTTCAGATTATTGAGAATATAGGCTTCTCTTCAACACTTCACTTTTTTCACTTGCTCGCCAGCGGGTTGGTATGTCTTTTTAGGTGGTCTAAGTAACTGTTTTCGAGTTTTGTACGAAAATAATTGCAAATATGTGTTCCGATACCATCTATCCGGGTATCTGGGTATTATGGTATCATGGTACTCGTAGTTCCTGATTCTCACGATACAGATAATCCTGGTGTGGGATCAGGACTACGTATGTGACGTTGGCATGATATGTTATGTTATGATGTTACCTAAAAAAAATGTTACCTGATGTTAACATAATGATGTTACCTGAAAATACCTACAATTGTATATTGGAACTACAACAATTTTCCAGTAATATAATGGAGAAATTGCAGCCATGACCTTTATGTAGAAATTAAAGCCTACCCGACCTTTTAACGCAGCTTGATGTATAAAGTTTATAGAAGCAATCAGTGCAGAATCGATTTTAATTCAATGCTAATCAGATTAATATTGCACAGCCAGTTCTTGCATGGTTTGTAAGACTTTATAATTCTTGAAATATAGTTCCTAATCTACCGTTAATGTTTCCACTGTTGGGAATAGGCTACTGACTGACGAGAGTGAGTGAGTCATTTTCGGACTGATAGAATTTCATAGTTTTGGTTCTAGGATATGCATTGGATGTTTTTCCACACTTGGTTGAAATTTGAAATTCTGCTGTGCTGAAAATACTAAGTATGTTCTGTGTAGAGACAACTGTTCTTGCTTCTAGCAATTCAATTCTAAAATGAGAACTAGTCCGGAGTTGTCCTAACTGTCAACTCCCACTCCTAGCTCGAAGGCTGTACCTACGTCAACATCCCGTGACGTCAGATCCGCTTCCGCTCAGCTGATTCTGTCACGTACCAGACAGCGAAAGTCATTGTGAGTCATAGGATATCACTGAAATTAATTAGGTACGTAGTACGCACCTTTGATTTTGTTTCAAAAACGTTGATTGCTCAATATGTATTGAGTATTTCATCCAAGGGTCATGGAGTGACACAAAAAACAAATTCATCAAAAACAACGAAACAGTAGGGACCACACAACCATCAAAATCGCCATTTAACAGTTCAATCATCACCAGAAACCCATTCCGGAAAAATGGAACTGTCTGAGAACAAATCATCGTTAATTTGTTCAAGAACAGCGGCACTGCTGATCAAACAACGCTGACCCGCCCTGGGGATTCCAAAACGATTTGAACTTCAAAGATACCGACTTGATCACGCCTCAAAACCCAACTCAATCACCTGAAATTTCCAACAAACCAAACTAAAATCACGCAAAAATGACCCCAAAACTCTAAGCCGTAAGACAGGAAAGTATTTTTTATTATGTCGTAAAGTATGCTGGTGTATAAAATAGCAAAAACTGCGCAAACATTTCGGCGATATAATGACAAGGTGCGACCAGATGATGTGATGAATAACTGCGCAAATATTGGTGTTGGCTGATTATGGAGCGATGGACCCCCAACGACTCTCATTAGGAAAGCACTTTTGCACGTGGCAAGTTTGGCGCAGTAAACTTATCAGTACAGTCACGTAACTATAATCGATCTTTAAAAGTTTCGTAGAATATTCACGTTTTAAATCATTTCTTTCACGTGACATTCTTTATTGTTTTTTAGGAAGTTTTTGAACAGTGTAAGCACTTATTTTAGCATTTTTATTGATGTTTGAACGTTTTGCACACTTCTTGAAATGAATTAAAACACCTTCTTTTTAAATATAGATATGGGCTTGGTAAGAGTTGAGAAGAGTTAAAGAGTTGATACCTACATAACATAACAACAAACAGTCACACTCACACACACAACACCTATAATAAATCAAATCAAAAGAATTTCATTCATTGAAATCACAAGGATAATTTTAAATCGTCTTATACATTAAAATTACTCCTGTCCCAACGCGACCAAGCCTAGAAGAATCAGGCAACAAACAAGGCTTGACTTACTTTGATGATACCACTAGGTGAGAAGCGCGTGTGTGGTGCCTTGGAGCAGGAAGATGCTGATACTGAGAACTTAAAAAACTTTGGAACACAAACAAATATTTGCAGATAATGCAAACAGTTGCCCAGCCACCGCGTATCAAACACGCACCTCTCGCGATTCCCCCTCGTTTCACATAGGTCGAGCTATCTTTAGATTCTTTCTGAAATACAATATCAGAACAATCGAAGTTCCAAACAAAATTTCTTCCACTTGTTCCACCGTATCGGAATTTCATAAGCATTCCAAACCGAGGGTCACGAGCACTTGCGTTCTTGGCACTTCGAATACCTGCAGGGGACCCCCTGGGCAGTGCGCTGCGTTTTAACGCCAGCGCATCAATGTTACAGTTTTTTTTACCTTGAATTACTTGCGAGAGGTTAGATGTTGATTTGTTAAAAGTAGTGGGCATAACTTTGCGTATAATTAATGGTGTTTCGAAGACTACAAGATTTGATGGTGAAAATTTGACGTTGCTGGAAATAATACAGTAGAACCCTCTCTCTATTGCGTCGTTACTTACATGACCTAGGTAGTAAAAACTGTAGAGTTGTAAAGTCTTTCGTCAAATGAACCGGGTAAAGGTTTTACTATTAAAGAAGGTAGATTAAACTTTAACTGATTTTCAAAATTCTGGGACATTTTTCAGTTGGATTCTTTATCAGCTGATAGACATCTATTTGTCCAGCAGGGATTTGCATAATCACCACGCTTGGAAGGCGGATTGGTGATCGCAGTATGATCTCAGATAGATGCTGCTGCCCATCCCCTGGAGTAATTCCTTAGTCGCCTTTAAGGATATCCACAGAAGGAGTTGCAGGAGTCATATTTTTAAGCCAAGACCACCACAGTCAACGAGACCACCACGGAGCCCTAAAAACGACTCTTAATTTCTACCTTTTAGGCACATAGGTCGCAAAACACACATAGTTGCCAATGTTGCATCAAAGGCAGCATCATCAGAGATAAAACAAAATACACCAAGAGCAATCAATTAGTGCGCGCCGTAAAACCAATTGGATTAGATTTTCAACAAAAAATAGACCAAATAAAAAAGGTGGTGGAGCCTTAGCTTTTAATTATCGTTTACCGCCGTTGTTTGAAAAACTTTGAGATATAAAGTTGTCGAATAAGGATAGAAAAGCAATCCATTCTGATGTTGGGAATGTGCTCCAACAGAATCACTATTTTTATAACTTCCGATCTTGCCGGCTGTGTTCTTATAGTGCTCAATCATTGGTTGTTTATTTTATTAAAGGTAAACCTACGTGATTATTATTACCAACTAGCCCAATTAGTAGTTTTTTCTGCGAAAGTCTTGGAACAATAAATACCAGCGGCAAAATAAACAAGGCCTAGACTCTACCGAGGGCCGACTTACCAAAGAAAGAAAAACGTATCCGTTAGTTTTCATAACAGCCTCCTTGCTGTTGTATCCGAATAATTTCACCACACTGGTCTTTTCTAACAACGATCACAATCAAAGCCTCTCAAAAGCAGAGTTACCATTAAAAAACCAATGACATGAGCTAAAAAACTGAGGAAAATATTTATAACATGCAACCTAGAGGCCAACGATCTAGATTCTAGACGTAGTCGACGTAGTTTCGAAAAGAAAATAACGACTAACATGGTCATGGTGACTTAAGGCGCTACCCTGACCGAATGACCTTGAAGTGTTCGCCTCTACAATACATCGCAAATTATTTATTTTAGTGACACCTATGTAGTCCGTTCTAATAGTACTGCCATCTAGCCGTCCGTCCGAGAACCGGCGGCTGACTGGTCCGCTACTTGCGCACAGCCAGATTCGCACGGATTCATGAAAAATAATTCATAAAAAATAAAGAGAACCCATTTTAAAAAAAATAATCGTGTAATAATTCTACTATTAAATTAACTATCCAATTGTGTAAACCAAAAAATTCAGTAACGTGAACTTTAAGAGAAGATGTACAAAATCATGATTTATTTCAATTTTTTCATGGGTTTATTGTCGAGTACTTACGACGTTAAATCATTAAACCAATCGTGGAAATTGATGACAAAATGTCAAATATATGTGGTGACTTTTATTTTTTTTTCTACTTGCTTTATTTAACGAGGAGAGAGGCTTGAAAAAAACAGCTTGACGCCGTGTTTGGTCGGGGTACTGCCTTAAGTTGCTATTTTCTTATCAGCCTGTTTAAGTCCACTGCTGACGAAGCCCCATTGAATTGCAATGGAAGGATTTGCCATAATCCCTACGCTTGGCAGGCGGATTGGTAATCGCAGTATTGGTGTTAAACATACTCAGATGGACGCTGCTGCCCATCCCTGATGTAATTTATAATTAAAACTTAATTATATTTTATAAATCGTGTCGTATACCCTAAAGCTCTTTCCTCGGACATCGTATTTTTTTTCGTCGAGCTGTGGTGGCACTGCGCGTGATTTTACGCAGTCGGGTTCTCACGCCACAGCATAGCTTGCACTTAGTATAGCCGGACCGCCCGGTCGGGGTTCGATTCCTTTATCGCGCACGTCTACGTCCAATGACGTCTGTTTTAGTGGCACGGAGATAAAATACTGTTGTTGTGGAACTGATACGATAATGAAGATATAATGGTTGGGTAGTCTTTGAGATACAGCTTTTAGATAGTGTAGAGTAAAAATAGAAAGTGCAGGTGTGAATAGGCTTGGTAGATAAGGACGCTGCAGTGCTGGATTTTCGATTTTGCGTTATTTTGCTGGCAAAACTGTCTCGTCATTATAGCTCAACTCCAAGATCTTAATACTTGTAATGAAAAAGAAAATGATAAAATATACGTAACATAACACGCAACAGTCACATACGTAGTCCTGATCCCACACTAAGATTCCCTGTGTCGTAGGTATCAGGAACTACGAGTATCATGGTACAATAATACCTAGATCCGGAACAAATATTTATAGAGCATACAAACATTTGTCCCGCAGCGGGAATCGAACCCGCAACCTGTAGCATCTCAGCTGGCTACTCGCCCGCCGCACCACAGAGGTCGCCAAAATGATGCCCATGTTAATTTTAAATCCTGTGGCCTTACCATGAGCTCTTATAGCGATTCAGTACAAAATATCAGTTCGTCGTTGACATCCGTCCTCATTGAATAACTTTGATCGCAGAATAGACCTTCTGCTAATGTGCCCTTAAATATAGCTGCGGACATTACGGAACCGATATTTTGTACTGAATAGTTTTTTAACTGAATCGCTATAAGAGCTCATGGTAACGCAGCTGTTGGGAGGGTATCATATATAAATAAATAAATAAATAATGCTGTAAATTTCACACAACATTATCTAGCCCCAAGCTAAGCAGAGCTTGTGTTATGGGTACTAGCTAATATACTTAATACAATAAATCAATAGTGATCATAAAAATTACACTGACACAATACGGTTAGTCTAGTGTAAGTATACCTACAACTAGTAGTGAACGGGTTAACGAGAATACCTAATTGTACGAACATCAATAGTGGTTAATGTAACACGGCATTTTAAAGCATAGTAACACGGAACATAGTGACGCAAGTAACTAGTATACCTGCTTGAAACTGGTAGTGGACGAGTAAACAAGAGTTCGAGACGCCTCACTCCCACACTCGCCTAGGACGTATAAACATTGGGACGGTTTGCTGCAGATGTGAACTAGTAATAAAATAACCAATTGACCAGGGACACATGTTTTTTTAAACCTAGGCATCAGTCTTTCACAATAAAGGTTCGCACGTTTGAAATTGTTTGTAAGGAATACTAGCAAAGTATATTTATATAAAAATATAAATAGTAACCTTTGAGAATAAACACGTAAGCAAAGAAATCAAAAGTTGTTTGCACGAACCCATCTAGGCAAAATTGGGCAAAAACAGCATTTGCCTTATCGAAAATATTAACAAAAATAATTATATTGACTATCTTTAGTTTCGCAACCGTCACGAAAAGATCTCTTACTTCTGTGCAATAACTGTCATATCTCAGTGAATTTTATTTTCAATCTTACGTCACAGAAGTAATATCAAAGTTCACGAGTTCATAGCAACCGGATAGATCAGTAACTCGTAATAGTTTACGTCCGCTATTGCTCTCCGCTTGTTGCCGTCATTTGACGGCTACCGCTTCAATGGAAAACAAGGCATAACAAAATGTTTCAGACCCGTATTTTACAGCTAACCTCAGACTGAACTCAATTTACGCTAGAGCAATTGAGCGTTCTAGAATACGGGCCAAAGTCAAATTTTTTATCAAAGATCCCAAATTACGATATGTTCATGTTCAATGAAGCTAATAAAACGCTCAGTTTAAACAGTTTTTAGATATAATATCTAACCTTTGGACACATTTGACGACTAGCAAAAATCATACTTCGTCTTTGCATTGTTGCATAGCACCATCTCAGTATAGAAGTTTGGTAAACACTATCAATAACAAAGTGTTTTGGAACAACAAAAATGTTTTTATTGTAAGCGAGTGCGTTCTTTATACCATTCCACGACGTTGTTGTATGCCTAAAGCCTTTTGATAGAGCATAAATACCTAAATGGGTTGAACGTTATTGGGTTGAAACAAGAAGCACTCAATAAACCAAGTGTTGTAATTGTACATCTACCTTTTATTTTTAATTGTCGGTGGTTTGTAAGACTGCTGCATATTTTGGCATTCGCAAATAAGTGTTTTATTATGAAATCATTGATAAAATAATTTACATGTTTCTGACACATTGTTTTATTTTATACAATGCCAAGTTTTATTGTATTATGTTTTATCTAAGTTCTGTTTTGTGTATTTTCAGTACAAGTTCTGTCTTCTAGTTCGATCAATATTATATTATGTATATTATGTTTTATAAAATATATAATAAAGCAGTATATATATACCTACTCATTGTTTACTTTATCTGCGTTTGATTCTTAGACTTACTCATAAACCTAATTTAAATCACTTCATTGCTTGAAATTATTTCCATCACTGTTTGACATTATGTAATAGAAGGAGATGTCAATATTTTAAAGCATTGTTGAATTTTTTACAGATAAGTAACCCATCTATTTTTAAGTTATGTATATTACTCTAACTACTAAACTAAATATATAATTACCGTCAACACTATTTAACGATATCCTTAGAATCCCTGTAAATATTATGTTGAAAAGTTATTAATACCAAGCACGTAAGGGTATTATGGCTTTTAAGGAATGTTGTATGAGTTACCTTAATAAAGTTAATTTTGGAATTGTAATTTCGGTAGGCGTGGACAAAAATCCATCCAATATATCAAAACCTTTTTCCATCGTCCTAAAAGCTTTGCACTAGCTATGTTATTGTGTGCTTCAAATTCAGGCATGGCTTGGTATTCATATCCCGGCCTTGGATTGGAATTTTAATTGTTACAATACGTTTTTGATCTCTTTTTGGGATGATAAGATATAAGGCGCGGCGATAAAGATCTCGACCGAAGTGAATTAGGGCGTTAATGTAAAATTCGTGTTCTACAAAGCTTGGTCATAGAGGCTAAAAACAAGTTCTTTGTAAGTCTGACATTTAAGGGACATGAAGCAGAATTTTTAAATACTATGCATAAAGTCACGTCTGTTTCTGGGGTAGGTTAGGTTAGGATTTTCCCTTATTACGATACCTATTACACCTCTTTCGCTCCATTTATTCTCATCACATTCTATGAACGCATAGATTATTATGGACTATGGTTTATAATTTTTACATATTTTAGATATATTATTTTAAGCTAGCCTATAAAAAAAAAAAAAAATATATAAAATTTATTTCTATATTTCTATAATTCAGGTCCATAAATCCATAAATGTGTATCGAATTCAATCAAACTTGCCCAACATGCCGTTTTAACATTGAAAGCACGACAAAATTCCAAACATCGTTATCATTCATTTCACTTATATATTTGTAGAAATAGGGATTTTAATAGCACAGAAAATCTGATCTGAAAAAAGAACTGCTAATTAGAGTCAAATAAAAGTTGTTAATGAAAAAAAGCATGTTAGCTTTCATGTCATGTCTTTTGGAGTAGAGCAAGGTCCAAAAACGAATTTAATGGTTAGTACTTTGGTAGTGAAGACACCCTGCAGACGTGAGTCAATCTCGAATTATGTTCCTGCCCTGTGTTACATAACACAGTTAAAACAAAAGGCTAGTCCACAAACGGAGTTATCAACGAGATAAGATATAACGGTGCGGATTCCCACGCCGCTGATGTGACACACTTTAAAACAATATTATATTTGAATAGTAGATAAAATTACAAGTCAATGTACTTACAATAGGCAAAACCAAGTCGACGATAAAGACAAAACTGAAATGTAGGTTTAAATAAAACATATTCATTGTTTTGAAAAACCTCACCGCCTTCATGGTCTTCAACTTGAAGATGAGAAATTCAGGAACATTATTAAAAAAAAAACTACGTATGTATTCTAATTTCTATAGTCAAACTTTGTTTGTTTGTACTTAAAACCCAAAGGAATTGCCTGCTTAATATTATGAGCGCTAATAACTATGAACCTTTTACGTTTTGTATATTATTATTAAAGTCACCATTATTAACCTCTAAAAGAAACAACATCTCAATGAGCTATCCTGTGTTCAATAACTCCAAAAATGTCCTCAATCATAATCCTAAATATTGACAAATCATGGTATTCTATAGTCGCCGCATCAATGGTGGCATCAATGGTGCCATTGATGTTGGCAACAATGCAGCCTCGTGTGTCTGACAGGGCGTAATCTCCCAAACCTTGCATTCCTCACAGACGATGGTGTGAAAAAAAATAGGAAATGTAGAGGAACTTAACGGGTTCCGTCGAATATTTAACCAGTAGGATGATTCAAGCCCGCTCTATAGATTAGCAACAGATGAGGTTTAAATGTAGATATTTGTTTCTTTACTGTACTTAACTTCTCTGAAATAGGTACCTAAGTTTGTAGTGATAAAAGACGAGCCATAGTTCGTTACGCTTAGCATTAGGTATACTATTATATGTGTTAATGTGTATCATCTGTGGCAATAAATGATTTCAATTTCTGAAAAACCCACACGAGATCTATTAGTTACAATTTTTTTATTAGAATAATCATTTTAAACAGATCCCTTTGGTCACAGGATCTATCAGTAATTAAAATAGAAGCATAAGGGATATATTAGTACAAAAGATCTAAACCACAGGATCTATCAGTAACTACTCTTATTTTGATCTCGTGCTCAGCTCATCAAGATATACGTGGACGTGATCAGAAGGACTTGGATGACAGCATGTTTAATAAAGAAATCTACAAAAAAAGATAAGATTTACAATATTTTCAATCAATACTAATTCATTGTAGACTACATATACCCGCGAACACGGTGTTAATTTATTCATGTTTAGATTGCACCTATTCTTATCATAACCATTTATTAACCATATGGTTGAGATTGATTTCTGAATCATGCAGAGTTAAACTTGAAATCTAAGAAATAAATAACGCTGGCGATAGCCATTGCTGGTTGGGATGAGTTTATCAAAATATGGCTGAGAATAGTGTATTTAATAAATAAAACCAACGTTCCTTCAAACTCCATAAAAAAATTCGATTGTAGTTATTCAATCTGCGGTTCCCACTATAATTTAGTACTAAGTTGTTCCTTAAGAAACTCTTTGTCTATCAGTTTAGTTTTAGTTTTGAACTGTTTATCAGTTTTGTTCAAGGAAAAGAGAACCCTAAATCACAAACGCACGGTACCCAACCAAAAACTGGCTGAGCTACAATAATGGGTACCTATGAATAATAAGATCAAATGAAATAAAAAAACATTTCGTGCGACTGAAGCACAATCGTACAAGCATGTAGACAAGCCATTATAAGAACACAATGTATATGCCCTCTCTTTCACACGTAAGCATTCACAAAAAGAGATGTGTTTCTGTCTTACTCTTGCATTGGTCTGGTTTCTGATGTTGTTAGCCCGAGATTTTGATTCAAAGATCTTGAGATAATATTTTTGATAATGATGTTGGTTAGAGCAATCATTATCCTTGTCAAGTTCCTTCTTATTTTATTAGCTTCTTTCTTCTGGCGCCTATTTTTTTCGACACTAACATTACTTCCAATCTTTTACCTAAAGAATGTCTGATTACAAAATTGTACATCGTACAATACCATATTTCTATGGAAAATTAGTGAAAAGAAAATTACTTCTAGATATAGCAAGGAAGGTCTAAACAATATAGTAGGTCACAAATATATTATTTTTCAATACCCTTTGATTAGCAATCTATGGTATTCATCCGATCCACATAGGAACTCCTTTCCCCCATCCTTTTCGTCCTTCACCTTGTCGTAATAGTGTCGCCTAGAACTCGGAAAGCTTTAGAACAACACGATCAAACCAAATACCGACGTACATTACTGTTTTTCCTCTATAAATCCTAATAACTGTTTCATTTAAGCACGCTATGTGCCTATATACATAGCAAAAAATTGGCAAGGTTAATCAATTTATTATTTTTGCAGGAAAATAAACTGCAGGGGTCCGCCAAGGTACATTTGTTGGGCCACTACTCTACATGACCTTTGAAGGACACTCTTTGTAATTATTTAGCAGTCATAGTGGATTGGGCAATTGAATTATTGTTGTATAGGTTCTGTTTCGTGGAAATAACGGCCTTATTGAATACGTTTTGGATTGGGAATATTTTTTTCGAATAATAAATTACAGATCGAATTGCCTGGTTACAAACCTACCTGCCTAATTTCTGCTAGTTATTTCTTAAAGGAACAAGATTCACGGCCGCTCGCATTAACCTCATTTAAATTAAGCTTAGCTAATGCCTATAATACCAACTAATATACCTATAAACCAACCATGGCTGGTGAAATCCTTTCACAGTTTTAATTGAATGAGTATTGCTGTGCTTCATTCATCATCATTATCACCAGCAGTACCTATATGTTGTTTGGCGCTGCGACCGAGAATACTGCTTGACTGGGCAATCCAAAGGAGTTCTTATAGTTCTTATCGCTGTATACGTAAGGATAAACTGCCAATACTTCAGCATACTTATCAATCCTCAGCTGTGGATTTATGGGTTACTATTTTTCTAAAACAATAACTTTTCATTTAAAAAACCGACTTCCGCAATTGTAATCGACTAAATATTTGGATGAAAAAAAAATTATGAAAGAACCATAGTGGTGAAAGGATTATGATACTTTTTGAATGCAAATGCTTGGTTTGTTGCTGAAAATATCAAAATCGCCATATGTATGCCTAAAATATTTGAGGAGTTCCCTCAATTCCTCATGGATTCCTTCATCAGAACTGGATTCTGATGATGGAAATGGGACCAATCTGGAAGTATATCTATTCAAATAAAAAAAGAATTTTCCAAATCGGTTCATAAACGCCGGAGATATGAGGTAATAAACATACAAAAAAAAACAACCGAATTGAGAACCTCCTCCTTTTTTGTGAAGTCGGTTAAAAAAAACAAATCCTCACTCAATGTTGACTTGTGCTGTTTATACTAAATGTTATCAAAATTTAGCACACATAGCAACTTCTTAATGACCTAACTAAACACGTGCAGCACTTCAGCAATCTTTTTCTCCCGTTCATCATGGTTTTTCCATAAGGGGCGATCGACCGTGTCCAATCTTATCATTCTCAATCACTTCAAGAGAAGGTTACCGGTAGGGCGTTTACGCCCTTATTTGTACGCGAACGAAGTTTGCTTCTAATTGTACGGTGACCTTCCCTTACCTGAAGCTTAGTCCACGGTCATCAAGTTGATGTGGTCTAAACAGACTATAGTAAGGCCTTTGATAAGATCGATGCCACTTTATAAGCTTTTCAAGAAACTAATGAAAAACAAAAAATATTCAACCGTCATAAATTATGTCATGTGACATTTTGGTACGAAAAACTCAAAATCTGTTAAATTAAAAAAAAACGGCAACCCGTACGCAAGGAAGCGTGTCACGAAATAAAACCGTTTGTATATGGGTATCAAATATATGACCGACCGTACATTTTTCGTTCAACTCGAGGTTGAAGTGTTTGCGTTATTTATAAGTGTAATTAATAAAAGATGATCTGATGTAGCACAAATTAACACAACCTACCAATCTCAAACATACAAGATCACACATAAAACCATAAAATCACGATCCTAAAACCACATTGCGCGAAATACGCAATAAATTCTTGAATTTAAACAGCACAAATGCAAATACAGTTTTTTTAAAGTATAATAACGAGAACAAACAATGTAACGGGTAAATTTGCACAGTTTTTTTGTGCGTGTGCCCAATCAAGACCACCCAAAAATTAAGGAAAAACTTGTAAAGTTAGGTTTGCGAGCAAGAAATCTTAATGCGTGGATTATATGAGGCGATTCTTATTGAGATCGTCAACCTACAGCGATTCATGGAATCACACACACAATATTGTAGTAAGGAGGCGTATAAAACAAACGAAACTCTCCACAAATTGAATCTGTCTTCTGACAATCAAGGCCACACATAACATACGACTCAAGTAGCGCTATTTGAACGCGGGATATTACCATATAATAATATATTATATTATTATTATATCTATATACCTTCCGGTTTGATGGTATCATTTTCATCAGAATTATTTACTAAAATTTGCTTTACAGACGCTTAACTATCTTAATCGAGATATCTTATCGCCAACCGTGAAATACCATTGAGGAGTTCCTGTGACCATTTGTGGTGGACAAAAATTGAATAGAATGTAAATTTTTATAAAAAAAAAATTGTATCAAAATATATTTTGGTTTTATTAATTTTTAGTAAAAAAAAACAATAATTTTGTAGATTATGGACCTATGCCTTAATGCCTATTACAATTTATGTTGACAACTTATATTATAATGACAAGCTTATTTTATTAGAGAAGCATGAAGAATGTTTATATATACCCCTCTACACCACAATATAACAATATCATACAAGCATACAACCAATTTAGATAGCGCATCGTCGCATCGTCACTTAGTTTTTATGTTTATCTTTGCATTTTTATTAGTTTCTTTGACTAGCGCCACGCCCTGGGCTCGTTCGCAGGTTGTCGCTTATGCTAATGCATATTCATTGGTAAAAAACTACCAATCCTTAGACGTTCTTGATGTTTATTGACGTGCGTGGCGGAACTCGTGTTGTCTGCTCTTCATGTGTTGTCGTTACTTGAATGACTACTATGAATGTTATGTTATGTTATCTGGCATAAAATATGAATAAACTCATCGGGATTTTGATTAAACAATAAAAACAACAAAAAATCTACAATTAAATCTAGGATTAAATAAAATTAACAAATAAACACTCAGGTACCCGATTTCTAGAGCCTCTGACGCTGAAATTAATCTCTTTAAATCTACCCTAAAAGTATACTTTCCGCCTTTTTCGAAAAGACGCATCGTCATACTTTTATTTAATTTACTTATTTTTTTTTATTTGCTTCATTTCATTTTGATGTCATTTTCACCAATGTAGCATAACACAAAAGCACAAGTGTACAGTAGTGAAATCTCACTAATATTATAAACGCGAAAGTTTGTTTGGATAAACAACATCCATACGTTTGTTACTCTTTCACGCAAAAACGACTACTTAAACGGATTTTGATGAAACAATATAATTGTTTATACATTTTTACATCAGAATAGGCTATAATTTATTTAAAACTTATTGGCTGGACCACCGGGACCACGCGGACGAAGTCGCGAACGGGCACCTAGTGACATAAATATTATAAGTGTATTGCGCTACTTTTCAAAGGAGTGAAAAACTGCCACCGCTTCGCTAAACATGACTTGGCTGGTGACTTCAACGACTTGGGAAAGAGTGTAACGTGGCAAATTGCAAAATAATCTAAAAATAATTGAAACTGGCGAATGCACAAGCCGTGCGACGCCAAATATAAAATAACTAGGTAAATCATTAGTTTAGCTACGGTTGTCAATTAATCAAAACAACACTACAAACATTCATTGACTTTTGTAGTTAAACTAATGATATTTATGACATACTATCAATTAAAACATGTGTTAGGTCTCCTGATTCCCGCAAATCAGTGTTCTTTATCTCAAGAAGTGTTGATGAACTGTAATGAGCAAAAACACAATAAAATTTGAATTTTGCTCCACGTTGCTAGCGTTTTTTCTAGATCTGGAACAATTGACCAACTATTTCTACCCAATGCTTTGACAACAACACCACTCTTTTAGTACAATTAGGTGAGAGTAGTGGTGTAACGCGTTTGGATATTATTAAGTTAGTTGAGACTTTGCTACAAAAGCTAGATTCAGGACTGGGAAAATTAATTTTATGTGCTTTCCCTTACTCAAAATGTTTGAGTACTAAAGATAATCAAAAAATTTGTAATCTTAATTTAATGCTGTATAATTTGACATGTCGTCATAGAGACGTTTTGTATTTTGATACTAATAATTTTATTAGTAATTTTATTTTGACACAAGATACTATGTATTTGAGTAGACATAGTAAATTAATAATTGCTAAATTGTTAGCATTTAATATTTTTGATCCCGTTATAAGTACTATAACGCAGTTCACCGACAAGCCCGTAGTTAGTAGTAGTACTAATGAGGGCAAACAAGTAGGAGTAGCTGACAGTCATTTAAACTGACGAGTTCGACAATGAGACAGCCGGGCACATTACATGTAGTACATCAAAATGTGCAAGGCCTTCCCAGCAAAATCTTAGAATTAGAATTATTTTTAAATCGTTTAATGTTGATATTATGTGTGTAACTGAACACTGGATGTTACAATTTGATTTACTCCCTTATTATGAGAATTATAATATTGTAAGTTCATACAAACGCAAAAACGCCATACGTGGGGGTTCCTTAATTGTTGTTCGAAATACTTTAAAATGCAAGGAACGTAAAGATGTTGCAAATCTCACTATTGAGAGGACTATTGAGCTATCTTGTGTTGAGCTAGAGCGGCATATCATTGTGAGCGTTTACCGTCCCCCTGACGCAGACTTCGCATTATTTGAATCCACTATGGAAGAAGCATTGCTTAAAACTTTTGTTTGTAATAAAATGCTAATAGTCTGCGGAGATTTCAATATAGATATTCCGGTTAATCCTCTATCTGAGAGGCTGCTTAATTTATTTAAATGCTTTAACTTAAATCACCTCTTCGAAGAACCTACAAGGGTGACACTAACAACATCCACCTGTTTAGATAATATATATTGCAGTAGTGTTCCAATTGATAAATCAGTAATTAAACATTTCACCTCAGATCACTATGGTCACAGTGCTATATTTACTTGTAATTTTGTAGATGAACCTAAGGAATTCACTTATCGGCCTATCACAGAAAGTCGCATTAAGAAGTTCCAGGGCAGTATTGAACTTAAAATGCCCCTTGTACCGTGCGTAGATGATCCGAATGACCTTTTTACTAGTTTGTTTAAGTTGATATGTGAGGAACATAGTGAGATATTTAAGTTAAAAAAATGTAAAGCTAGAGCTAATGTCGGGTTAGCTGATTGGGCTACAACCGGTATTTATAGAAGTAGGAATAAATTATATGAACTCTATGCGGCTAGAGAATCAATGTTGCACGATCCAACGTTTATCTTGTACATAAAGAACTATTCCAAGACCTTCAAAAAAGTTTGTCATGCAGCAAAATCATTGCATTTGAGAAATAAAATAGAAAAATCAACAAATAAAATTAAGACAACTTGGAAATTAATAAATAATGAAACAGGTAAAGCTAAACCTCGTAGTAAACAAATTAATTGAAACGTAAACAATACAATATTATCAAATAATATTGAGGTCGCAAATGCCTTTGATAGTTTTTTCTCTAGTATACCTAATATTGTGACTCAATCTTTAAAATCAACTGCCTCTGGAGCATCTACTTTATTGGAATTAAGTGTTGATAAGTGTGAGGTCGCGTTTAGTTTCAGATACGTTAATGCCATTGATATTGTTAAGACATTTAAGTCACTTAATATTAAAAATACTGAAGACCTTTGGGGAATATCTACAAAGGTGTTAGGTGTTATAATTATTGATATTGCGCCGTGTATGGCCTATATTTTCAATGGATGTGTTGACGAGGGAGTCTTTCCTGATCTTATGAAACATAGTAAATTAATTCCTTTGTTCAAGTCTGGTAATGAAAAAGATCCAGGTAATTATAGGCCAATTTCTATATTGCCTGCGTTAAGTAAAATCTTTGAGAAACTTATTCTTACTCAGTTATTGTCACACTTCAACCTCCACGGACTTCTTCATAGTCATCAATTTGGATTTACTAAGGGTCGTTCGACAGCCGATGCTGGTACCATGCTCTTAGAACACATATTTGAAGCATGGGAGAACTCGCAGGACGCGATCGGAGTTTTCTGCGACCTGTCCAAAGCTTTTGACTGCGTGAGGCATGATACTTTAATTTCCAAGTTAAAACATTATGGCATACAAAATCAGGCAATTAATCTTGTAAATTCTTACTTATCCAATAGAGTCCAAAAAGTTGATGTTGGTGGTGAAAGGTCTTCAGGATCGACTATTGTCATGGGGGTGCCACAGGGTTCAATACTAGGCCCATTTTTATTCCTAGTTTACATTAACGATCTCCCTTTTTTTGTGAAAGACATATGTGACATAGTTCTGTTTGCTGACGATACTTCTTTGATTTTCAAAGTTGATAGATCTAAATCTAATTACGATGATGTAAATGATTCACTATCGCGTGTTCTTGAGTGGTTCACAGTTAATAATCTTTTGCTTAATGCTAAAAAAACTAAATGCATCAAATTCACATTGCCAAATGTAAAACATTATCCAACTAATATTAAAATAAATGGGGAGACACTTGATCTTGTCAAGTCTACCATTTTCTTAGGGCTTAATATTGATGCAGGGTTGCAGTGGGCACCACAAATTGTGGCTCTTGCTGGTAGACTTAGTTCCGCTGCATATGCAGTTCGTATAATAAGGCAGCTTACTGATGAAGCTACAGCTAGGCTTGTTTATTTTAGCTACTTCCATAGTGTTATGTCATATGGTATCATACTCTGGGGTAAAGCAGCAGATATCCAAGCTATTTTTGTCTTGCAAAAACGGGCAATACGTGCCATTTATAAAATGAAGTCGCGTGACTCCTTGAGAGAGCGTTTCAAAGAAATCAATATTCTTACAGTAATATCGCAATATATCTATGAAATATTATTACATACACATAAACACTTGGATAGTTTTATGATAAAAAGTGACGTGCATGGTATTAACACGAGAAATAAACACAAACTAAATATACCAAAATTTCGATTAAAGAAAGTAAGTGGGTCTTTTATGGGGAATTCTGTACGGTTCTATAATAAACTTCCAGAAGGTGCATTTAAACTTCCTATTCGAAGATTTAAATCCTACATAAAGATGAATCTAATTAAGAAAGCGTATTACACTCTTGATGACTATATTAATGATAAAGCCGCGTGGCCTGATGTCGCTCTGCCCCTCGACTGCTAAAATGGAAATTTGCAATATCTGTACTTACCTATTTACATGTTTGTATTAGATTATTATTTATAAGTATAACAAGCGTAGCGTGTGCTGTCTTGCATATTTTTGCTGATGTTTATTTACTTTTGACTACCTTCCTAAGGTTTTTAAGTTCTCATTTACTATGTATCAGCAACTCCTTGCTCCGAGGCACCACACAGGCGCTTCTCACCTAGTGGTAAGACGGACCATTTATGTAAGCCAAGCCGAGTTTGTTGCCTGATTCTTCTAGGCTTGGTCGCGTTGGAACAGGAGTAATTTAATTTTATATAAGACGATTCAAAATGATCCTTGTGATTTCAATGAATAAAGTTCTTTTTGACTTTGACTTTGACTTTGACTTTGAATGAGGGCTTTTATTCTTTGATTAAAAAGAAAAAAGTAGTTCAGATTGGTTCGATAGATGGCGCTGACTCAACTGTATCAATCAAGATTGTCTGTGGTGCACGCGTACAAAACTATTATCTAAGTAGTTTGTGGCTATTAGTCATGTTATTCTGTTAGTGTTTGCTTCTTGAGTGTGCGCTAGTGATTTCGTAGTGTTTTTAGAAGTAGGCAAAAATAAATAGCACGAAACGATTTTTTTTTCGAAAAATATTACGTTGTTGATGTTCACTTTATTTTGACACTTGACTGCTACGTTACAGAGCAGCACCATCTATTTTCAACGCTGAAAGCATGATTTGAAACGGCCGTGAAAACCCCTCATTGTATAAAAATGTCGCGTTTGGCCTAATGTCTCTGTTAAGTGATATGGCTATATAACGTGCCGCGTTGTCTCACTCGTCTAATTCTTTATATTTGCACATCAAAGATTGACAAGATAACTCTTGCTTCCTGTCTCAAGGACCATAACTATTGCTGTCTAGCAAACGTAGCGTAACGTGCTTCGCTGATGCATGGATTGCGCTGATGATGTTTGTTCAAAACACAAAAGTCACCACATTGCTTTCGCGTGGTCACCGTCGTCGTTGGAAATAATTTTCATTCAAAGTGGTAAACCCAGAAGAACCATAATTTGGCAACTATACCAACGAATGAAAAGAGGTACAACAAACTTTTTGTATGCTCAAGACAGAATTATGCATAAAATCCTCTGTACATTTTTTTAATAAAAAACAAAAAGAGAATTTAATGCTACGCATGCGCTATGCACATGGAAGAAGCTAGGCATACACAGTATCGTCAAAATTCAGAATGTTTTGAACAATGTTTATTTTGCCTGAATACAAAATTATTTGTATTTTGTGATTTTTATGAAAAAGTATAATGGATTTACTTAGTGAGAGAAGCTATTCTACTAAGGCTACAAGTGCTGATGTCGAACAAAACAGTCGTGATGAAGCAGAAAAATATAAAAACATTGCATTTTACTACAATCATGTCATTCGCAATATTGAAAGAACTAGAGGAACCCCATTAAAAAGATACCAAACTCGATTAGATGGAATTTGTAATACAACATATGAAGAAAATCCATCACCACCTATCAGGAATAATAATAACAGAAATATTATGCTCATTAACGATGGTCATGAGAAAGACCCAAGAACAATAAGCACTACAAGGAATAAACTGTTAGTAAATAAATTGGTCCAATCCACTGATAATGATGTAGAAACGACATTTACAGATTCTAATCATGTCACCTGCACGAAATATCTTCCAAAAATCGAAGTCGAACCTAAATTGGCTTTTGTCAAATCTTGTAATAAGTATGAGTCATTTCAACCCTCTAATAAAGATATAGCTAGACCTGCATATGTGGAGAAAACAACGAACTGTCGTCCAGCTAGAAACATATATAGCCAAGAATTTATCTTCAAAACTATGGAAAGAAACGCGAGGCTGCAAGGACTAGTGAGAAGACTTATTCTAGCCAGGGAGAGGGACAACCAAAAAGTGGCTTGGAATAATTACATAAATGAACTCAAAAACAAGTACAGAAACTGCTTCTCCGAACTCAAAAGTACACAAAACTACACGCCAGAAGACACCAACCCTGAAATCATTGATGACTATTTAAATACCAGATTTACATGCAAGCAATCCAACCACTGCCAAAATTTGTTACAAGACTTTTATAGTGCTTCGAATGAAACGGATACTGACAATCAGAAACCTAAGCCATACAACTTTCATAATAATAGATATTTCTTTCCAACATCTTCACAAGGTCGCCTCATGATGATAAATCAAGAAAGACCTGAATATTATTTATCACCTCAGTATCACAAAAGACCAGCAAATAGGTATCTTTATGGAACCCCAATATTTATAGATAAAGAAAATGGCAGCCCTAACAACAAACGGCCACGTAACAAACTGTTAAATTTCAAGAAACAAAAAGACATCAAAAGTCAGTCAATACAAACGAATTTGCACGTGAACGTATTCACAGATACGAATGAACATAGCACAGAAGAAACATTGAATGATAAATATAACAGAGTCACCCACGACGTTGAACGGCTGAAACAGCCAACCATGCAATTTCAAAACGAAGTGAAATACTGTTCATTGGCTACCATTGAAGAAAAGCTTGATGTTCTCATAAAGTCTATAAATACTTTTATAGTCGCAATCAAATCTCAAAGAATTTTAACTAATACCAACTGTGCAGCAGTTTCTTGCCAAAATAGCGATAGCCCGCTAAACACGCCTAAAAGTGACACAATAGGAGTTCTACAACGAGAACAATTCATGTGCGGGCTAGTACAAGAGAGGCCAAGAAGTACATTACCATTTAACGAAGGAAAATACCACGATACATTAGATGGGATCCTTTATGAAGAGATGCACAAAAGCAATAAGGTTAAAAGAGACATCGAAGAGATATTGAATACGTCTAGTCATAGTGACCATCCTAGCGTTCAAATAACATTTGATATACCAACAAAGGAGCGACCAACAGAAATAGAAATCAAAGATTCGTTAATCAAAACCAAACATAGTAGTGTGGTTGTAGAAGAAAACAATCGTCAAACCGACCGGCAAATGACAATCGCTGTGAACACGGATCCTCTTAGTCTCTTATCTTTATTTCGTATGTCTACTGAGACAGTGAAGCAGATACTATCATACATGCCTCACATAGACTATTATTCGTATTTGTCAAGGCTACCACTCCCGCAGCCGACCAGAAACGAAATGTCCCCGTATGTGTGCAATATATGTGGGGCGGCTTTCGCTAGGCCGTCACAGCTCAGTGATCACATTGAAGGCCATAATTTGGATAATTCGAGGTAATTGCTTTAAATTTTTTCGTTTCGTTTCGAGTGAATCTCTGTCGTTATTTCATTTGATAACTACATTATGGTTGTGAGTGTAGTTTAGATTACGCTCCATAAACTTAGTGATCTTTATTATATATTTTTATGCGTCTGTTGCTGTTGTGTTTCAACTTGATGTTTTTAATTACCCTGCTTTTTACCCCGCTGAGCAGAAATGTTGCTATTGCTGTGTTCTGGTTTGCCAGTTTCGCCAATTTATGTCCCAGGGTATTTAAGGACGCAGTGTTCAGCAATGTACTGTTCAGGCTCTTTTGCTCGCACGATTGCTCCGACAAGATGCCGCTGTCCGTCAGCAGCATGACTGTATGACTGTATTTAGAGTTTAGACTGTGGCAGACCATATACCTCGCAGAACCGACAAATGTTGGGGAATAAAGTTCCTCCAGTGGCGACCAAAAACCGGATTACATTTTAAAGTAAGCTGTTGAATGGAAGCGGTTTACGACCATTTGTCGTGGCATCTATGTTGGAGGCCTATGTCCAGCAGTGGACATCTGTCTACTTTGTGATGATAACGATGATGCCCACGACTTTCACGGTATCATATAGGGTACTTACTGGCATTTGGTTTAGACTATCTATTCTCTGTTCGTTTCAGCAATAGAATGACTATGAAAGAGTACCTAACCTCCAGTTTCCTTTTCCAGGAACTGCTGCGTCTGTCGCCACGTCCTAGAGATGCAGCGTTACCGCGCTGCTGACTTGTTTTCTTGTAAGCATTGTGGGCAGAGGTTCACGAGAGCCTACTGCCGGGAACTACACCAGGAGGCGTGCGGCAGAAGACTAGGCAGGAGTCCCGATCCCGATGTCACGCCTAGCCTCGTGCTGCTCAGTTAACTAGTGAGTGATTTACGAAATGGCATTACCTAAAATTTTATAAAAATAATTAAATAATTAGTGTCTAAATAACTATAGGTCATAATTTATTAATTTTATCAGTTACAATTTCTGCCATACCAATTTTGTATACCTACGTATTTTGTCAATCATTACAACGGCAGATTTAAAAAAAATATACTTAATTAAAAAAGAAATAAAATAATCATTTCCTAAATTTTCTCAAATGGGGGGAGGATCTCCTCTCCCTCTCTCTCCCCTCCCCACCCTCAAATATATATATTATATTATGTACCCATACACAGAGTCCTTCCTATTTTATAGTGTGTGTTATTTGTGATTAATCATGATATTGCTCTACTCTAGTATTTGGACGATGTCTACATTATTAACGTCGTTGTTCTACGAAATAACATAAATAACAGACATGTACAAAGAATTAAGACTTTATTTTATACGAAACATCCAACTTTTTGGTACAGTGGTCCGTTTCGACCGCCAGCGCCAGGTTGATAAAATCCTATATTTATGTGACATAATTGGCCTGTACTATTTTATGATCTGTGGTAGCTGTCAATGGGTCCTTGGCCTTTGTGATGCCGCTGTCATTCATCAGTAGTGTTTGTCAGGGCTCAGGGAAGGCCATTATGGTGAAATGGGCAGAAAATTATGTCGATACGATAAATAGGGTGGGCGTATTATCGATTATGTCAAGTGTCAGCCGATGCGTGTAATTAAATTAATATACATTTAATAAAAACATTAATGTATTACATTTTGCTTTTTTAACCCATTACGGCAAAGCAAAAAGAGGGTTATGATTTTTGCAGTAGGTATACCTATGTATGTATGTAACTTTGTTCATAATTAGTTACTCCGAAAAAACTCGAATTCGAATTGTCGAATTTTGACAAATGAGGTATCATAATATGAAGTGTCGTTTAAAGTGACAGCAAGCATCTAATGATGGAGACGGAAGTAACACAACGGAGTTCTGGTAGACTGGCTGTGTTTAGGCTTATTTTGATCAGCTCACAGTTTCGATTATTGATTTTCGTTATCTTCGTATCATTCGTCTCCGGACCACATGTATCATTGATTGTACAATTGTCACCGATTTGTCCCACTATAGTACGTACCTTTGATGGTACAACTGGCACTGACTTATCCCACTAGTACCATTATAAGTGGAAAATGGCAGTACCTATGCTTGTCTAGTATACAATTTCAAGTTGGTATACTGGTGATAGAAACTTTTTCGTAATAGTTACTCATCATACAAGTTTGTTATATTGTTTTTGACAAACAAACATTAATATTGTGTACGGATACGCACAATCCGCGTAAATTTTAGTATTTGAGTTCTAAGTCGTCACTTACAATAAGATTCCTACTAATAGCTCATAAAGACATTTTTCACAATTCGGTTCCATACTTGCACACTGAAGGTGTAAATTCCATAATAAGCCAAAAACACAATAGGCTTTGGCCCACCGGGGTGTCCGAACCATTGGGGGCCAAAATGGGTCTTATTTTGTATACCGTTAAACATCGGGCCGGCTCGTCAGATCAGCATGCCCGTGATGTTTATTTAGGTGAAATTGTATATTGCAAATGGACGTGGGACGAAAACATAAAAAAGTTTGAGACTTGAATTGATTTCTACAAATTGTGCGGTTTCTCCTTCGGTTTGTATAGTAATTATTGTGTTAATGCAAGAAAAGCAGTTACTGTGTGGTCTTATCTGCGTCCGTTCGATGAAACGAAAACATAACAGTCACATACATACTAGGATTCCCTGTGTCGTGGGTATCAGGAACTACGAGTACCATGTTACCATAACACCCAGCCCCAGAACAAATAATTGATCATACAAACATTTGTCGGGAATTGAACCCGCAACCACTCGCATCTCAGCCAGTCAGAAGGTCAAAAAGGAGTTGAATGTACCCGAAACTGCAATTTTACCAAAGGGGCCAACTAAAAGCAGCAATAGTAAATTTATCATCTACATCAAACTAGCCTCAAACCTAGGAAGATCAGACTAAATGCAAACTCTAAGAATGTATGATTAATCATCTTCACCAGCAAAAAGAAGTCCACTGCAAGCTCTGCAGGGCAAAAACCTCTCCAAAAGAACGCCATGATGAACGGCGGACGAATGTCTGCCTCCATCCACCGACTAGTATCAATGTAAGCAAACAGTTTTTGATTACGTCAAGTTTAATTAAAAAAGAAGCTTTGTCCCAAACTTGTCGCCACACCTGCTGTTCCAATCTTATCAGGAGCTCAAAACTTTGTTCTTTAACAAAAAATATGTATAATCCGTATCATTTTATTCGGGGAACCAATATTTATCATTCTAATCGCGACATTAATGCGCAGGCGCGGCACGTGTTCCGCTATCCATGTGTTGTGTGGTTATCTAGATTTAGTTAAAAAAAAAAACATTGGAAGGTTGCTTTTGGCTTTTTTTTACTTTTTTTTATTAGATTGTTATTTACAAGTACTTATATAAAGCGTATCGTGTGCTGTCTTGGAAACTATTTCTTATTCTCTTTATTTTTGACACCAATCCGCCTGCCAAGCGTGGATGACAAATCCCTCTATTCTATTTAATGGGGGAGGCTTCGTCCACAGTGACGTCTAGGGGAGGAGGAAGATAATTATGATGATGAATTTCGTGGTCGCCCTAAAAGGATTTCAGATGAGGAATGATCTGAGGTCACTGCTGTTAATGTATGGAGTAAACAGCAATCTGGTTCAAGCTCTGTAATCTCTCTTTGAGGGTTCTAGTGCTTGCGTTAGGATATATGGGTCATGTACTGAATGAATTAACATCGAAAAGGGTGTTAGACAGGGATATGTAGCGTCACCATGGCTGTTTAATCTATACATGTACAGTTGTTTGCAAGATTTTAATGATATTGAATATAAAATCATTAAAATCAGTTCTAAACGTAAATTTTACGCTCCTTGGTAACGGGTTTAAAAAAACATAAGGAGATAGAGTGGCAAGATATGATTTTTTAATAAAAATGCTGCTCATAAAATTAAAAAAATCTTCAGGTGCGAACATTTTAAAATAAATCTGCGCGTACGCATCGACCGTGTCTTACTATGTGTACATGTTTATTTTATTTAAGCT
The DNA here is from genome assembly GCA_951392215.1 of Epirrita christyi. NCBI lineage: Eukaryota > Metazoa > Arthropoda > Insecta > Lepidoptera > Geometridae > Epirrita > Epirrita christyi. The sequence continues at coordinate 14,692,618 of OX595851.1, forward strand.
CGTAAACTTGTAGAGATAAGGTGTAAATTGGCTTGTCCAGTTCAAGATGAACCGATAAAGCAGATTATGACGCGTCGCAAAGGGTTGGTTTTGAATAACTTAATTTTATTTTTTTGGCGTCCGTTAACAGGTTTCGTGTGACTGTGCGTTTATAAGTGCCTTCAAATTAGATTATTTTATTTTTGGTCCAACACAATCGGAGAACCACTGTGCGGTCGGGGCTTTTAAAATGCTTTTGTTGTTGTTGTTTATTTTTGAATAATCAAGTGCAACAATGTAGGTAGGTACCTATTGGGCTGAGATTCAAATAATTTAAAAGACAATACAGTACCTACTTACTCGATTTACTTATACCTACTGGCAATTGGTAGAGTGATCACGTGCTTTGTATAATTATATTTGCTTAGTAGAATAGGTAAAAATAAATAAAACTATTTTTGAAGAGAATTTTATTATTAATATTATAAGTTTTTTTTTCTCTTGATTTTGTGAGGAAAATAAAGAATTGTATTTTTTTGTAATTAAAAAAGCAAAATACTCTAGTAGAAGGTAGAAGCTAACTAGGAAGGTAAAAAAATAATTCCGTATGTCTTAGTATCAAAGACAACTTTATAACAATCCTGATGTAAGCAGACATATTATGAAGTATGTATGTATGTCACGTGCAAAGGCGCGCGCCGCCTATGGACATTTGCATGGGTTTCCGTTAAACTGAGGAAACAGACGGACAGACAGTTGGATGCTTTGTAGATCTTCTTCAATATAGGGAACTGAGTACCTCCGTAGTATAGTAGCAGAGCAGACGTATAAGTTTCCATTTAGGCAAAACCTTTTGTAATATCGGTAAATTAAAAATAAAAATAGCAAATCATCATCCATTTCCACAGCTGGACGAGGCCTCCCCCATAAATACAATGGGGGGAATTGCCGTAAACACCACGGTCGGCATTGGCAGCGCGCGTGTCGCCTCTGGTGTTGCAGGCATCTATACATTTTTTTTAAATGGGACACGAAATTGAGTCGATACGCATTAAAAAAATTTTTGATCAAAACAACTCATTTTTATGGAGAACTCACGCTTGACCAAAAAAATAACTATGCCAAAATCGTTTTCATACAAAATGAGCAAATGGTTCCAAAGACAGTTTTCCCGTATCTCTTATGGATTCGGATATCCCCATACTGTCCCATTAAAAAAAAACACCCTGTATAACTACGGTAACTTCTTTGCATTAGGTGGGTCGTATGCTTGTTTGCTTGCAAAGTACTTAGTATAATAACATCATTTGCATCAAAGACTCTTTGAATGCATCACCCTGATTCCACCGCGAGGTTTGCTCTAATTTTAATAGTTTTTATTTCTTGGCTGTGGAAATCACAGATGTACTTTTCCAAGTATACCTCCATCCACAGACTTCTTGTGACCCTCAAAATGTCATCGGCATATCGAGTATTTATTATATTTTTCAGTATTTTCGACACAAAATACCTATACCAACGTCTCTAGCTAGTCGGGTTATCATAGTAATTTGATCAGCTGATTCATCACAGGAAGCACGACAATTGGACCCGTAGTGACTATAATTTATTCTATATTCAGGACATGAGGATGTGAGACAGGTAATCACGATCTGAGAATGTCCACTTCGGTATGTCTTTCGCAATTATTGTCCTGTTTCAAAATTGTTGGCGAATTGTCGCAAAGAAATATAAATAAATAAAATAATAAAATACATTTATTTCCAGCAAAACTCATAGGTACAAACAAAAAAAACTTAATTGGATTGCTGGACAGGTATCTCTTGCTGCAGTGCCTTGTATACGGGCATCAGTCTACCCTATAGCGGCTATCATTTCCAGCACGGTGTTGGAGCTGGATAAAGTCATCACTACCATCATTACTACTCATCATTCACCCGTGGTGTGTCCAGCCCTGGTTCAGCCTATGAATAGACCCCTCCGTCTCCCTGGGATGTCGTAAAAGTAGAGTAAGGGGATGGGCAGCAGCATCCACCTGGAGTACTCAATCACCAATTCGCATCGATCACTAATCCGCCCGCCAAGCGTGGTGTTTTTTACAAACCCCCATTACGTTTTATGGGGGGTCTCCCCCGTTGCAGTTGATGTCTAAATGCTGGTGGATGATACATAACATAAAACCCAACAGTCACATAACGTAGTCATGATCCCATGTAGGTACTAATTGTGTGCAGAGGCCTTACAATGAGCTCTTATAGCGATTCTGTTCAAAAACTATTCAGTACAAAATATCGGTTCCGTGATTTCAGCAGCTATATTTAAAGGCACAGTAGCAGAGGGTCTATAGATTTCTGCGATTAAAGTTATTCAATGATGACGGATGTCAACGATGAACCGATATTTTGTACTGAATAGTTTTTGAACTGAATCGCTATAAGAGCTCAAGGTAAGGCCTCTGGAGTCCCTGTGTCGTGGGTATGCAGGAACTACCATAAAACCTAGATCCAGAAGAAATATTTGCAGATCATACAAACATTTATCCCGCAGCGGGAATCGAACCCGCAATCGGCTACTCGCCCTCCGCACCACACAAATCATCATAAAACATACAACAATGGTTGATTATTGTCTGTGTGTAAGTTGTTTGTATTCTAAGATACTTTGATACAAAAGGAATTGTTTGGGAGAGATGAGAATATTAATGTTTCATTGGTTAATAGTAGAACGTCCGATACAAACTTTCAACAACTTCAACTGGGGGGTGAATTTCGGAAATTCCTTTTTTAGCGCCTCCCTATAGAATGCTTCGACGAACGGTCTTGAATTAAATTACCTCCATACACCGAATTTTTGCAGTCAATTGAGTGCAATGGGGTCTTTGATCACAATATCAAACTTCATCATCAAATCATATCAAAAAAATAGAATCCGATGTTTTCCGAAGACAGAATTTGGCACTATCTTATCCGTAATTTTAGCGTTCGTATTAACCAAGACTTAAGATTGTAACCTTGTAGATAACTAATCTTAAACGCTACACAAGACAGTGACATTTTAATGAAACATTAATCCTGGTGAGTCTTATCACCACTTTATCTGCAAATTAAATGTTTAATGAGAAGGTGGTGATGGTGATCATTGAATCGAATGATAAGAGATGGCGCCCTGACCCTCTGACAGATTTATACAGAACTATAAAAGACTAGATGTGACAATTATACAGAAATAAATTACACTCATTCTTCATACAAGGTAGTTGAAGGTAAATGGGTATCTTCTAGGCAAAAGTGCTACATCGTCGCTTTCCATTAGGTGAGATAGTCAAATGCTTGGCTGTATAAATAAAAACATAAGGTCGGTATATTTCGGTTCCCTCTATCCAAAGATTTAATATATTTGCCTCTATCAAATATATAAAAATTTTGATATTAAAAAGGACGAAGCCTCCCCCATAAAATACAATGAAGGGAATTGCCGTAATCACCACGCTTGGCAGGCGGATTGGTGAGCGCAGTATTCGTGTAAGCACTCAGGTGGATGCTGCTACCCATCCCCTGGCGTATCTTAGTCGCCTTCCACGATATCCGCAGGAGGACAATGCAGGGGGGTTAGTACGGGTTTTGATAGTTTTCGAAACTATATGAAGTCTCGTTTCCTTCCATACATTTATTTGCAGCGCGTCTAGCGAAAACGAGAAGAAAACTAAGGGCTGAAAATGTATGGAAGGAAACGAAACTTCATATACTTAGTTTTCGAAATCTATCAAAACCGGTATTAGACGTACTGAATACAGAGAGTAAATTACATTAGCAAACATTTACCTCTAGTTTTTGGTGTCAAGAAATGATAACCCCATCTAGTGAGAACTCGGTCCTCTTCAGCGCCTCTCTGTGTTTTTTCTCGTTGTGTGAGGGACCACCGCGGCCATGAGCCACGCGGGCGCAGGCGCCGCGCCGCTAAGCGATAACCTATGTACGCTGTTCCAAGAACAGGTTGTGTGAGATGTTGGAAGCAAATTACGGATGCGGTAAAACTGTTGTGATAGTATCATCTCATGTGACATGATAAATTTATAGATTTTATTTATAAATAGAATACTTACATAAAAAAACCTAATCTACTCATACAAATAAATAAATAAAAAAAAACAAAAAGAATTAGTCTGTTCACTTTAGCGTCATAAAATAAATAATACATACCTACAGCAGCACTAATCATAATTGATCTAGGTTGAGGTTAAGCCTATAAATAGAAACGAGTGAAAAGAAACGATGCACTGAAATAATAATTATAGAGAGAAGGCCTCTAATGCTCTTCACTTAGCCCGTTTTTTACCTTTCTAATTAAATTAATATAAAAGAAAACCACCATACAAAAACGCCGCTCCGCATTTAATTTGAATATCTTGTAGCATACAGATTTTTAAAAAAAATATCGTAAGTACATCATTTGTAATTTGGGGCTGACATTGAAGCATCAATAGTTCCTATTTATTATTTGTAGCCGCGTCCAGCGCAGGTGCCGGTGTCGAACTAAATAAATACGTACATTTCTGCCGATGGAACCAATTGGCATTGATGAAATTAGCCATTTATTTTATTGTTATTTTAAGAACGACAAACAGTCATACATTTAATTAGTACCTAGTTGAAACACAAAAGAAAACAATATAGAGTTAATGTATGACCCACAGTGTCATCTGCGCAATAGATTGCTTAGAAGCGATAGGGTGGATTGCTGTCTATGGGCTTCGTAACCGGCCAACTTCAGCCCTGCCAAGATCCATCGTTAGAACTGTATATAGGCCATTAATGCGCTCTATACATTCTGTCTGCGTATAGTTTGATCCAGCCAGAAAATAATTTGTCACATCCAACTGAGCACAGTCCTTCGCACGTCCATGAAAACACCTCGGAATGTGCTCTCAAGAATATCCAAAAAAGACAAAATATATAACGATCCTTTATCAGATCGGTGCTCGGTGTCCAGATAATGTATTGACCCATTTAGTGCGTGAATCATTTCACTTACGGCCGACTTAGAAATACAAGTAGATGACCTTAGGTACCGATGGTGTGTTGGATTGGACTGCATGCTTTTGTATAATCACAAAAACTTCATTAAGAAGTTTGATTGAATGAACTACTACTAGCTAGACATAGGCCCGTATTTAATAGACCAAACTCAACTCAGAGAATGATATTTTTGTACTTATTGGAATTTTGAGATTGGAAAACACTCAAGATCTGTCTCAGAGACAAGTTTGTAAAAAATCCTGGGTGATGGAATTGGGCGTTACTTTATAATATATTGTTGTCCCTATTCTAGAGGAAACAGTTGAACTGTATTTCAAGAAGATTCAAAATACAGTTCTCTATTATTAAAAATACTGCATATTATCCAGGTAGGTAAATCACAAAAGGTAGCAGTTTTTAACCAAATTGTTCTGTAATAAGTTAATAAGGCAAAATTCTCCATCCTTTTTGTGTATTTTTTGCGCTACTCACGCGATCCCTCGCATATATTAGTATTAGCATTATAAATTAGCCATTATAAAAACATCCATTTGATTCCTTCAATATTCATACCCGAAATTACAGGCTAAGCTTTAATACTACACGAAAAATAACAAAATTAAGGTAACAAACGGTAGTAGAGGACGGTTCGTGAAGCTATGAAGCGTCGCGACGAAAAAATTAATAAGATTTAGCTTGGATTAGGTAGGTAGCTAAGTTCTATACCTAAGCACTATTAGTTGACGAATGTTAACCTTTTTTAATCGGAGGAGTTCAGAAATCCTAAGATTAAAATTTATGCTGAAACCATGTATCATTCATATAGTTAGGCTTGACTGCAAATATTTGCTCATTCGCAATCTGCAATAATTTAGTGCTTTGGATCTTGATATTCAATTAAAATAAAAGTAAGGCTTTGAATGAGAAACCAATACCTTTATTAGTGATGTTGTATAATTTCTAGTGTGAAGCCGGGTCTGCTGCGACATGAATTGGTGTTTTATAAACAATTACATGTTTTGTTAGAAAATTTGGCGCAGCAGACCCGGCTTTAATGGATAAAATTATTACTTATTGAATATCTAGAATAAATTTTATAGTTAGCCGCAGTCCACACCTTATCAGTTCTTTTATCAACAACTAGGTAAGTATAACACCTAAATTTCGGGCACGCCATAGCGTGCCTAGGCTACACTTAGGTAATAATAATCACCTGATGGACCCTGCGGACCTGGGGTCAAAGCCTGACCTTCGCGTTATAATTGTCCATAATGTTTTTGCTGTAATTTATAGCATTGTAAATAAGCTTTAAAGTGATCTGTAATGGTTATAAGCTGTCTGTCGGCACGTTACATTATATTGAAATGTCAAGAAATGGTATATGAAAGAAAAGCAGGTAGGATTCGTTGATTGGTCTATTCAATTAACATGATTTTATTTTTAATTACAAAGAAAACGTTGTGTGTGGACGTGCATTATGCTTACAGCATTAAATGCTCTTAAGGCATTAGCAGATTCTTTGGTCACGGATCTATCAGTAACTAAATTATGAGAATAAGGGATCCATTAGTACAACTACAAAGGATCTAAACCACAGGATCTATCAGTAAATACTTTTCTTATTGTATAAAACTAGTAAGCTATGATGAAAAAAGATACAACCGAATTGCGAACCTCCTCCTTTTTTTAAAATCGGTTAAAAATGGAACGTACGGTTATATTGTTACCCTCTTATTCATAATTAATTTTGAAACCTTTGATAGCTAAAATAGCTTTTGTCTTGTTTTATCGCATATCATTTTACATCACAAAGAACGAAACAAAACTATTTTAACCTTAGAGCAAAGATTTTAACAGAAAGTTAGATTTTAAAATTTAAATAATTTTCCAAGTCAAGAGTTATTTAAAATGTCAAGATTGAAGTCATGAAAATAACAAACAAAAAATTTGCAGGTACCGGCACAACACAAAAAATAATATAAAACGGGACGTGAATCTTCCAACAAGTTTTCCAAAATCTTTGAAATTGCCGTCATATATATAGTTCAAGTGGTATTTAAGGTATAAGTAATGCTCATTAGTTATTTCCCGTCACGCGAGTCCGAAATGGTGACATTTGTTGTTAACGATACTGAGAAATAAACCAGTAAAATTCACATATTAAAAATAAACCAGTGAGAACTAAGAAAATAAGAAAATCATCTAAATAACTTTGTTAGTTTTGATATTCATTTTGCAAACCTCGCTACATTTGGAAATCCAAGGATTCTAATAACCCTAAAACTTGAATGTCTTGAAGTTGATTGGTGTTTAGTTGCTTCGCTATTTTTGATAGCTTAGGTACCTATTTGTGCTATAACAGTTTTAATAGATAGACATGTAGTTATAAAGGATAACCACATAGGATAGGAGGAGGTAGGTTATAAGGATAAGGATAGGGAATAGATATAATTATTAGTTCCTGAGGATGCTTCGTTGAGAGGTGAAATACGTGTCGAATTCTTTCAGTTTTCGTTGGAGAAGAGCGGTTACTATTATATTGGTTCGTCTATTCAATATTGTAGTTATAATGGGTTTGAATGTAGCTTCGTTTACTTTAAGCGTTATGACCCCCGTAAAAGACAGTAGAGTTCAAAAACCCTTAACCCTTCATAATTCCTCGTCACTGATTTCACAGCTGATTACATTTTGGCTCGTGATTACTATCTTTTGCACCTGTCTCGCGTCATGGTCTAGAGCTGTTACCGCATAGTGATTCAATCGATTGATTTTGATTTATAAATCAGAGCTTTTGTTTTGATGGTAAACTTTGATGGTACTTCGTATCATGTAGAGCTAGTATTTGATGGTATAACACAGCTAGCGGCGAATACAGTAGAAAGTTCAAAGCCATAAGACCAAGAAGGAATCAGTGACCCGTGAAAAATAATGGTATGATGTGGCCTTATGGTAGATCTTATGGTATAGTAAAGTCTATCTATTTACTATCTAGTAAATTTAATCTAATAAACGTTTTAATGGGGTTTATGTGTAAGTACCTAACTACCTAAAAATATAAATAAGACCAATACTAATATGAATTTACCTACTAGAGCAATAAATGAATGAATATGAATATGTCAACTTATAGCAAGATGTCGTATGTCATCTGCGTCCATAATAGTAATACTATGTAGTTCTACAACAGATAGGTAACAAATCCATTCATACATAATTAAATCCAAATTATTTCTATATACTCACGTATCACCTCACGATACCTTAATCTGCAGTTCTGCACCATGTTTTTGTCTAAACCTTGCAAACTTACCTGAAAAAAAAAAAGAAACCGTTAGGCACAAATCAAATACAATTTATAGAAAGGACCACCTACCACCAGGTGGTTGATCTATAAAATTGGTTTTTGATATAAAAGGTGCAAAATCGATTGAAAGGGAAACGCCAACTGTATCATTCAATAATACCCATGAATTTGCCAATCTTGAACTAGAAAATACAAAAATGGACCTTACTGTTAAATAAATAGGTGTTAAGGAACTTTTTGAAGAAGCAAGCTTGAACAGATGTTTAACGGGAGTAATAGTAATGCAAGATGTCAAATTTTAAGGGGAAGAACGTGTCCGTGTAGATTTAATTCAGGTGTCATTTTTTGTGACAAGATCAAATTGTACCGGTGCGTTTACACTGCCGACCGAATCTGTTTCAATGTTGATACGTATTATTCATAATGCATTCTTATTTTAGTACCCCATGTGGTTGTGGACAGTTACTTTATAAATGAGAAAGAAAGGAATCGCTCTAGAAATTAATTGCTAAAACTGTTTTGGAAAGGAAGTAAGAACATTCAGTTCAAAGCTAGAAATGAGTTTATTTAAAATTGTATTGCACAGATGTTAGTTTTCTGGCTGAGAATCAAAATAAAACAGTTTGACTTTTCAATGCAATTTTTAAGGAAACCAATTGGAATCTTTTTACTAAACAAATAAGTCCTTATTGTAATCTGCTTGATAAACAGAGACTTCATTCTCTACAAAGTCTATAAAGGAAAAGTTAATTATTAAAATATTATCAAAACATCCAGAAGCGGATCGTGTGCCGTCTCGCACACCTTGCCTATATCGTTTGTTCAATCATAAACCATAAGGGAGCTTTCGACTAAATATACTTCAATGTACTCCCTCTTTCCTGCCAAATATTGGGCTCTCTTTACTGTTTCTACCATGCTGTTAGACACTTCCTTATTAGAAAGGAATACGAGTAGTTTTTGTTTGATTGAAATAGTTGGTTTTGTCGTCTGCTAGGCAGGTGTGCCGCAAGGGTCGCGCATGGGACCGTGCTCTTAGAATAGATTCACAATCTTTAGACACGTGGCGTGGGGTGTGCTCGCAGAAAAACCATAGCAGCTTTCAACTTCCGTAAGGCACAAATATAAACAGAATTAGATCTCTATAATGTTTTTCCGGTTGTAGCTTGCTGATATAGTAGGGCACTTGAGTGGGTTTGCCAAAATGAGGGTCAAAATGTTATTTAAGCTTTAGTTGTGGTTGAAATACTTGAATTAGAAAGGGTGTGGTAACAACAAGGATTTATTTATTCTAAACAATTTCAAAGTTATGGTTATTAGCCAAGAGGCAGACCACCCGCCTTATGGTCAAATGACATCGTAAACGTAGTCGGACAACAATGAATGAACATAGCACATGATTGGAAAGAGTGGTGTATTAGAGAGGAGATCTATACCTATACTATACCTACTAAACGAGCTAAAAAGATAAATATAATGGTTCTTAATAAATAAGTTAAGTGATCCAAACTGTACCAAATCTGATATGAAAAATAAAGGAATAAAATAAGTTTAGTAGAACAGCAAATCAGGTTCTCAATCACCCGAAATAAGGTCAACCTTAATACTTCTTAAATCAACAAGAATCAAAATATTTGAGCGCACGCAAGAAAAGTGTGACATTATCGTTGATTTCGAAGATAACCGAACCACACAGGCTTTTAATGGTAAAAGTTCGCGTGTGGGTATTTTTATGGGAAATCGATGGCATAACTCAGAGAAATGAAAAGCAACTCTGCTTGTGAATCACAAACCAGAACTTCAAGTTACTCTTGCTGGTTGAGTGTATGCACAGATCATAAAAGGCTCATATTGATGAGGACAGAGAAGTAGATACTACTACTGGTACTTCGTGTCACCGGTTCTTTTCTGGTCACCATGAATTAGGTCAGATACTAGCTAGGGTTGTACTCGTCCTGAAAAGAGCTTAGTAACTAATGGTTTGGAAGAACCAGTGTATTAGTGAAACGATTCAGTGTGCCTTGTAGTGACTCCTTTCAATAATATTTAAAGGAGCCTTTATCTCCAAATATTTAAATAGTCTAAGATAATACTAATCATTGGCAAGAAACTCTAGGTTCTTATATTTCTTACAGCTCTGTATTTTTGTCTTTCCTTTACGGATCCTTTCGTTTGCGGTAGTTATTCGTAAGCAGCAGTTGTGTGAATCGGCGCTTCTTTTATGATAGCTACCATTACTTCCTTACTATAATATATTATATTAATGAGTATATTATACTCATCAGCATGTGTTCATACCCACAAAGGCGCGCTTTATTTGACATATAGCTTATTATTACTCTTCTCTAACATAATTCAAAGGGTGCATAGTATAAGGTTTGATCGCCGATATACTTACACAGGACTTTATATAGCTGCTTTCAGATTTACGAGAGCCTAGTCAGATTTTTTGATACCGGGTATATTGTAGTGAAGTTCACTAGAATCGGTCTAGCTTATAAATAATTTCAGATATTTTGGAAACGTTACAAAAACTTGTAACATACAACACACGCCTTTTTGTTATCAAAGGCCCTCTTTTTACTGTGGGTCGCACAGTTGCAACAAACGTCTAACATTGCATTAAAATTTGATAAAGGTAGTCTTTTCAATATTTCAAAGATAATTTTTGTCATGTTCACCTGAAACTATTCTGGAATTATAATGTTTCGAGTAGATATTGACTGTGTGTATTGTGTCAACTCGCGGCTTCGTTCGCTTTTCTTAAGATATCTTGAGGTATTCCAGCGGGCGATTCTGTAACGTCGGAAACGTTTCCGATCGGATTCGTTAGTTTTTCATTTCGATGTGGTAAAGTAACTAAAACGATTTTCTACCAATTTTCTTTAGTAAAACACAGTAATATACAATATTTGTTGTTTTTTACTGTGTTTTACTAGAGAAATTTGTTTTAGTTACTTACCACATCGAAATGAAAAACTAACGAATCCGATTGGAAACGTTTCCGACGTTTTAGAATCGCCTTGCTGGAAGAGCACCAATTTGAATAGCACAAATAAATAGCTATCTCATATTTATAACAATATAATAACTATTCCCTCAGATAATTAATACACTGTCCATCTAGCTAGACATTCGGCCACGAGAAAACTTACCTAACTCAGAAGTGGGATAGTAGGTATAGAGGAAGTCAATCCTAACAGCATGGACTAGATGTCGGTCGCGGTACAATCGTATTTATTTGACTAATACGCCTGCAAGCACGCTACATACCGTGCTACCAAGTTAACCAAGGTATACTACAAAAACCCCGGTAATAAGGGTTGTAGAAAAAAATTGGACCAAATTATTTTGTGAATTTTTTTCTAGCGTAACTCGCAGAACTGTACGGGTAGCACAGGCTGACTAACGTCTAGCGAGACGATAGTAAAGTCAAAGTCAAAAGTCAAAAAGAATTTTATTCATTGAAATCACATGGATCATTTTGAATCGTCTTATAAAGTAAAATTACTCCTGTTCCAACGCGACCAAGCCTAGAAGAATCAGGCAACAAACACGGCTTGGCTTACAAAAATGGTCCGTCTTACCACTAGGTGAGAAGCGCCTGTGTGGTGGTGCCTCGGAGTAAGGAGTTGCTGATACATAGAATGAGAACTTAAAAACCTTAGGAAGGTAGTCAAAATTAAATAAACATCAGCATAAAAAAAAAATGCAAGACAGCACACGCTACGCTTGTTATACTTATAAATAATAATCTAATAGAAACATGTAAATAGGTAAGTACAGATATTGCAAATTTCCATTTTAGGAGACCGATCTATCAGTAACTAAATTATAAGCATATGGGATCTATTAGTAAAGGATATAAACCACATAATCTATCAGCAACTACTCACTGCACATCGTAGTGTAGGAAGATCCCCTTTCTATGGATCACGACATTTTAATGGTAGCAGAAAGTTGGTGAATGGAGGCGGCTCAACATCATCCGTTGTAACATTCTATGGGAGAGGACTATGCCCAGCAGTGGACTTCTATTGATGATGATTACTAGGGTAGGTAAGTAAATACAAAATTGTTGTGGAACTCATTACTGATAAAATCAAAGATTTAAATCTTTGGATAAAATGGGTTGAGTCGATATAAATACCTGATTGGGTTGAGATTTTTTGGGTTGAGACAAGAAGCACTCTATTTAGTTAGACTAAGCACAATATGTTCTATGTTCTGTGTATGACTAACACCAATGTTCCCACAATTGGGAGCTGGGTGGGCCACATGCTTGCTTGCTAGCTTAATAGTATTCAAAAAAAACTCTGGCTTACTCTCTACGAGAGCGAATGGGCTTCAATTAACTTCATCCACAGATCAGGGGGCCTATTCTACTATTTTTAAAGAAAAACCATTCTTAGACCATGCAATTACAATTCAATTACAATTGTCATTAGAAATGGGAGTCTCCTAAATTTGTGATTGTATCTCCATTTTCCATTAAAAGATTTTACGATTGTTTCTGAATGGTCGTAATTAAAATCCAATTGAAAAACCATTGAAGTTAGTAGAATCCCAAACGTGACAAAAGTGATTGAAGAGTAGTTAGAGGTAAGTCCTAACCATTTGTCAAAATGTCTTCTATAATGTTCAACGCTGATTAAATTAACTTTAAATTTAATTAACCTATTTCATCTTAATTATTTTACAACAAATTAAAACTTCTTATCCCCACATATTACCAACATCACAATAAAAACTCAACAGATCCTAAAGCTAGTATAATAAGGTTCATATTTGATTAAACATTTTTCAGACTATAAAATGAAGGTTGCTCTTGTTACTATGGGGTGTATTAACGATTTTTTCTCGACTCAAAAACGGCGCGAGCGCACACCAGATGGCGCGGGGGGCAACGACTCCTTAAAATGTGTTTTTTTTTAAATCGCGACCCTTAATTGCGGTCTGGAGCAGCTTTAATGTAGGATAAGTAGCCCTATTGTGGTGGATTTCTTGTTAAGACTTGCGCACGCGTTTTTGGTTCTTTTGGATTTTGCATGGGCTATTCATTTATTATGATTAGGGCTGGGTATATTGAAAACCAATATATCATCATCATCAAAATTTTTAATAAATAAATGCTGGACATTTCACACAACATTATCTAGCCCCAAGCTAAGCAGAGCTTGTGTTATGGGTACTAGATAACTGATATACTTAATACAATAAATTACATAGATAGATATTTTTTATTATACATAGAAAATACCCAGAACACCCTGAACAAATATTGCAGATCGTATAAATGTTTGTTCCGAGGCGGGAATTGAACCCACAACCTCCTTTGTTGCAGGCGAACCTTCACCAGCCGCGCCACAGAGGTCGTCCAAAAAAATATTTGCAGATCATGTAAACTTTTGTCCCGCAGCGGGAATCGAACCCACTACTTCGGAAAAAATGTTTCTCTGGCTTGTGAAAAATCTAAATTGATGGCGGTTCAACGTAAAAAACAACGCCATTAGATGGTTACTTTAACACTTCCAAGAATCTGCGATTCCAAAGAACAAGCCCCCAATTACAGTAGCAATGTAAATGTAAAATGTAAATGGCAATGGGGAACGCAACGATGGCGATCATTTTGGCAGCCTTAGCGCTATTAAAATCTAATGAAACTTAAATAGAACTTCTTGACCTAAATATTCCTCCTTCCAAGGTTTAAATGATTTGGTCAGCGCTAAGGCTGCCAAAATGATCGCATTTGTTCCGTTCCCCATTGCTATTTGTTACTGTAATTGGGCGGCTGATCAGAACAAGATGTTCCAATCATGTAATTATGAAAATTCCACTCAATTTTAATTTACGATATTCTCCAATAAGACGGTGTTTAGATTATTATTGTTTAGGCGAAATTTATTTTTCTCCTTGGATGCCGCAAAAGCCGACTAAGGGTAATAATCCCTTAGTATGGGATATAGAACCAGGGTATGAGCCAGCAGCATCTACCCTGTGAGTACTCTACACTACACCAATACGCGATCACCAATCCGCCTGCCAAGCGTGGTAATTATGACAAATCCCTCATTCTACGTGGGAGAAAAAAAGTTTCTTTATTTGCGGCATATTTACGGGAATAAAATTATGGTGCATGTTTAGGTTCAGATCAACACCCTGTACATATACATATACAGGGTCCTGGTATTCATAAGAAATCTATACCAATACATTGGATGCAGGCTATCACTTTTTGATCCAGTTTGTATCGCTAGGTATTTCTATGTTTACATAATTATCACTAGAAACGGTATATTTACCATGATTTTTGAACTTACCAAGGTTGGATGAGATCGCTCTAAGCAATAAGGCTGCCAATTGTAACATGAACTAGTCTGTAAGTTATCTAAGGTTATGTAGTTTTCTTAAATCATGGTAAATATCCCTTTTCTAGTGTTCATTATGTTCATAGTTTCAAAAGCTATGTTTACAGTTAGCCCATACAAAATAACCTACCACAGATTATTTTGAAATCAGTAATTCAAAACTGACAAGGAGTGATCGAAATATTTGCCCCAGGCATCCAAAAATGTAACATATTTGTTGCGTAACATAAAATGGTGCACGCCATAGGAAAACAAGGAAGATGGATATAAACATGCGAATAATCTCCATACATTATAATAATTTGACGGAACTCGCATGCTTCGTGAGGAACACGATGTCGGAGTCAAAAAGGTTGAAAAATAACTTGATAAACGAAAAAGGTTTCGAGCACTGTAACTCGTTGGGAACCCTCATTGGTAAAAACCTTGAATTATCTAGGTATACTTAGTCCTGTATAGTACAGGCACTGCAGGCCTACCTTTTAGATTTAGTAGACTTGCAACAATATTTTTGGAGAATATATTATTTTACGCAGATTCAATAAAACTATATGCTGAGAAAGGTATATTTACAATTTTGAAATTTCGCGATAATCGCGTAATATCTTTCGAGACTGTGTAGTTCTGAGTCGTTCCCCAACTGACTGGTTTGTCGACCTCCGTGGTGGCGTAGAGGGCGAGTAGTCGGCTAAGTGAGACGCAAGAGGTTGTGGGTTCGCGCTGATGCGAGACAAATGTTTGCATGATCTGCAAATATTTGTTCCGGGTCTGGGTGTTGTGGTACCGTGGTACTCGTAGTTCCTGATACCCACAACACAGGGAATCCTATTGGATGTCCTGGACTGTATGTACTGGAATCGACAGATAAGAAAGTAGGCGAGTTGGGGAAAACAACTCCCCAACTGGACAAACATGGGCGAGTTTTTGTTAAGCGAGTTGGGCAACGACTCTCCATTCCACTATGTTAAGACACTCAAACAGGATTTGTAAAAGACACGGGGACATTAAATTTTAACAAAAAATCTCAACATTATATAGATTTTCAATTTTATCTGAATTCATGTAATACATAACAGCATTGTTATATTACATAAACACACACACAACAGACACACAAACACAGAACACACACAGAATTACAGAAACCAGAACACACAGTCCAAACAACAAACAACAACAAACAAAGTCAAAGTCAAAAAGAACTTTATTCATTGAAATCACAAGGATCATTTTGAATCGTCTTATAAACTAAAATTATTCCTGTTCCAACGCGACCAAGCCTAGAAGAATCAGGCAACAAACACGGCTTGGCTTACAAAAATGGTCCGTTTTAGGTACCACTAGGTGAGAAGCGCCTGTGTGGTGCCTCGGAGCAGGGAGTTGCTGATACATAGTAAATGAGAACTTTAAAACCTTAGGAAGGCAGTCAAAAGTAAATAAACATCAACAAAAATATGCAAGACAGCACACGCTACGCTTGTTATAACTAGCTTGTTAAACAACAACATAACACATTACAAATAACAAACATTTATCAACACAACACACACACACAACAACACACATAACAACAACATTAACATTGAAACAACATAACAACAACAACATTTTTAGCGTTGTTATATAAAAATTTCAGTATTCGAATTAAATTCTGTCGGTGCCGGGAAAAAAACTGACCCTGATAAGCTGAAAAGGAGCAAAGCTTGGCAAATAGTTGTAAAGTATTTAGCAAATAGAGCCACCTGGCTCCGTCTCGGAGGCGGTACAGTTACGCATCTGCCACACAGCTGGCAGGTCCACGTGCCGACAAGTAGGTACTGCTAGTCGACGTTGTTTGTGACGTATCATTAAGGCACGGTATGATACTAAAATCCAAACATTTAAATTTTTTTTTTATCTAAATCCCATATGTCATATTTGACTATGAAACTGGTTTACACATTAGACTGTGTTCATTTTGAGGTTCTTTTTAATTAATTAAAATATACAAATCATACATAAAAATATGCGGTTAGAACTTTATCAGATATTTGGTTGTGATTGTGACTGTAGGTACTGGGAATCTGCATCTGGTAATTATTAAAAATGTATTGATAAAAAAAGTTTATTATAGCCCTGACGAGTTTTTTAATGACAAGACATTTGTTAAATTTTAATTATAATTTTAATTGTGTTTTTTTACTGTACTTACTAGTTTGCAATTTTTTTGATTTTTTTTATTTAACTACCTACTATTTTTAAGTTTAAATTGCGACACCCATACTGGGTACATAATTATGACACCTACCACCTAAGTAGAATAAGTTTATTACTCATGACATTACTCTTATCTACATAATTATGATGCAATAAAGAATTGAATTTGAATTTGAATCTATAAATTAAAAAGTGTGACTAGTTTGGAACAAAATTAATAAAAGTTTTGCAATTTGTAAATTAGATTTTTCTATTGCTTGTTGACGAAGGACTTGACAATATAATATACCTAGGTACTCGTGAAGTTAGAGTTGACCCAATTCAAGTCATACAAGACCATGCAAATCTCCCTAATTTACATGAGGTTGAACCAAAGTCTCCAAACCCGTTGGTGCTTTAACTATAGTTTTAAATAGTCATAGACGCGTGCGCAGAATTAAACCTTGCATCTGTCTCGAAACCTGATAGGTACTCCCAAACATATGAATTATTTCCTTCCGAAAAAATCATCTCGCAACCTACCAAAGAAAAAACAACCTTATCTCCAAATCTCAAAACTCTAAATAGAAAGAAAGTTGACGAAATTTCGGAAAAAGTATGCCACAGTTATTTGCACTGTAGATTTGGCGTGACAAGGTAGCTTTTGCAATGACAATGTCTGCATAGTCATTGCAGCAGTCACGGACTTAAGTCATCTGGACTAAAAGACATATGCATATTTCGCCAAGGCATCGCCAGATGGCGCGACTAAATGTCAATATAAGTTTTTTTGTAAATTCAATAGCGGTTTATCTGATCCAGTTATTTTTGAACGTCAATACAGTTGCTTTGCATTATTTCTAAATTTTGGAATAGAAACATGTTTAATTATTTTTCCTTGGCTTAAAAATGGGATATGAAAAGAAAACGAAACAAGTAAGATAATTGAGAAAGATATTGAGGCTGTGCCAACTCCCTTGCCTACAGTGAAAACGGTTTGGTTTCTATGAAAAAAATAGTTAAGAATCCTCGTACACTTGTCTATGTAGTTAACTGACCTAGTGATCGATGGTGAATTAATGAATGAATGAAAATACTTTATTGTACACCTGACAAACTAGAGAATAACACACTTTAATAAAATAAAAGTAAATGTACAATGACCGTCCATTGTACATTTAGTTTACACCGTCCATTGCACTTGTCGCTAAAAAGCAATCTCTTTCAGACAACCTTTAAGATGTTGAAAGAACAAGTGTGGTGAAAGGATTCAGAGGCTTTCATGCACAAGTTATAATGAAATTGATGTAACCCAATGTTGTAGCTATTAACATCAAGTTGTTGTCATTCACGAATCAAATCAACTGTCGTGTAGGAGTCGTAACAGTAAATTTTAATACTGATAATTCGTATGCCTTAAACGTGGTGTATCGCTATGATATCCGCCGATGAGACAATAAATGTAGATAGATAGTGTTTATGTAAAATTGTATCAATAGATCTTATTTGCCAGATAAATAGGGTCTAAATTAAAGAAGCTAAGTTATTGTGATAAGAAAATATAAGACTAATGTTCACCATGTTTTAGTCACAAGTAAAAATAAAATTAGTAACGTTTAAGTGATGGATTTATATTATATTATGTAGTTAGATACTAAAAAGCCTTTTACAAATTTCGTATGACTAATATTATGACAAAAGTTTTATAAATTTTATCGCCTGAAACATTCAGGCGATAAAACACGATAAATATGAATAAAATCGCATTGTTACTATTTTTTGTAAGAGTTTCTTAAAATAAACATTTTGAAGTGGTCCAATCCATAAGAGTTTAACCTAAAACAGCAGTTTCAGCAACCCTATAGCCGGGATAAACTTCTCAGTTAAAAAAAAAACTCTCGTGCATTGAGCTATGTTTTATGTGGATAGAGGATCATGGTAGAAATTTTACTAATTTTAATTTTTAACCGATTTCTCAAAAAAGGAGGAGGTTCTCAATTCGGTTGTATTTTTTTTTTTTTTTTTTTAATGTTTGTTACCGCATATCTCCGGCGTTTATGAACCGATTTGGAAAATTCTTTTTTTATTTGAAGAGATATACTTCCAGATTGGTCCCATTTTTTTTTAAATCCAGTTCTGATGATGGGATCCATGAGGAATTGAGGGAACTCCTCAAATATTGTAGGCATACATATAGCGATTTTGATACTTTCAGCAACAAACCAGGCATTTGCATTCAAAAAGTATCATAATCCTTTCACCACTATGGTTCTTTCATAATTTTTTTTCATCCAAATATTTAGTCGCATACAATGGCGGA
This sequence comes from Epirrita christyi, assembly GCA_951392215.1. NCBI lineage: Eukaryota > Metazoa > Arthropoda > Insecta > Lepidoptera > Geometridae > Epirrita > Epirrita christyi. The sequence goes on from OX595851.1 coordinate 14,711,779, forward strand.
AGTCGGTTTTTTAAATGAAAAGTTATGATTTATAGAGTAGTATCAGTGACTTCTTTTGAGATAAACATTTCATTTTATTTCTACGACTCAAAGAATAAAAACAATTCGCTTCGTTTGTTGTAAACAACAACAACAACAGGTTGTTGTGTTCGTTTGTTTGTTCTCGAGTGGCGATCACAAACCGGACGACGCTGTAGCTATAGAAGAAGGCCCTCCACTCGATGAACTAGAGACATCACAAACGTCGCAGGAAGTCGGTGGATCTCAAGGAGGCTCAAGACCTTTCGTGGTGGCATTCTAAGAGGAGAGGCCTATGTCCAGCAGTGAAAGGCTGATAATGATCATGATGATGATGATGATACAATAAATCAAACACATAACATAACACCGTCACATACATAGTCCTGATTCCACACTAGGATGCCCTGTGTCGTGGGTATTAGGAACTACGAGTACCATGGTACCACAACACCCAGGCCAGTAACAAATATTTGCAGATCATACAAATATTTGTTCCGCAACGGGAATCGAACCCGCAACCTCTTGCGTCTCAGCCGGCTACTCGCTCTCTGCGCCACGGAGGTCGTCAAACACAAACACAAACAGAATATCAAAATATGGAACATACAATTATACAGTCAAGTTCCTACGCCAAGTCTATCAGAAAAATCAATGTAGACCTTTAAAGGTATGAGGTATTGAAGTATGGGCCTTGAAAAGGGCTTTGTGACTAGAGGAAAAATAATTCAAAGTGCCTCGCAGCGTCTTTTTTCACGCACATTCGCTGTAGTCTTTAAATTGCGCCAGAACCGTCGAACGTCTACGGAGGTGAGGCATGTCGCCCATTGTCGAGCAGTTAATCATTTTCCTAGGTCTAAACTAGTATACCTTCTGTGGTATCATAATAGGCTAATGTCAATGTTATTATTGTAGGCCTTTGACCCTGGGGTCATTTTGGCCATTAATTGGAAATTACAGTAGCAAAGGCAACGGGGAACGCAATAATGGCGATCATTTTAGCAGTCTTACAAATATTTGCAGATTATACAAATATTTTGTCCCGCAGCGGGAATCGAAACCGCTGTGGCTGCTCGTCTGGAGGAGGTATAAACGTGGTATTACAAATTTGCCTTCGGTTTACCTACCTAACTCCCTTTTCTTTATCATTCAGACGCAGAATATACTGCATACTCTATACTGCAGCTAAACCATTTTTATAAATAACGGAGTAAAAGTATCCCTAGCCCAGTTCTACGAAAACTAAACGTTTGAACTATTCAACGAAACGAACATTAACGTGACTAACTTTATGAATGAAAGCTCAAGACGAGATGAATTACGCATAACTACACAAATTCAATAAACTTGATCCAATTTTGTATGCGCTGCATGTAAATCCGCGAGGCGCCATGGGGAGGGGGGAGCTGCGTGGAAGAGGAGGAGGGGGGGCGTCGAGACGTCGTCTGCGCATCCCGTCGCTTTGATCTGGCAATGTGCTACAAGAGTTTAGACTGATACAGATTCATGATTATAAATGTTTAGACTTTAGATCGTGAGTAAGGTGAGAGTTATTTTTGCTATTAAAAAGCGGATAGCTACTGAAAATATCGTAATGAGCTAATATTGGCCAAGTGATAAGGTTTCATTTGAACTTACTCATATATCCCTCTTATGTGATTACAAAAAAAATGTGCCGACTCAATCTTTGTGTAGCTGGTCTATAAGTATCGTTTTTACTTTGTAATGTATATTTTTATATAATTTATTGCTTTATGTACATAATATATTTATGTACCTACAAATTATTGTTCGTATTCTTTTTTCTTTTGACGTATAATTATAATTTATACATTAATGACTATAAATGACTTTATTTTGCTTTATTTCGATAAAATAATTGAGTTATTTCGGTTTATCCCGCTTGGCCTAAAAACAGAATTGCAATTTCAATTTGCGTCTACCATGGTTACCGTTAATTAACTAGAAGTTATTTTGTACTGTACCATCCTTGGGTTAGTTCAAACCTAGGATTAAAAATGTAACTCCGTATCCGCAAGTGTCACTTAGATACTCGTTAGGTTCCATAAAAAAACAGCATTCATTTTGAATATGTATGAAGGAACCTACTTTTATTATAACCCGAGCAGCAATATTTACGTAAAACTAGTATCCACACGAGGCTTCGCTTGCAATATCTAGGTCTAAATCTACGGTTGCGGTGTCTAAATCTAGGTCTTAGTCAGTGAACCAAATTCATAGTAGGAATGAAAAAGGTAAGTAACATTTTTAATTGAATTTATGTCCAGTTGTGTCGTGTTCGGCACTCTGTGCACCGGTCTGTTGGGGGCCGGCGCGCGGTTTATTTGCATGCCGCTAAAACCGACGTTTAGTTAAACGCTACCGATATAGACGCAGACAAACGGAAATAGAGAAGATTCTTTACGAGATGCATTCTTTGGGAAACACCTGGAATATTCTTTATCATCAGCTATTACGAACCACTGGGCTTCATTCCTACTCTTGACCTCCGAGAGTGTGATCAGCCTGTAAATTACACGCTGGCGGACATTTTTGTTTGAATAAAATGCTGCAAGTCCAACGAATCTTTTTAGGCTGAGTTGCGAGAGGTTGCGGTTCGATTCCCAATGCAGGACAAATGTTTGTATGATCTGCAAATATTTGTTCTGGGTCTGAGTGTTATGGTACCATGGTGCTCGTAGTTCCTGATACCCACAACACAGGGAATCCTAGTGCGGGATCAAGACTACGTATATAACCGGTTGGGTGTTATGTTATGTTATGTTACCTATTATGAAATATACTTAGTTCTTGTGTTATTTTTATTTAATTTTACATTTTGAATTAAAACATGAACGTGATTTAAAAGCGCTATTTAATTACTTTAAAATGAGCTACGACTCATAAAAAGATCGATAAAAAAGATATGAAAACACGCATTTTCATGACGCGTCTATCAAATGCACAGTGGAAACGTTCGCGACAAAATTAATTTCACTTTAATGATGAGAAAGACGTTATCACCGCCAAATGACGGGTCGTTAAATAAAAAAGTAATTTAGAATCATTTTCCTTGCGATTGAAGGTTTAGTTTGTAGAATTTAATATTTTTTGCGTTTGTAATAAGTGTCGTGCTTTGAGTGAATTGCAATTGCAAGGGGTTGCAAATTGATCGTTATCTTGATGAAATTGATTTTGATATCAGTAATAAAAATATTAGCGTTGGACAATTCAACGTATCCGAAGTATAATTAGACGCATAGCTCATTTATTGTCATCATCATCATCATCAGCAGCCGCTGGACGTCTACTGAGTACTGCTAGACGAGGCCTCCCCCCTAGAATTCAACGGGTGGAATTGCCAAAATGAGGGGTTTTCACTGGCGTTTCAAATCATGCTTTCAGCGTTGAAAATAGATGGCGCTGCTCTGTTACGTAGCTGTCAAGTGTCAAAATAAAGTTAAATGTCAACATCAACAACGTGGATATATTTTCGTTTCGTGTTATTCATTTTTGCTTACTTATAAAAACATCATGAAATCACTAGCGCACACTCAAGAAGCAGACACAAACAGAATATCATGACTAATAGCCACAGATTAGTTATATAATAGCTTATTACGCGTACACCACAGATAATACATTTGACAATCTTGTCAGCTAAAGTTGAGTCAGCGCCATCTATCGAACCAATCAGAACTACTTTTTTAAAAAAATCGTAGTTGAACAGCCCTAATGAGGGGTTTTCACGGCCGTTTCAAATTATGCTTTCAGTGTTGAAAAAAGATGGCGCTGCTCTGTAACGTAGCAGTCAGGTGTCAAAATAAATTGAAATGTCAACATTTAACAATGTAGAAATAATTTTCGTTTCATGGTATTTATTTTTGCCTACTTCTAAAAACATCACGAAATCACTAGCGCACACTCAAGAAGCAAACATAAACCGAATATCATTACTAATAGTCACGATAATAGTTTTGCGTAATAGTAACGCGTGCACCACAGACAATCTTGATTGATACAGTTGAGTCAGCGCCATCTATCGAACCAATCTGAACTACTTTTTTTTTAAATCGTAGTTGAAAAGCCCTATTTACCACGCTTGTTAGGCTGATTAGTGATCGCAGTGGTGATATAGGTACTCAGGTGGATGCTGCTACCAATACTCTGGTGTAATCCTTTAGTCAGATTTCACGACATCCACGGAAAGAGACGGAGCAACCTAGAAATACCTACTACGACAATTTCTAATTTTTAACCGACTTCCCATAAAAGGAGGTTCTCAATTCGGTTGTATTTTTTTTTTATTTTTTTTATGTTTGTTACCGCATATCTCGGGCGTTTATGAACCGATTTGGAAAATTCTTTTTTAATTTGAATAGATATACTTCCAAATTGGTCCCATTTTTTTTTAAATCCAGTTCTGATGATGGGATCCATGAGGAATTGAGGGAACTCCTCAATCAATGTATCGACATTTGCAATGGATGGCCGTTATTTTACCCCCTAATGTGATTGCAAAAATGTAACATTATTTACAGAATAACTTTTCATTTAAAAAACCGACTTCCGCCATTATATTTGGATGAAAAAAAATGATGAAAGAACCATAGTGGTGAAAGGATTATGATACTTTTTGAATGCAAATGCTTGGTTTGTTGCTGAAAATATCAAAATCGCCATATTGTATGCCTACAATATTTGAGGAGTTCCCTCAATTCTTGTAGGCATACAATATGGCGATTTTGATATTTTCAGCAACAAACCAAGCATTTGCATTCAAAAAGTATCATAATCCTTTCACCACTATGGTTCTTTCATCATTTTTTTTCATCCAAATATAATTGAATAGTTTAATTGAAAAGTTATTCTGTAAATAATGTTACATTTTTGCAATCACATTAGGGGGTAAAATAACGGCCATCCATTGCAAATGTCGATACATTCATCACTGCGTCATGTCAGGCGTCTAGACATAAAGCACGCGCACTGAAATACAGGAAAGCCGCGTTTAGACGGCTGCGTTATAATTAGATGTATTTTACATTATTCTAAACTGACTGAATATTTATGAATCAGTTCCATTATAGTGTTTAGTGAATTCAATTTATTCAAAATAAAACAACTTCTTCATTTATTTTGTCCACGATCGAAAACTTTGAACCCATTGGTTCCCACAATACGCACCCACAATAATCCAACTAATTAATCAAATAAGGAAAATTGGTATTTCTTTCATACAAAATGACGTCACCACAGTTATTTGAAGTATGTGTGGACGTCACCATTTATCTGTTATGTAAAAAGTTCAATGCCCTTCAATATATAAGTTTCATTGTAACCCAGTGGATAGCAGTAATGTATGTATTTTGGCAGAGATTCCGCTTGACTACAACACTATTTTTTCCTCTGGCCCTTGTCGTAGGCGATTTAGTAGTGATGGAGTAGATGTCGATGATTTGCTTTTAACTTATATTTATACCATTATGTTACATTATTGTTTCTACAGTTATCAAAGGATTAACATTTGGAATCTATAGATTCATCGTCATATCCCACCCGCCCCCGTATTCTCTATCACTACAGGTTTTCAACAGGCGTAAAAAATTGTGCGATCATTGTCAAACGTCGCTTTTCTCACAAAAAAGTTACCGTTCGACAGCCCTGAGTGCACAAATTACGCCTGTTGCAAACTTGTCGCGAGATAGAATAGCCCTGCGGATTAGAACTGAAGTGGCAATGGACTGGTCATAAACGCCGAAGTATCGACAATCGTCGGGGAAAGCGAGTTTTTGAGTGGAGACTGCGTCCTTAGCAAACGTAGTGTGGCGCGCCCTCCGGTTAGGTGCAGCGATTACTTACGAAAAGCAAAAATATAGAAAGTGGACGACAAGAGCCGAACACCGGGCTCAGTGGCGCATATGGGAGAGGCCTATGACCAGCAGTGGACTAATGTGGGCTGATGATGACGATGATGATCTCTAAATTTGCTCCAGAGATCATTTTTAGGGAAGCACACAATAGCTATCAAATTAAATCGTTCTTCAATGTTCGTTCGTTCGTTTCGTTCGTTGGGTCTACAGTTTTATAGGATTTCCCTCACAGTTATGCCATTTTGGGACAGAGTCTAGTGCCCAGATGAAGCCTAGATCTTATTCCGGCAAGTCGGAGAGGTCCGTATATATAATGGGTCCCTCGGTCTACAACAGGCTGCCGGACACGATTAAAAATGCAACCTCCACAATGGTTTTCAAGAATCGACTGAAGAAATGGCTTCTGGACAGTAGTTTTTATTCTGTAGCAGAGTTCTACCAATTACCAATTATTTAATAAAATTATATCGAATTCTATTTTTATTATGCAATACTGATATACGTAAGTATATGATTATTACCTACCTAACGTTATATTTTAAGTCAATATATTAATTTTCACACCACCTGCTCGACAATGTTCAATTACAAATCATGCAACCTCAACGTAAAGTAAAGCATTGTCTCTCTAGGGATATAAAGTTGTATGAAACTCCCTAGGGATTAAAGTGATTTGAATTTGGAACGTCAAATTCGTATGGAGACTCGTGGAAAACTCTAAGTAAAAAAATGCCCATATGGCATTGTAAAGAGGTTTGTTAGAAATTCGAACTGTCCACCATAAGCAGAACTTAAAAAAAAAAGAAAAAGGTGCGTTTACAAAGAATGTGAACAGCGTGTTTGGTGCTGTGATTTTCAGTAAATTTTATTGCAATATTCATGTTGATAAAAAATTACAAACGATAGTGATTTTACTCCAAAGTTTATCAACACAGACGCTTTAGAGATTATTGATAATCTGCTACCGCAAAAATCAAAACAAACCCTGGCTTTTTATTGTATCGCAGAAAGTGTGAAAAATAGAGTATGCTCCTCTGGAATAAAGCCTGTCTTCGTCTTGGGCAGCTTGAACCCCTCGCTTCACTCAGGACTCTATATAACTCACACTCAGGGTTCAATATGCCGCCCACGACATAAGACACTGCTTTATTCCCTTAGTGCATAATCTACTATTTTATATTGCTTACCCTTTTCTGACCTGTAACTTAGAGTTATCAATAAATGATTTGTATTTTTTTTTTGTATTTGTATTTAGTCCATTCCAAAGAATCTGTATTGGAGTTTTCTCAGAACCGTATAAGTATAGCAAGTTTTTCAAGAAAAACACGCAAAAGATTATCGACAAGTTCCTCTCCCTAGCAACACGGACGTACCTAGGTAATAACCCAGAATGCATTGTCGTTGGAGTAGGCCCAAATGCCCAAGGTTAGGAATCGCGCTACGACACTCATGACCACCATAGGGGGAGGCTATAGTGCGTATAAATTATTACATGGAAGAGGGCAAATTGTCGCGAACATTTTTATTATTAGAAGTGGAATTCTACTACACTAGAATGGTTTTAACGGCTTAACCAGCGTTTAGCTGCGATTTTTGTAATTCAATCAGCCTACTAGAAGTACTTACCTACATTGCTGGGTATAGACTTCCCCCATAGAATATAATGCCAGGACGAAAGGTCCCAGGCCACATGCATCCACCGATGTCCTGCTACTTTTATAATGTCTTTGGTGCACTAACAGTGCCTAACAGTGTTTGGTGCCTTCTTTTATGTGTTGTCGCCTCGTCGGTCATCACTCGAGAACATTACCTCCGCAACGGTCGTCAGTTCTGCGACCTATATGACCGAGTGTCAGTTCCTGCCCATTGCCACTGCTAATTCTGAGAGTTATAGAATAGATATGTAGAAAATGAAAAGAGTCTTATGTGCTTAATGCTAAAATGACCATATTATTTCTGTTAAAAAAGGGTTGAATGCGTCTCGCAGATAAAAAAATTACAAAAATGTTCCAAGTCTGATGAAGTCTGTGTAAATAGGTATTATGTCATGCAGTTCGCTGCTCCCGCGCAGGGTGGGCGGCACATTTAAGGACTCAATTCGATCATCACTTGACGTCTTCATTTAAATTTTATTGACTGAGATTGATGTTTCATTATTGTTTATTGATATTGGAGGTTCAAATAAGTAGATTCATTATTTTTGCACACATTTCACATTACTTAGTCCAATTACGATATTTATGACATTTTAAAAAGAGATTTTGTGGAGCTTTTATATTTAATTATCATTATTATTATTTAATTGTAACAGTTTACATAAAGTAATAAATATACCTAATTGTTAACTAAGTATGTACATACTTATTTTTGTGATAAGTACCTATAATAAACAGGAATGCAAAAAATCTCTCAGACAAGTTGGCACAACTTTTTCTAAGCAGATGTTGGTCTTTTCTTCTAAGGTTTTAGACGCTGGTTTTTTACGCATATATTTTTTAAACTTTTTACATTATCAAAGAATTAAACATGTGTGAAGTTTAAACGGCAGGTGTCGCACTAAACAAATAAAATTATGCATCGGTTAAATTGATTATAAACTAATAAGTGAGTGATACCATCCGAGCGGCTTTTCTTAACTCAACATGATTATGAAACCGTCAGAGAATCAATTTATATTTGAATAATACGTTTTTTAAATAATTTATTTAAAAATGTGCTAGCTATAGTGACCATGCACCAAAAAAACATGACAAGCAACGAACGGTCATAAAAATTAAGCAAACAGAGTATTTAATTTTATCAAGTTCTTGCATCAAAGTAATCTGATAAAAAGTATTAATGTATAAAATACCCCATCACTAGCAGCTACTTCCTCTATCGGTGCTCAAAGTGGAAGGCTTTTGATTTTCAGTTTCAGCCAGAAATTAGGGTATTATATTAGGGTTTATTTTATATTTAACTATTTAGGAATAATTAACAATAATATTTATAATTTATAACAGGAATATTTAACTATTTAGTATAACTACATAGTTAAATATTCATAGTTATATATTAATATAATGTGGTGAAAATACTGCATTATCGAGTCTTAAAAATTACAAACTATCAATAAAACAACCCTAAAGGGGTTGTTAAAATACACTTTAAGACTGTGAACAAATAAGAAAGTGATAATCCCGCTAAGACATTCATTAAAACCCCCTTAAAGAAAGAGCTTAATATAATCGACACCCTTGGTTGCGGTTATCGTAGAGAAAAAAAAAACATAAAATATGTCTCTAAACACCCGTCATAGACAAACGTAGAGCAACATACGGACGAAATAAAAAGACTCGACAAAAAATGTATGGATTTAAAAAGTGGTTGCAGTAACCTTTTTTGAGAACAAGTTAAAAACGCAATGCATATCGAAATAATATGTTTTTATGCCAAATTCTATAAAATAAGATACTTTTATACAAGTATACACACTTTTGGATCAAAGTGAATAAATCTATATTCTAATGCATACCCAAACTATTTCCTTACAAATGTTATTACCTATTTGTGTTAATATCTAATGAATACTCAACACTACACGATCCACACTCTTCGCATTCAGTTTTATATTCGTGGGTCATAAAAAAATTGTAAGAGAATCGAACCCGCAACTTCAAACATCAAATGCGGCGTATTTTCTTCCGGTACCTACCAAACAAAACAAAAAATAGTTTTATTTGATTATTGCCTTTTCATTTAGGGCAGCAGACTGGCTTTTATCGACCGAAATAAAATAAAAAAATAAACAAAAACTACAATATCTGCGCCCGCGCACATGCGCCATGTTTGAATTTCAATCGGATGCAAAAAAAATAACGCAATGTGCGGCGCACGAGCCGCGCCATATGCTAAGATAGAAAAAAGTTTTTTTACTCATCAAACACCCGAAGGGAGATAAGTATTAGGAAAAAATTGTAACATAAGCATAATATTAGTAGACGGCACAGAGTATAAATAAAAACTGCAGCAAAAACTCTGCTGCTCTCTGTTTTGAGGTTAAATAGAGGCGCTAGGGGCTAGGGCTACCGTCTGGCTGATGATAGAAACATTCTATCTCATCATGGTCCACGAAGACAGACTAATAAAAAATAAACTATAAGTATTACAAAGGTTGTCTGGAAGAAATCGCTTCTAAGCGATAAGACCGCCCATTGTTACTACTTATTTTGATTATCTTATGGTGTACAATAAAGTATTATTGAACGAGCGAAGCGAGTTCTCTGAGTCAAGTTGGAAGAATCGGCGTTTGTATGTATGTGTGTATGTATGTATGTTTGTCCGATGAAAACTTCCAAACCGTTAATCCGATCGTCATGAAATTTGGTATAGGGGTAGATAGTATTGGTACAATTTGTAGGTAAGGTTATGGGCTATATCGGTCAGGGGGTTATTGAGATATTGGGGTCCAAGAGGGGGTAAAAAAAATAAAAGTGAGACAGTCAGATCAAGTGGGGTGTCTAATGAAAGCGCTTTGGTTGGACATTTCAAAACTGTTTTTAATAAGTATTTAGCCTTAGTAGTTTTTGAGATATTAGGGAAAATAAAAAACGTAAAAATCAAAAATTCTAGGGTACTTCCAGCAATCCCACAATGCTGAAATTTGGTATGCTTGTGGCTTTTCTGTCACAACTACAGGGAAAAGTCTGAAACTGAAGAATTTAGAAACTTGTACTCCATAAAACATAAACCAATATAACATCCATTATTGACCTCTCATTTCTAGGAATTTGAATGACGCTAGAGTTCTATGTATTTCGTCAAAAGGACGTTATAAATTAATTCGTCAGGTACTTGATATACTGGTATGTAGTATGTATGCCCCGTTGCTTAGTCCTATTTAAAGGTTATTTCGATGATGTGTAGGAAATTAGAGTTGTTACTGATAGATCCTGTACTGTACTGGTAGACCTCGAGGTGAAAATTTTCAAAAATAATAATAGTATAACTTTCCATTAAAAAAACCGACTTCCGCCATTGTATTCGACTAAATATTTCGATGAAAAAAAATGATGAAAGAACCATAGTGGTGAAAGGATTATGATACTTTTTGAATGCAAATGCTTGGCTTGATGCTGAAAATATCAAAATCGCCATATGTATGCCTACAATATTTGAGGAGTTCCCTCAATTCCTCATGGATTTCATCATCAGAACTGGATTCTGAAAAATGGGACCAATCTGGAAGTATATCTATTCAAATAAAAAAATAATTTTCCAAATCGGTCCATAAATGCCGGAGATATGCGGTAACAAACATAAAAAAAAAAACAACCGAATTTAGAACCTACTCCTTTTTTGGGAAGTCGGTTAAAAATTGTCGGGCTGATAAAGGTGTTATCGCGAGGTCTCAGTTCGGGGCGAACCACTAGTCTATTCTATTCTAATTAAATGGTAAAATCTTTGTGATTATTGAACGAGCGAAGCGAGTTCTCTGAGTCAAGTTGGAAGAATCGGCGTTTGTATGTATGTATGTATGTATGTATGTATGTATGTTTGTCCGATGAAAACTTCCAAACCGTTAATCCGATCTTCATGAAATTTGGTATGGGAGTAGATAGTATTAGTACAATTTGTAGGTAAGGTTATGAGCTATATCGGTTAGGGGGTTGCTGAGATATTGGGGTTCAGAAGGGGGTAAAAAAAATAAAAGTGGGACAGTCAGATCAAGTGGGGTGTCTAATGAAAGCGCTTTGGTTGGACATTTCAAAAATGTTTTTAATAAGTATTTAGCCTTAGTAGTTTTCGAGATATTAGGGAAAATAAAAAACGTAAAAATCAAAAATTCTAGGGTACTTCCAGCAATCCCACAATGCTGAAATTTAGTATGCTTGTGGCTTTTGTGTCACAACTACCGGGAAAAGTCTGAAATTGAAGAATTTAGAAACTTGTACTCCATGAAACAAAAACCAATATAACATCCATTGTTGACCTCCCATTTCTAGGAATTTGGATGACGTTGGAGTTCTAAAGTATTCGTCAAAAGAAGGACGTTATGAATTAATTCGTCAGGTACTTGATATAGGTACTAACAGGTATGTAGTATTAAGCCCCGTTGCTTAGCCCTATTTAAAGGTTATTTCGATGATGTGTAGGAAATTAGAGTAGTTACTGATAGATAGTATACTGGTAGACCACGAGGTGAAAATTTTCAAAAATAATAATAGAAAATATAGAAATTACTTAGTTAAGTAGTCGGGCTGATAGAGGTGTTATCGCGAGGTCTCAGTTCGGGGCGAACCACTAGTTAGCTAGAGACAGTGGAATGAAATACATACGTACTATGTAATAGTAAAAATTATTGTTACTATAAATGTAGAGTCGGCAGAAGACACAAAACCAAACAAACCAATTGATGCCAAATACCAAAGAATTTGCTGTTTTGCTTTTGTGTTTGCAAATTCTTTTGTATATTCTATGTACTTTAATAAAGTTAGTAAAATATATAATTATATTGAATTGGATTGAAGAACAAAATACTCCTAAAACGCTTCGCGCCGACCACTAAACGACCACAGTCTCGTTTTGATAGGAAGCAAAGTTTAAAAATGAATTTAAAAGAATAAGTATGTACTTATCTCCAAAAAGGACAACAATAAAACTGCTAAAAACAACGATCTCTAATACTCACATAGATATCGGGTCGGCGCAATAAAAACGTCTCGGTGAATTTAAGCTCACTTGAAAAGTGAGTTTGTATTTGATTTAGTTCGCTTCAAACAAAGCCAATGTAAACACGTGTCACAATGCCGCAATGTATATTTAAAAGTTGCAAAAATAATCCCCGAAAAAACAATTTAACGGCCGGAGTGTCTTACTTTCGTTAAGTACATGTAGAATAAGTTGTATTTTAAGCTTTAAACTAACAAAAAGTATGAAATTTTGATCAAAATTACCGATTTTAAACCACCGCTACAAATGTTTGGCCAACGTTGACGCAAAATTGTCTGTAACAGAACAGTAGATGCATGGAGTAGATTTGTATTGTAATAATTTGTTTTTACCAGAACTTTAAAAAATTTTAATACTACTTTTGTGTCTGTTTGTTGAACTCTCATCAGATACTTGGCTTTCCTTTTTTTTATTTTAGCTTTCCGAGCAATCCATTTAGGCTACTGTTATTTAACCAAATCTTTGGTTAACAACCCCTTTACATCTATACCAACTGATAATGAGTCCTCTCGCTTTGTTAAAATTTATGAACCAGAATCACTTATAGAACACATTATCGTAAAAAAACAGTACTTTTTCAAATTCTTTTATCATATTATAGGTATATTTCCCAAATATCAAATAAATGCCCAACCTACGGCAGGCGCCTGTACGCCCGCCCTCAAGCACTTTACGGTTTTTGTTGGAAAACTTTGATGGTCGATATCTTTTTTTATTATGAAACGAGACAAACGTAACAGAACATATATTTTTTATATTTGAGCTTTTTATAACTAGGGCTTCATTATCAGCCTGTAGGTACGCAGAATGGAAATTTTTTAATGTTGAGCTGTTTTAAACATTTTGGGTTTTGATCAAATTATTGCACTATCCTGTACTTGTATTATAAAGATTGTAAACATGAATATAAAGATGTGGAATTTAGTGATATTTTTATTTGTGACATCCAGCGATAGACATCTTGGCCAAAAACATAAACATACACATAAATATACACACAACAGAACGTTAATAAAATAACAAGTATATATACTATCAATATCAAACATACATGCCCAAAACATAAATAATTTTAACTTAACTTTAACGTGCATATTATAAATTATTTAAGTGATCAACGCGACTCCATACCTTCTGTAGTTAAATTTGAAGAAGCAAACAGAAGCGAAACCATGGAAACGGATGGATGTAGCTCGCAAGGTAATAACGGGAAAAAGAACTTTATTTGTAGCTCTTTAAGGTTGATTTCACACTAGTTGTTTAACCTATGTCTTTTGATTTGACAAGTGACAGGAGTAATATAATTGCTTTGCTCGTTTTTTGTGACGAATGATCGTAAGTGTAAGATAATATTTTGAAGATTTGCTACTTTTTTGCTAGGTGTCATGGTTGTAATTAGGTTGAACTTAGAACTGTTTTAAAACTTTCATCTTTGTTCGTTAGTAAACAAATGTAGCTGTATAAGTATGTATCCATGCGGACAGTTTTTAGCTTTCATTTTGTACGTGACCCTGGATCTATTGTGAATTATAAGATCGTTGGCTAAAAAGAAGAAAATATCTTAAAAGTTTTTGTGAACTTTACATAAGTCATATTATTAAGATTTTATAGAAAAAACTCCTTTGAAGGTAGGCCGACGACCTAAATTAGGGACCGGCAAAAACCCATTACTGTAAGTAGAAAAGTATTTTTCACGTTTAAATTAAAAAACGTACTTTTACGTAAGTAAAAGTACGTAAAAACGCTTCGTCTAAAGGCTGGATTTTTTTCAATCAATCAATCAATCAATCAAATTATTTATTTGCTTCAAATAGGGTTACTAGGATGTTAATTATAAAAAAGTACCAACTATTTCTACCATTTTAGGCGTGCAAAAAATTACATAATAAATCTTACAATATTTAACTTATCAAGTAACGACATTTTTATGTCCTTACATTTCAAAAACACGAAAAACAATATGTCAAAATAGAAAATAAAATCAAATACTTAAAACTATAAATAATGTCTACATTAGTTTATCTGTCAAATATTCATTTATAGTATAATATGTCTTTTCAGATAAAAAGTTAAACAATTTTCTTTTGAACATATGGTAACATTGAATCTCTGCGATATAAGCGGACATTTTATTATACAATCTTGGTGCCATAGCCAGAATACTTTTATTAAATAGTGCTGTTTTATGTAATGGAATCGCAATTCTATTTCGTAACCTTGTACTACCTAGTGTCGAGAACTGAGTCTTGTTTTGTCTAACAAATAATATTGTTTCAAAAATGTACAAACAAGGGAATGACAATATGCTAAGACTTTTGAAATGTGGCTTACAGGTATCAGTTTGGTACAGTCTGCATACAGCTCTCAAACACTTTTTCTGAGCTTTAAACACTCTTTCCCTCTCAGCACAGTTCCCCCAGAATATGATGCCGTATCGAAGAGTCGATGTAACGTACGAATGATAAGCCGTAAGTACCGTTTCCTTGTTCACTATTTTGGACAACATATACAGGGCATACGAAAAGCGACTTAGTTTGAAAGTTGTAGTTTTTTCGTGGAAAGGCTTCTTACGAAGGCGGTAAAAATCCAGCCTTTAGACGAAGCCTCTATGAAACACAATGGGGGGTAATGCCATAATCACCACGCTTGGCAGGCGGATTCGTAACCGCAGTATTTATGTTGAGTACTCAGGTGGATGCTTCTGCCCGTCTGGTATGATCCCTTTGTCGGCTTTTACGACATCCACAGGAGGAGATCAAAAGGTATATTTTTAGGCCAGACACACCACGGCACATACTTACAACTAACTATAGCATTGGTTGCATGCTGGTTCTTATACCCAGACTTGTTGGGCAATTTTTGTTGGTATTTATAAGATTTTGTCCTGGCTCCTGTTTATTTAGGAGTGTGCTATTACTAAAAGAAAGCGTTAGCCGAGTTGGTCGTGAAAAGAAATGGCGGCGATGAGCTCACCACTTATCACGTTTATAGTCCTGCAACTGTGCAACCCACGGTGAAAAGAGGCTCTTTGAGGCTCTGCCTGCTCCTTCAGGGAAAATGCCTGTGTTTTTGTATGGACTCAAGCGCGGTGACGGCTGAACCGATATTGATAAAATTTGGGCAATCGGATGCAACCAATTTGGGCAGTCGGATAGTAGGTAACTAAACGGATAAAATATCAATAGTCCAACTTTAGTATGTAAATATTTTTTTTAGGTTTGACGACCTCTGTGGCGCGGCATGCGAGTAGCTGGCTGAGATGCTAGAAGTTGCGGGACAAATGTTTTTATGATCTGCAAATATTTGTTCCGGATCTGGGTGTTATGGTGCCATAGTACTCGTAGTTCCTGATACCCACGACTCAAGGAATCCTAGTGTGGGATCAAGACTACGTATGTGACTGTTGGGTGTTATGTTATTATCAGCATCAGTCGACACAAATACACCGCTGGACATAGGAACGGTCTTGAGCCGCTTTCATCCACCGATATTCCGCGACCGCTGCAATTTCATTGGTCCATATCGTGCTGGGAGCGCCCTACATTGCGTCTTTCGGTTCGAGGTCGCCACTGGACAAACTTTATTCCTTTTTTTTTTTTTTCGGTTGCCGTCAGTTCTGTAAGGAAATTGAAATCTACCCTGATGGTAGGAGGGTTTGATGTAAAAACGTATTATCCCTCATATTATCTGGGCAGGTGCAATTAGAGGACAAAAAGCCTCCCTCACAATTTGAATAAGATTTTTTTGGAATGACTGTGGCCACAAGCCTCCTTTTTTGTGGACTTTTGAAGTACATTTCGGAGTCGTTGTTTTTTATTTTGCTTAACATGGCCCAGCGCCATATGGCCTTCGCGTTTTAAGTTATAATCTAAAGATTATGTATTGATAATTGACCCTGGTATTTATCGCGTGATTACTTTATTTTTTTAGTAATTATATTGACCGCGAAAGTTTAAAAAAAAAGTCATGTAAAGAATACGTTACATTTACGAGCACCATAATACATACATAGAATAATAGAATAGAATATTCTTTATTGCACAAAAAACAAATCATGTACATAGGCGAACTTAATGCTAGGAAGCATTCTCTACCAGCTAACCTTTGTGTAATGCGGATAAATTTATGTAGGTGGTGCATAATACGTTGAAAAGAATTAGATAGTACTTCAAGTAGGTACTTAGGTACTGTGTGTACTGTGGGTGTGTGTTTATGTACATACATACATAAACACACGCCTTTTTCTCCGAAGGGGTAGGCAGAGCCTCAAAGGACCCTTTTTCACCGTGGGTTGCACAATCGCAGGAATATAGACGTGACAAGTGGTGAGCTTATCGCCGCCATTGTTTTACCACTGTTTTCCGGTTAATAGCGTCTGTTTTTTTGTTTTTAAAATGATTCCCAACCATAAAAGTTTCAATTCTATAGCTGCCATAAACGTACAAAATCTCAGACGCAAGATGACGTAAATGATCTACCAACGTACAGTTCTACGTTCAGTCCCTACCCATTGAAACATGAATGGTGAAGCTGTTGAGTCGCGTTATGACTGCTAAAAATAGCATGTTCATTCATGAATACTTTACTCTTGAGCATAAGCTTTAGGCACTGAGCTGTCATTGTTTTACCCAGCTTTGCCAAAGTTGGAATCATTTCAATCTGGTGGGATTTTTGGAATGATCATTATCGTCAGCCGTCAGACGTCCACTGTTGGACGAGGCCTCCCAAAAAGGGGGGATTTTGCCGCTTGGCAAGCAGAATCGTGATCGCAGTGTTGGCGTTGAGTATACTCAGGTGGTCCTCTGGTTCAATCACTTCGATCCACGGGAGGAGACGAAGGAATCTATTCTTAGGCCGCGGAATCGAAATAATACATCTAAGAGCAGGTATGATAAGTTATCTGCTTCAACAATGTTCCTGTACAATTAATTACCTTCTAATTAGATCTCATAGTAGAAAGATGCCGTATAAACTATGAAACAAGCTGCGAGTTTCAAGAGGTCTCATCTCCACGGCCGGCAATAAACTTATTCTCTGTAATAATCTATGCATTATCTGGACAGAGCAGTGTTCCCACGCCCAAATAATAATATCAAACAAAACAAAAATGTTTTTTACACCTCCGTGCAAAGGTTTTTATAACGAATGTTAAATAATAATGGGCCCATAAAACTCACAAAACTTTCTTTTATTTTTCTTTTCGTGTTGTGTAGCGACATCTAGTTTATGTTTTGTGAAGTGACGTTTCAAAACTGCCATCGCACCATCTTAGAAATCAAGACCAGCCAGGCGACATCTAGTAGGAAACTCAGAAACTATTTTGCGTCGGGTAACCAGAGTCAAATCTAGTCCAGAGACATCTAGTGGTGAATTTGATAAAACCCGTTTGATTCGTTGAAGGCAAAGCTGCGCCATCTATCATTTTGCTTTGGGACTTGTTGGAGACGATGCATTCAAAAGAGTATACTCTAAAGACGGTAGGGGCGCAACAACAGAAAATTAACATTAAAATTTTTGCCAAGTTTTATAAATATTTTATCAGTCCTTTATGAAAGTGAAAGCTTGGCAGTGTCAGCAGTAAGTTAGTCATGGTCTGAAATATAATACTAGTAAAAGCGAGTTTATGGTTATAGGGCTAGTACTACAAACGCTACAAACGCGCTGCACTGTGCCAGCCGCAACAGCCTCCTGCAACGGCCAGCTGACAGGTTTGATGGCAGCCTAATAAGTAATACGGAATTGGACCGGGATGCACAGTGGTACCTTTACTTTACCTACACCATTGAGTGTTCTTCGTTCAGTCCTATACAATATTTATAATTAGAACAAAATATCCGTTCATTAAAATTAGTACTTACTTACCTACTATCACAGTTTCTAAATTCAAACTGTTACTTACTTAAATATAGATCTAGGTCTGCAATCGTTTTTTTTTATATCCAAGTATTATGATAATGGATAAATATTGCACATGCATTTATTTATAGGTACGCATGCACTTGATCATGCAAACGTATTTGTTGCGCAGCAAGAATCGAACCCGCACCTCTTGCGTCACATTCAGCCCTCTTGCGTCATAGTAACTAATATACCGTAGGTACGACTTATTATTGTCTAACTAGCAGAAACCCCGCGAATTCATCCACGTAAAAAAATTACCTACAGAATTCAGGGTTAATGTACCTAGCAAAAAATTAAATAATTTTCAGAATCGGATCAGTAGGTAGTGTACCTAGCTAGGTACTTAGTTACGGAGATGCCCTCCTACATCAAACTCTCAAATAAACATTACTAATTATTAAATAAGTTGTAATAATAATTATTATTAAATAAGTTGTAATAGTAATAATTATTAAATAAGTTGTAGGTACTTATGGATAAACCACCATGTTTCCCAGCATTAATATCATATCCAACAGTTCAACACACGTTTTCACTTGCACAAAACAATAAAACAACCCCTAAAATCAGCACCCTCGGCAATAAATCTACGGGATTCCAATAAACAACTCAGAAGCGCCACCTGTCCGCGACGCGTACTCATTACGCGCGGGGATAAATCACATGTGTCATAATAGATGGCGCTAAAAGTTTCACAATTTGTCTTTGGACGACAGGTTGTGAAAAGATTGTATTTATGTGCAGCAGCAGGTGGGTTTGAAAGTGTTTATTGGACAAGTTGGAGAAAAGTAAGGAGATTAGCCGACGAGGAAAAGATTCGAAGTCAATCGAACGTTTCTTAATAAAACCTGCCGCATGTTTCGTAATTAAAAATCAATAGGATTTAAATCTAGATAGATGACATAGTGGCGCCGTTGTAGGGTTTTCATTGGCCATGAAAAACTTAAACACATTAATGATTGTTGCCAGGATAAATAATTCTTTAGACTATTATAATTTGTAATGTAAAAATGTAATGGTTTATTTATATTCCCAGTAAAACCATTCTTATACCTACAATACAATACAATAACCATCACAATACAGTTACAGAATCCAGCAGTGCAAGACGTGCAAGTTATGGCGACATCCTCAAACCACATGTGGACGTGTTCTTTGTCGGCGCAACTGTACGCGAGGGGAAGAATATAATTATTACGTGGGTAGGTAATACATAAAACAGGTGTTTCAGCTTTCATGAAAGCTTGTCAGTGCCAGCTCAATCGAACATTTAAAAGAAATCGTGAGTAAATCCAGGTGAGTCTGCTAGTATTTGTAAGTAGACAATAGACAGGCGACAGATGGAGCTAGCACTTAACGGAGGCGTCATTAGACCCTCAGCGGTACTGAAACGAAAGATTGTTTGATGGGTCACTGTTTCCATTGACTGCTATAACTTTACCAATGATTCTATTTTCTTCGTTTCGGTTCTATTTTGTTTATGGTGACACGAAGAAAAATTATTTATATGTATTATGGTATTATTTATCATGGAAAAATGTAGAGCTCTAGAGCCCTACATTTTTCCCGACAGTATTGATAGAAGGTATCAGCTAGGTTGGGTACCTACCCAACCTAACCTACCTAGGTAATATCCATTTACATATTTATAATATTATACATTTATTATTATATATTCCATTTTATATATTTGTACGCCTGCATGCAGGCTGAATGCATCGACTAGCATAGATTTAAGACCTAAACGTGTAAAAGTGTATTCTTGCAAATAAACGATTGAATCTTGAATCTTTTTCAAGGCTGAGGAAGGCCGTTATGCCAGTTTCTGTTTCCCAAGTCCGGTTTCTCTGTCTGTTCTAAGATGCACCAATTTATAGCTATAATGGTAGAGCAAACCAAATGCAAATGAGAAAAGAGAGTGGTGGAAGATGTACGCCACCGTCCTTATTTGTTAAATAGTTTCTGCCCACTCAAAGGTTGTCTGGAAGAGATCGCTCTTAAGCGAAAAGACCGCCCATTGTACCTCTGGTTTGAAACTTTGTATCTTTGTTTTTTGTTGTATTTTGTTTATTATGTACAATAAAGTTATAATCTATCTATCTAGAGCAGATGATTTAATTTTCTAAAGATGAATCACTAACGTTGATTTTCAAAAAACGACTTGTAGTAAGTAAAGTTTTTATTATTTAACGTTCCGGTATCGAACTGTTTAATGGAAACGCGTCCTCCAAAAAAGAATGAGTGCGGTCGCAGACGACAATTGGTGGGTCGAGAGTGTTTCCACTACATTAATCGCTAATTGTTCAGATTGTGGGTTGAACGGGGTCGACAGGGATGGTTGGGGGTGATTGGGGGGTGATTGGGGATATTTCACGGAGTCGCGGCCGCGCCGTGAAGCGTTTTCATAACTGCGGTAATTTTACGCAACGCTGATTTTATGATAATTAGAAAGATAATGATAATTTTGCTGAGAATTTCAACCACAACTTTCAACCAAAGTCATCGCCACATTATTTGGATTTTCATCAAAATGCAAGAACTCTGGTTTACTCTGGAAAGCCGATAGTAAGTGTATAATATTAATTTTGCTTTGTTGTCACCTGTGTATGAAATAGAAATAGACTCCCACTTCCCACTTCCCCATAATCCCACTTCAGACTCATAATATAAAATTAAATGTCAATATATTTGTAAGGATGGATGGATGGTTGTTTGTTACTCTTTCATACAAAAACTTCAAAACGGATTTTGATGAAACTTTACAGATTATAGCTTATACATCAGATTAAAATAGGCTATAATTTGTAATAATTTATAATAGAGAACCACGCGGGCAGAGCCGCGAGCAAATGCTAGTACTTAAATGATTTGGACTTGCCACGGTCTACTCCTTTATTAAGTTATCTATAGATTAGATATAAGTAGATCTAATCTATTGTCTGTGGTGTGTCCGGCCTAAGAATAAACCCTTCCACCTCCTCCTGCGGATGTCGTAATAGCCAGCCCTTAGTCGTGACCGAAACTAAGGGGTTACACCAGGGGATGAGGAGCAGCATTCATCAGAGAACTCAACATGAATACTACGGTCACCATTATGCGCCCGCCAAGTATGGCAATTCCCCTCATTGTATTTTATGGGGGATGCTTCGTCCAGCAGTGGGCGTCTAAAGACTATAAAGTAAAGTCTGTAAAGTATAAATATATGAGGAATTATATATGAGGAAGGATATCGTAATTATAGTCTGTGTATGTTGATACTCTTTTTCCAAAGTTGTATACAACTAAAATAAGCTTGGGAGCTTTTACCAAATTGAAATAAGACAATACGCAGAGATGCTGTAAGGGTTTCCCTACCTAACATAATGCTCCCAAAATTAGAATTTATTTATTTTTCCTTTTCATAAACACGAGTATTCTGTGTGTGGTAAACTCCTTTCCAAAGTAAAGTAATTAATTTGATACAGAAAGTAGGTACTACCATATGAATAGCCAGAAAGGAGAGTTCTGTTCTTAATATAGTAATATAGTCTTAAGTAGGTATAAGATACCTACGTCTTACCGCTAGGGGCGTCTTCCTCAACTTGGACGATAGTCCGTGACTTTTGGTTCGTTTAATTTTCCGAGGATAAAATGAAGTAGTGATGGAATGCCTACTAAAATATTTTTAATCCCAGAACTGAAGTAGAAGTACAGTACAGCACCTAACTTATTAACCTACACATAGCTCTTAGAATTAACAAGTTGAAGTGGCAATGGGCAGGTCATACAGCTCGCAGAACTGACAATCGTTGGGGAATAAAGGTTCTACTAAACTAACTGAATATTTTCAGAGAAGTATTCAACTTCTAGTACCTACCTACCTACATAAATTATTTACGTATCTACCTACTTAAGTTCTAATAAAATGATAATGAAAATTAAATTAAATTAAATTCATGATATGAAAAAATAAAGATTTTAATTTGTATCGATATCAAATATGAGGCGCATCACTATCGTAGAAGGACGGTAACTGAGTTAGGGATGTCTGGAGCTCTACGGAACTCGCAGAGTCGTGTCGGGAATATCAGTGTCTCCTGTTACACGGAGAAAATACGTGATATTATTGCTGAAATATTTTAAATAAAATACGTTCTAAAACGAATAATGCTGTCATAAGAGTCCAAAAATTAGGCTTTATGTGACTTATCGGTTGAGAAAGGAGAGCTCTCGGTTTTGGGACCCGTGTTGGGACTTTTTTGACCAATTTTTTTTAACTTTGAATACCATTATTTTGAAAGAAAACTCCATAAATCACACTTACGATAAGTGAAACCGCGTCATAAAAGAAAAACTCAAATAAAAATTCAAAACTTTTCCCATTGAAAAAAACACTTGAAATAAAGACGTTTTGAAATGGGCCGGGAATCGAACCTACGTCCGTTAACGTCGAGGGAGCTTAATTAAGACTTTTAATTCGAGGGGTGGCGAATAATTAAAATATCTGCAGGTTTAACAAATTCAAATGGCACAAGTTTTAGTTGGTCAGGTTTGTTTGAATTTTAAGTACGCAGTGGGATTTTCTTGAGAAAATAGACGAATCGCTGACTTAAGTTGGTAAATTGCAACCGAGTGCCTGTGATTTTCAGACTCGAAATACCTTTAGATTGTCTTTTGAATTTGGTCGCCAAATTATAAGGGATTCTACCTATTAACATAGCTTATATTGTTAAGCGTCCTGGAAAACTATTACTTAAGATGAATCGTCTCGCATGTGGCGCGAAATTCAAATTTATTTGTGTGGTTTTTGCTCATCACAGCTCATAAACACTTCTTGTGCTAGCGAATACTGATTTTGTGAAAACTACGAAACCTAACACACATGTTTTAGTTAATAGTATCTCTAAAAGATAATTAGTTAAGCTACGAATATTGTTCAATGATTTTTACAGTGTTTTTTTGGTTTTGGGATATCCACAGCTTAACTAATGATATTTATGAGATAGTATCAATTAAAACATGTGTGTTGGGTCTCCTAGTTTTCGCAAAACCTGTTTTCGCTATTTCAAAAAGTGTTGATGAGATGTGACGAGCAAAAAACACAATAAAATTTGAATTTCGCATCACATGCGAGACGATCCACCTTAATGTGTTTCACTCACTTCTCCAATTTATTTATAAGTAGTTAATGTTAAAGTCACTCTTTTTTCTTTTAAATCGGATTAGCTAAGAGTTTAATCAATGTAATGAATACTAAGCCGCGGTAAGTCTCGTCCAAAGAATAGGACTCCTCCAACTCCTCCTGTTGATGTCGTAAAAGGCGACTAAGGGATTATGCACGTGGATGAGCAGCAGGATCCACCTGAGTACTTAATACCAGAGTTTGTGTTATAGGTACTAGATAACTGATATACTTAATAGTTTACATACATAGATATTTTTTATTATACACAAAACAAATATCTGCAGATTGTACTGATACATTTTGGTAATATTTGTTCCGAGGCGGGAATCGAATCCGCAACCTCCTGCGTCGCAGGTGAACCTTCGCCCGCCGCGCCACAGAGGTCGCATTGCATTCGATGGGGGAGGCCTCTTTGCCGTTCATCGGGTAAAAATATAAATACTTATTACAATAAACTTCTTCCAAGTTACATCATGAACGAAAACTAGACCCTACTCGTAATGGGTCCGTTACTTGAAATATAAAACCCTAAATCAATAAAACCGACCTTTTCCTATTTTAAAAAGTGAAAAAGGATTGTTTTAGAAACATATTGCAAAATAACTGACTAAACAAACTAGGGGTCCGCAAAATATGGTGAGTATCAATTGTGTGTAGCAGACAGGAGGGTTCTGTTTGATTTATGTACTGTCCGATTAAAATGTTACCCCGAAAAGGCAAGTGAGGGCAGGTTTTTTTGGATTGTACAAGCAAACATGCCAGTTTTGGAATGACAAACTAAATAATCTGGGTTTTGGTGTGATAGTTCTGTGTCAAAATAAGTATAAGATTAACTTCTAGCCTTTTTCTGTTCCACATAAAAATAGATCTAACTTATTTACAATGCAGTGTTGGTTTACTTTATCCACAACTAGCGGTATCACTCACGTTATTTTCCCAATGGAACTGAATTTTGGGATAAAAAGTATTGTATGTTTTAACCCAAGTTTTAATCTATATGTGTACCAAATTTCATCTAAATTGGCCCAGCCGTTTAGCGTGAAAGTAAGTCAAACAAACAGTCAAAGTTTCATTTTTATAAATTTGTAAGGTCCAGGATTGTAAGTAGGTAGGTAGGTAATAATCAAATGTCACAATACGTTGCTCAGATGAGGTATTATTAGCCCAGAGATGAAGACTTCTTGTACGTGCATTAAATAATAAGAAAGATGATAAAGGTAGGTAGGTATTTACTTATTGGATACTTTTAATGCAGTAGTACGTACCCTCTCACACGGCGCAGGTGCATGAAGCTGCCTCACTTGCCCTCTCCCAAGTGCCTCTCGCTTCCTCTGGATGCTGAACTCCCGAAGCTCCTTCCTCTCCTCGTCTGACAGCGCGTGGCAGTAGCGGGCCTGAAATCAGTTGAATTGCATTATAAGTGAGGATTTTAAAAATGTCATAATACAGAATTATGAAGCTTAGATAAGCTATTATATACTTGATGGTATGTAAAAAAGAACCATGCTGCAAGAGGAATTTATCAGAAGGCAAATTTTCAGAACATGGCAGCTGACGAAACATTAACAGCTAAATTACCAAGTTCTTGAGTTGCAACCACGAACTAGAAGACAGTGACATTACAATCAAATCAAATCAAAAGTATTTGATTCATTGTTGTGTGTCGAGATGGAGTTAAATGTGACAGTGAAACTGATGTTAGTGGTGTTGTAAAAGTGAGATAGATACTACCAATAACATCTACTCGCAAAGACTTCAGTTTACCCATGATCATGGCGCATACAACTGTGCCGAAATAAATATTCAAAAATCATGGTATATTTTCCGTTTCTATAGTGATAATAGATATTTTGCTAAATGGTAGGCTTTGAGAGGTCTTGAGAGCTTGATAAATGGTGCCTACCTCATTGTCTTGTGGTGGCAATTGCTGCAGGAGTTGCTTGAGTCGGTACTTCTCTCCGACACTGTTTACATAAGGCACCTTCTCTTCTGGAAGCGCTGAGAAATACAGGTGCACCTGGAACGATACAAATACTTCTTTTATTAAGGAAACTTAGGTTTTTAAAGATATTCAATACACATTACATGCGTACATCTAATTAGAATTCATTAAATAAATCTGATTCTTGATCTCTGGTGTTGAGTCATCTCTGTGACCTATTGTAGGAACTTGTATACCTATATCTTAGTACATACCTATTCAAAATATTTATTACCTATTCACACTTTCTTTTGTTATGTTGTCATTCCCTTATGATCGAATTACCTCAAACGCGAGATGCCAATTTTATACGTGAAATCCTATAATTGGCTTCCCGTATGTATCTCTGTTTTAATATGTATTTATTATTAGCTGTTGGTTTTCCTACAAAATAAATAAATAAGTTTATATACCATCTACTCTTTTTTTTTGTGCGCTACCTCGAATTTGGTTTCCACATACACAAAAGTTAGCTGGAAGAGAATGCTATCCTAGCATTAAGTTCGCTTATGTACATATTATGTACGTTTAAATTATGAAATAAAAAGTTTTCTATAATCAATCTATCTATCTGTCCACAGCCTAAATTTATACAAGTAATAAATTTATCTCACAACAAATATTCCATCTTTGCTCCTTGAACTGTAACCCATACATCATAGACCATGTAATTAATACCATACATTTGTCCCAAGCGTTATTAACTAGCTGTTTCCCCTGGCTTTCATTCAATAACGATAAGCCTGATGTATGGCATGAGAAGGAATGGTCAGCAGTGATAACGGAGTATTTATTTTGTTAATAAAGTAAGATTAAAAACGACATAAGACACTGAGAAAACATTCTACTCCGAGTGGTTTCACTATTGGAATCTAACTAATAGAATCGAACCACAGTCTGGTATGTCTTCGTGAATCGCCAGGGGGTGATTTTTTTAAGTCATCAAGTGACTAAACATAATAATATATAATAAATATAATATAATATAATAATAAATAAATAATAATAATAACTCAGTAAAATTGCCGTTTAAGATTTCCTAATTTCTAACCATCTGAAACTCATTGATGACTAAAATTCTTATACCTATGATATTAATAATCCAGTAAATCGCCTAAAAACGGTGATTTGCGACCTTTCTGATGAGTGATAGTCACTCAAGTGACTTTCGAAAATCGCACCCCAGGTACAACCACGTGATTCAAATAAATTCTGGCCATGGATCGCTGTAGAATCGAACTACAGAGACTGACACGGTAGGACTACGCGCTCACGGTAGTACTTTTGTAACCTGAGGTCCCCAGCTGGACAAAGGTCATTTTAACTTACCTACTTCTATTCTACGTGCTGTGGTGTGTTCGGCCTAAGAATAGACCCTCCTCCTCTTTCTCTTCCCGCATGTATCGTAAAAGCCAACTGAGAACCAGGCGATGGGCAGCAGCATCCAACTGAGTACTCAACATGAATACTACAATCACCAATCCGCCTGCCAAGCGTGGTGATTATGGCAATTCTTCCCACTGTATTTATGGGGGAGTCCTCGTTCAACAGTGGATGGCTAAATAGTGATGATGATGATGATGATGACATAACGGATAATCTACTAATCAAATTCAATATGTACTTTATTACTAAGTAACTAAGTAGGTATGTGGTTGATTCCAGTTCTTGGTACTGTAGAGTCTGTTCAGAAAGAGAGTCGTCGTGGGCAAATTGTGAACTAAGTTGTGAACTACTTAAAATGAATTGAATTACTTACTTACTTGAATGACTTACTTTTTGGTGTAAATAAAAGTATATTTTAACCATAATTAGGAGCTGGTTTCTTTATGTCGCCGTTTTGAATCATAAACGAAAGAACTAGTAACTAACGAAACAGACGCTCTTTTGGTATTGCCCGCTACATAAAACAGGTAACACAGCAGCGCCCTCCAATCTCACGACGGGTCTCTCGCTGAACATAATATACCTAATTATAACCAAGACTTCTTAATGCAAGACACGCACGATTTTCATTAGCCTCCGGGTATCATCTTATTAAATGCCCTGTCATAAAAATAGGGTATATTCTATTACGCTACACTAAGCTGGGGTATTAGGTAATGGTAGCGAAGGAAGATTGAAGGTCTTAAGACGTGGTAGGAATGTAAGTTAGTTTTACCCTTCGGACTGAAAAATAATACCATGTTGATTAATTTGATAAAATGAGGCGAGAAAGCAAAAGTTGCTGATAGATTCTGTAAACTTTGATGTTACAAATAGATCCTGTAAATTTTTAGGCAGTTTTATAATTACTAATAGATCCTGTGACGAACTTACTATTGAAGTACATAGGTACAGTCTGCGAAAATTCAAGAAGTAACTATAGGTATTGGAATATCTTATAGGTATACTAGGAGTCTAGAAAGAAGTTGTTTTGTTTCAATATTTGTAAGTAAATGAAAGCTCTCGAATGAAAAATCTCGAATAAAGAAATATATCTCGGGTTTGTAAAGATAGAACCAACTTACATCCAAACTTTCGCATTTATTATGTAAGTAGAATAATAACTACAAAAATCTTTCATTGATTAAGTTTTTCATAATTTAAACTTACCTGCTTATTTATATCTTATAACATTATGTTTCAATAAATTTATCTTTTTCTTTATCTTAAAAAGTGTGCTTATTGAGTCCAAATCTATCAGGATGTTACAACTAATTCAGACCGTTTCGGGATTAGATAGACGAATTGAGAAATAAACTTTATTTTATTTCCCATTAAAGAAAAACAAACGTTGAGCTGCATCTTAATTTGTCCGCCGTTAAAAGCTTCCAAATCCCGCAATGCCAGGGAGGACCCGAGGGAGACCATTTTAATTTTTTGCTTCACTGCCCTCCGACAAAACTCGTAATGGTTTATTTTTACTGTAATTATAAACGCCGTTGATATTCGGTATTCAAGAGTTTGTTTATTAGCGGTAAGACGGAGGGGTGGGGGGGGGGGGGGGGTTCTGTAGCTGAGAAAAGTGTAGTGGGGGTCACGGGATTTTACATTCTGGTAGACTACTCGGCTTTGGAATGTCGTTTTTTGATTGAACTAGTTTAGATGCTACAATTTTTATTAAAATTTGCCTAACTTCTACTGCTCTGATTTTTCTCTTCTTATGCAACGAAATGATCCTTATGCGAAACTAGTTGTCAAACCGCACTAAAAAAAAAAAAAAAAACTAATTTTTATGGAGAAATCACGTTTGACCAAAAAAATAACTACGCCAAAATCGTTTTCATACGAAATGAATAAATGGTTCCAAAGACAGTTTTCCCGTATCTCTTGAGGATTCGCATATGCCCATACTGTCCCAGTTCAAAAAAACACTCTGTATCATGATATATTATGTGATATTGACTTGAATTAATGAATATCCAAATAATAAATGTTCATATCAAACTTCGTTTTGTGTCTAACGGGTTGGCGGTATACTTCCCTTAAGCCGCCTCCATCCACTGATTTCCTGAGGTTATCGAGTGTGGGAGGCACTGCATCCACGTCTGTCACATCAGCTGTACCAACCCTCAAAGAATTTCGAAGCAATTTTACATTTAGCTCCCGCCGAGAAAGTCATCATTTCGTAGGATCATCAGTGACCCGTCTGACTGTTTGTCATTACAGTAATGATCCATCAGCCCTTATTATTATATCATTATGTTTTTATGTGCATTATTTGTATTATCGCGCAAACAATCAGGCAGTTGCAAGTTTTTTACCACGAGAAAAACCGGTTTCAAAATGCGAAAAATATCACTGGAATTAATAACAAAGTAGGTATCATGACTAAGAATTTTTAAATTTTAATGGTAGAGTTGTGTTCATTATTTTTCTAGTACATTAAATAAAATTTTAGTGGTTAAATATTATAGGTTAGAGCGCCCGTAAAACCGTCCCAGTGCAGTTTTTTCCATACAAACTTTAAGACCCAGAAGCACCCCACGAAGGGGTCAATTAAAAAAAAAACTTAGTGCAATGCAAACCTAGACCACAAAAGGAATATACCTTCCAAAATTCACGTCTCTTTAATTTACCGTTTATAGAGAGCCTCAGTGATTGAGGCAGTCTGTCAAGCAACGATTTTATTATATTGACTTTATTTGTGCAACGTTAACAACGCGCTTGTCGGCGTAATCGATGGCAGTCCTTCAATTGACTTCTTTTTGACGTGGACTCCTCTACCTCTTTGTACGACATGACAGCAACTTTTTCCTATAACTGAGTCATATGTAACATATTCGAGGTCTTTCTCTTCCGTCTCTTCCCTTCTACCTTTCCTTCAATGATCTTCTACTTATCATTGTAAACCTTCTCTAAAGTTTTTAGCCTGTTTTTAATTTGTTTCCTGGAATACATGTTATACTTTACAAGCAAGAAAGTTGGTTTATATTTGGCTTGGAAAGTCCTATGTAGGTATGTCCAGCCAGACAGTCCATCACAATCAAAAATATTTTCCATTTCCTAAAACCCTCATCGGTAACAAAAGGAAGGGTAGCGTCCAAAAACAAGCAGCACGGAGTCATCATTCACGAAACAATAGCTATGCCTTACCATTGTCTGTAAAAAGGCAGGTTTGTGGCTATTTTACTGATCTAGACTTAGGCATCGGTCAATAAAACCTGTTAGTGATTTTCTTTTATATATTAGTGTAGGTAATCAGAAAAACGCTACGTCAACGAAACTTTTGCTCTACAACATTTACATATCAGTAACTATAGCTGACTTCATTGGCTAACGAACTGATAATCGCTTTCGATTCCGATTTTACAGTATATTGCGCTTTATGTTTTGAATATTTCTGCTTGTGACAGTAAGCTAAAGCAAGCGACGCAATGTAGTTCGAAATCGTAATTGAAAGCGATTACCAGTTCGTTAGATAATACTCCCTCAGCTCACGACTTCGTCTGCGTGGAACAAGACAACGTGGCCGCAGTGAAACAAACAAACCCCTACAAACACCCCTCTACAAACCCTAAAAACCCTACACACTCTTAAAACCCTGCTACCCCCACAACTTATAAAAACCTCTACGTACCCTAAAAACTCCTACGACCCCTAACAATCCATAAAACCCATACCAACCCCTAAAACCCCTACAAACCCCTAAAAACCCTATAAACTTTACAAACCCCTAAAAACCCCTACAAATCCCTACAACTAGAAACATAATAATTGTAGCATATTTAGTAAATAAAGTTATTTGATTTTTAAAGCACGTTAGCTTTATAGATTTAAATAGCAAAACAAAACAAATTGTGAGACTGGTCTCGCAAACCACTTGAACGAACTTCAACTTTTTTTTGTAGACTTGTGAGATGAACTTCTCTCACTTGTGAGATGTAGCAATAGTCTACATTACATCAAATACACTTTATCTCACCTGTTCAGGTCTTAGACACGGCGGCACCCACGTATACTCCTCCAGCGCACAGCCCGAGTCGTCGTCACTCTGCGAATGCCTATGAGGGTCTGCCGGCTTCATCAGCCGCTCAGCATGCTCCAGGAACCCCCTGAACTTCCCCTGAGGAACAGGATGTGGGGATAGGGACATAGCTGACTGTGGGGATTGGGGATAGCTGGTGCTTTGTCCCTGGTTAAGTTGGGACACGCTATGACTGTGTAAGAGGTTGAAGTCAGGGTAATTTTGTGGTACTGGCTGACTTCGTCTAAAGTTTTGATAGGAATACGGATGGGGGGAGCCACTCTGGCTTGGTATGGATGAGCTGCTGGGTTGTGGGGAGTGTGGGGGTGGGGAGGATATGGATTGGCGTGAGTGGGGGGATGATGGTGCTGGTGGCGGTGGTGATGACGCGTTCTCGTGCAGCGGCGGTGGTGATGAGGTGGTCGGTGATACCACGCAGTTTCTGCATACGGGCCTGGAAGAAGAGAAAAACAATTTAAGTATTTAGTTGACAACATTAAGTACATATCTATGTACCCTAAAGTAGCAGAGCTTCTTGTGATGGAGTTCGTCCAGGAAAGTACTAGCACCATTCCTATTTCTGCCGCTAAGCGTAATGTATTCCGGTTTAAAGGGGTATGGGTTAGTTAGGTATAGGTACATGAGATTTGTGCCTTGGTATTTCCGGCATAAGAATAGACCCCTCCTTCTCCTCCCGTTGATGTAGTAAAAGCCTTATTGAGGGATCACACCAGGGAATGGATAGCAGCACCCATCGGGTTACTTAACACCAAACTGCGATTACCAATCCGCCTGCCAAAGCGTGGTGATTATGGCAAATCCCCCCATTGCATTCTATGGGGGAGGCTTAGTCAACAGTGGTCGTCTAAAGGCTGTTGAAGAAGATATATTTGACTTTATAATTTTACAAAGTATTGGTAGATAATATAAGAGGCCTGGGGCGTTCTAGTTTGCTCTTATAGCCATTCATTTCAAAATATCGGTTCGTCGTTGACATTCCCCATCATTGAATAACTTTAATTGCAGAAGTCTATAGATCTTCTGCGACTGTGCCTCTAAGTTTTTGAAATGAATGGCTATTGCTATGGCTATAGCTCTTGGTAACCTAGCTGTTTCTGTTCGATTTTCCGTGAAGAGCCCTTAAATTTAAAATAACCATAAGAACCTTTCAATTGACACCGTCTAGGCAGAAACTTAGGTCAATTTAATTGCATGGATACCTTACTACAAATTAGTTTTCCACGAGTGCACACAGATTATAAATTCTCCAGCTGTCCTCAATAAATCATACTCGGCTTGTAATGTATCAATCAGGTTTAAAACAATGACAGGAACGCCGACCGTCACGAGTTCTCTGTACCGCGCTATCACTGATCTCTTAGACATTCCCTCCATTTGATGATAGGGAGTAGAGTAGTTTAACTCAAATAAAACTACGTTAAGCTCCTCGGTCACCGCGGTAGCTAGCATAAAAACGCTCACGCCCTTTTGCACGTGAACGAAGTTTTCTTCTAATTTGCCTATAATTTCTTCAAACTGCATGAAACTTTTGTACACAATGATGTACCTACACCAAGCATGTCAAACATGAACATGCGGCCCTTTACAACGTTGACTGCGGCCCGATTCAATTTTATGTTATTATAGTATATTGTTATGATTAAATAACGATGGCGTCCTGCCCCCCTATTCCATAACTAAAAGTCACTCGGTGACTAATGTTTGACAAGTAAAAATATGGCCATCAATTGGTCAAAATTATCATAAAGAATTGTCATCAATTGATAGTCATTTTACTTCTCAAACGTTAGCCACCGAGTGACTTTCAGGGAATAGGGGAGCAGTACTACTATGCCTATGCAATGAGTTTGTTTTCTTTATGGTTGGGTTTTACGGCCCTCTGATTCAACGGCCTTTAAGCATTTGGCCATCATTTGGCCCACCGCTGACTTTGAGTTAGACATGCATAATGTACACTAATATCTAGTCACCCGTGGTGCGCATTGAGGCTCTGTTTGCCCCTTCGGGGAAAAAGGCATTTGTTTATGGTCTATGTATGTTTATGTATGTATCGAAAATATAAATCTACTTGCCTCTTTACAATAATATTATTTGTTACTCTTGTTTATTTAGAATATAGATTTTTGGTAGAAGCGCATTTTAAAGGTTAGTTTGTATATTTTTTGTATATTTTATCAAAATCATGTTTACCTAGTTATACAAGTTAAATATTGTACGTCCATATTTAATGGATAAACTGTTGTTTCCACCTAGCTTGTAAGATCTTTATGTAAACAGTTTCTGCAATAAATTTCATTTCATTTCATTTCATTTCATTCCATTTCATTTGGACTTTTGAAATAATGTATGATGAAGATTAACATATTTATTTTTTCACTGACATAAACTGTGTATAGGTGAGTCGTTTCTTGAACTACAAACTTATAAGTCTGGAACAGGTGAAAAAAACATCCCTTATAAAAAAATTAATATCTCACTGAATCCCTTTGTACTCAGTGACTCAGCACGCTCTCGGGCGGTCTCTTTCGGTCTCAAAGGCCGATTGAATCCCATCGATACAATCAATCGGCCTATCTGTACTTCACCTGTCTACTAACAGCCTGTCAGTAATTGCCGGTGCTACAAAGATATCTGTTTTTATTGGTAGCACGTTGGAAGTGTCAAACGCTCTTTTGTTGGTTTTTATGTGGTTTTTACGGTGTTGTCTGTTGACGAGGTTAGTGACGCACATGGTTACGCATTTAGCTAGGCGTGTAGACTTAAGTTAGCGATCACATAAACAAGCGTTTTGTGCGATATACATAATATATGTCATGATAACTGAGCGATGCCTATATCTAGCAGAAGACTTCTATCGGTTGATGATGATAACGATGATTGTAAATTTTCGGTTCATATTAAACAGTTACTTAGGTACCTAACCTACTTACTTACTAGAGAAAAGAGTAAAAATGACCCGATAGCACAATAAGTTTTGTTGCTAATATGGTCTGGGCGTGATAAGCTATCTATAACCAACCACTATAAGTATACAGTACAGTAGGTTCACAGTACAGTAGGTACACAGTACAGTAGGTACATAGTATAGTACGGACACAGTACAGTAGGTACACAGTACAGTAGGTGCACAGTAAAGTAGGTACACAGTACAATAGGTACACAATACAGTATGTACATAGTAAAATAAGTACACAGTACAGTAGGTACATAGTCCAATAGGTACACAATACAATATGTACATAGTACAATAAGTACACAGTACAGTAGGTACATAGTCCAATAGGTACACAATACAGTAGGTACACAGTACAGTAGGTACACAGTACTGTACAGTAGGTACACAGTACTGTACAGTAGGTAGAGAGTACAGTAGGTACAGGTAAACACCTTACAAATCAGTATAAGTACAATGATAAAACATAACTAACACCCAACAGTCACATACATAGTCATGATTCCACACTAGGATTCACTGTGTCGTGGGTATCAGGAACTACGAGTACCGTGGTACTATATAACACCTAGACCCGGAACAAATATTTGCAGATCATACATACATTTGTCCCGCAGCGGGAATCGAGCCCGCAACCTCTGCATCTCAGCCGGATTCTCGCTCGCCGCGCCACACAGGTCGTCAAGAGAGGTATTTACGACTGCCCCGTTAAACTGGTAGACTATTTCGGATGCATTTTATTTGATTGTGTTTATGCTGATTGATAGTGTTTACGTTGATGAGGTAAGTTGTCTCTGTAATCGATTCACATTACGGAAGAGATGTAACGTTTACGATACTAACTATGTTTTTCTTTACCACTTTCAGAGCAGATGTGCTATTACGTGTACCAGAGGCCTTACCATGAGCTCTTATAGCGATTCAGTACAAAATATCGGTTCCGTGATGTCCGCAGCTATATTTAAAGGTACAGTAGCAGAAGGTCTAATTAGACTTCTGCGATTAAAGTTATTCAATGATGGCGGATGTCAACGACGAACCGATATTTTGAACTGAGTCGCTATAAGAGCTCATGGATGCTCATGGTAAGGCCTCTGGTAGGTAATTGCGTACATAATTTTTCAAGTTGAAAATATCCATTGATTCACGACAGGGATTTTAACCCACGACCTTAGGAGAATTAAGGAGGGAAGTATACCATTAGCCTGGTTCATGCCAAACTATTTTTCTCCTAATTCGGATATTCATTAATTCAAGACAATTAAATTTTGTAGACACCATCTAAACCTATCTAAACATATATAAACATCTTAACATATCTAAGTAAACAGTTTATCAAGTTTTCCATTAATTTTATAGAATCAAACTAGCATAGGTTATAAAATTTCACATAAATTGTCCGACGCCGACGCAGTGTTGGTGATATTTTAAGGGTCGGAAGTCGGTGGATGGAGGCCACTCAGGATCGTTCGTCGTGGCATTATATGATGGAGGGCTATGTTCAGCAGTGAACTTCCACTCGCTCATAATGATGATGATAGAATTACCTATACCCTACATACATAGGCTTATTTTCGTTCGTTCTCTCAACAGAGTTGTGACTCTACATTTTTTTTTTCAAACAATTGACACGGGTGTATGTAATAATATATTTTTCACACCACCTGCTCGACAATGTCCAATTACAAATCATGCAACCTCAACGTAAAGTAAAGCATTGTCTCTCTAGGGATATAAAGTTGTATGAAACTCCCTAGGGATTAAAGTGATTTGAATTTGGAACGTCAAATTCGTGTGGAGACTCGTGGAAAACTCTAAGTAAAAAAATGCCCATATGGCATTGTAAAGAGGTTTGTTCAAAAATCGAACTGGTCACCATAAACAGAACTCAAAAAAAAAATAAAAAGGTGCGTTTACCTTAGAATAAGGACTGGAGCAAGCGTTTACAAAGACTCATTTGTTTCACATGACATTTTTTATTAACATGAATATTGCAATAATACAGCGTGTTTGGTGCTGTTATTTTCAGTAAATTTTATTGCAATATTCATGTTGATAAATAAATTACAAACGATAGTGATTCTACTCCAAAGTTTATGAAAACAGACGCTTTAGAGATTATTGATAATCTACTACCGCAAAAATCAAAACAAGCCCTGGCTTTTTATTGTCTCGCAGAAAGTGTGAAAAGTAGAGTATGCTCCTCTGGAATAAAGCCTATCTTCGTCTTGGGCAGCTTGAACCCCTCGCTTCACTCAGGACTCTATATAACTCCCTCGCTACACTCGGGAGTTAACTTTAGAGTCCCTCGTCACGCTCAGGGTTCAATTGCCGCCCGCGACATAAGACACTGCTTTATTCCCTTAGTGCATAATCTACTAATGTAGTGTTGTTATTGTTAGTGTTGGTTTTAGATTTTGTATGGAGACACTGATAAATGCCACTAACGGACGTATTTGGAACCTCAATTTCCATACAAATTCCGTGTTACACCAAACTTGTTATAAAACTTAGACTACGGACTCTGAGGAGTTCTATTGGTCAACCATACAAATTGCCAACAATTTATTCTTTTAAAAAGTCATATTTGCCTATCCATCAGTATGCGGGTCGCACACGACCCTGCACCACAGAGTATAGAGCAGTATTTACGTGGGAATGTCCGTCTTGGACTTATACAAACATGTTCACGCATATTAATGCTTTTAGAGCTTTTGTGAGGGTAATGTTTAGACATGTTTGGCAGAACGAGTTTATCGTTTTAACAATTTTATTCTGCCAGTTGTTAGTTAGCTAGAATTTTAGTAGTTTTTATACTTGTTGGAAACCACCCAAAATTCGATTCCGGGACTGGGTAGAGCAGAGGTCAAAATCGACTCTTCTTTTTTTAAGAAAAACATATTTATTTATATAATTTTTAATAATTTAATTATTTATTTAATAATTATTATTAATACATGAATGCCATCTCGAGGAAAGATCATTCATGCGTTAGCGATAGATTTCTAGGGATTTGGAATCTACAAAGTCTATGAAGGCATAAAAAAATTCTGTGGGTGAGTTTCGCTTCAAGGCATTATTTCGGTATTTGAACTGGGTTCAACCATTGTAGTTTTTCGCTTACAATTTATTATAGTAGTCAGACTGTGCCTAACGTAATAATATAATTTACATAGTTGTTTGTTTTAGTAAATAAGTCAAATAAAAATTAAAAACTTGTGGGTTAAAAAGGGTTATGTTGAAAATTTTTGTCCTACATTTTTGTTTTATAAGATAAGCACTATGACACGTAATTGCATAATATTAGCCACATAGAATTCCGCAAAGGCTGGAAAGAAAATTAATTAATAAATTTAATTCAATTTTATATTTTACTAAAAATGATGACTGATGAAGACCCTCGAAAACCTGTTGGTGATTCCACCAAAACATATCGGTACGTGAAAATTTCTTGTTTTACAAAATGAAGGTTTTATATTAATTATAAATATTTGATTTATAAAACAATATTGAAATTAAGAATTAATTATTTCTGGGAATAACTCTTTACAAGGCCCTGCACTAATTTACCTGGGGGTAGCCACGGGTCCGAATCCAAGTCCCCGTGGCACCCCTATTGGGTGTCCTCCAGGGATGCCTTGGGGCCGGAATATATTTTCGGAGTGGCTGTTATTACAAAAGGTCAAAAAGTTTCACTAAGAGTGATAATATCAAGAAGAGGAAGACTGAAAGTTAGAAGATAATCCAACTGATAATCAGATCAGCCCCCCAATTACAGTCAAAGTCAAAGTCAAAAGAATTTTATTCATTGAAATCACAAGGATCATTTTGAATCGTCTTATAAACTATAATTACTCCAGTTCCAACGCGACTATATATATATATATATATATAGTCTATATATATATGTATAGTAGTAGTAGTATTATATGATGAAACTAGTTTCATCATGTTTTAGATAGCGCTAAGGCTGCCAAAAGGATCCCCAACGTTGCGTTCCCCATTACCATTTGCTACTATAATTGGGGGGCTGATAACCACGGTCTACGTGCGTTCCTGCTATAAGCCTCACGTAAGTACCTGTAATTTCTCCAGGAATGTTGAATGCCTCTGAAATTGTACGGGAAGTTAAACATTAGAGTTCCACATTAGTTATAATTATTATAACTGCGCCGGTTAGCTGGTAATCCAATTATTAGCCGAGGTTAAATTGTTATTTCCTGGGTTAAAGTTGGGTTTGTGTGAGTTAAGTAAGTTAGTCTCTATATAAGATCTATTACAAAATATGTTCGATGATATATCTATAGAACGATATTTTGCAGACAATTTGCAGCTATATATCGTAGATATATTTTGCGGGAATCAGGAGACCTAACACACATGTTTTAATTGATAGTATCTCATAAATATCATTAGTTTAGCTACAAATATCAATGAATGATTTGTATAGTGTTGTTTTGGTTCATTGACATTCGTAGCTAAACTAATGATATTTATTAGATACTATCAGTAAAAATATGTGTGTTAGGTCTCTTGATTCCCGCAAAATCAGTGTTCGCTATCTCAAGAAGTGTTGATGAGCAGAGGCCTTACCATGAGCTCTTATAGCGATTCAGTTCAAAAACTATTCAGTACAAAATATCGGTTCCTTGATGTCCGCATCTATATTTAAAGGCAAGCAAGACAAGCGATATTTTGTACTAAATGTAGTATTTAAACTGAATCGCTGTAAGAGCTCATGGTATGGCCTCTATAATGAGCTAGAAACACAACTAAATTTGAATTTCGCACCAGTTTGACAAAACGACCGCTATTTCGTATTAGACCGTGTGTGTGACTGGTTAGAAAATTGTTATTGGAGTAGGTACCTAGGAATGGCTGCCGGTTGTCAACTTCTCATGCTATGTGCAGAGGGCAAGGAATTTCGCTTACAAAGTAGAAATCTTGCAAGAAAATGTGTGGGTTATGTAATTAAGTACTAGATACTTAAATTACTTAGGTACTACTTACCTAATAGGTTAGTAGTAATCTAAGAAGAATCTTAGAAAGCTAGAACGAACTATAAAACCCAACGATCTTATAATTCACAATAGATCCAGGGTCACGTACAAAATGAAAGCTAAAAACTGTCCGCATGGATACATACTTATACAGCTACATTTGTTTACTAACGAACAAAGATGAAAGTTTTAAAACAGTTCTAAGTTCAACCTAATTACAACCATGACACCTAGCAAAAAAGTAGCAAATCTTCAAAATATTATCTTACACTTACGATCATTCGTCACAAAAAACGAGCAAAGCAATTATATTACTCCTGTCACTTGTCAAATCAAAAGACATAGGTTAAACAACTAGTGTGAAATCAACCTTAAAGAGCTACAAATAAAGTTCTTTTTCCCGTTATTACCTTGCGAGCTACATCCATCCGTTTCCATGGTTTCGCTTCTGTTTGCTTCTTCAAATTTAACTACAGAAGGTATGGAGTCGCGTTGATCACTTAAATAATTTATAATATGCACGTTAAAGTTAAGTTAAAATTATTTATGTTTTGGGCATGTATGTTTGATATTGATAGTATATATACTTGTTATTTTATTAACGTTCTGTTGTGTGTATATCTATGTGTATGTTTATGTTTTTGGCCAAGATGTCTATCGCTGGATGTCACAAATAAAAATATCACTAAATTCCACATCTTTATATTCATGTTTACAATCTTTATAATACAAGTACAGTTTAGTGCAATAATTTGATCAAAACCCAAAATGTTTAAAACAGCTCAACATTAAAAATTTTCCATTCTGCGTACCTACAGGCTGATAATGAAGCCCTAGTTATAAAAAGCTCAAATATAAAAAATATATGTTCTGTTACGTTTGTCTCGTTTCATAATAAAAAAAGATATCGACCATCAAAGTTTTCCAACAAAAACCGTAAAGTGCTTGAGGGCGGGCGTACAGGCGCCTGCCGTAGGTTGGGCATTTATTTGATATTTGGGAAATATACCTATAATATGATAAAAGAATTTGAAAAAGTACTGTTTTTTTACGATAATGTGTTCTATAAGTGATTCTGGTTCATAAATTTTAACAAAGCGAGAGGACTCATTATCAGTTGGTATAGATGTAAAGGGGTTGTTAACCAAAGATTTGGTTAAATAACAGTAGCGTAAATGGATTGCTCGGAAAGCTAAAATAAAAAAAAGGAAAGCCAAGTATCTGATGAGAGTTCAACAAACAGACACAAAAGTAGTATTAACATTTTTTAAAGTTCTGGTAAAAACAAATTATTACAATACAAATCTACTCCATGCATCTACTGTTCTGTTACAGACAATTTTGCGTCAACGTTGGCCAAACATTTGTAGCGGTGGTTTAAAATCGGTAATTTTGATCAAAATTTCATACTTTTTGTTAGTTTAAAGCTTAAAATACAACTTATTCTACATGTACTTAACGAAAGTAAGACACTCCGGCCGTTAAATTGTTTTTTCGGGGATTATTTTTGCAACTTTTAAATATACATTGCGGCATTGTGACACGTGTTTACATTGGCTTTGTTTGAAGCGAACTAAATCAAATACAAACTCACTTTTCAAGTGAGCTTAAATTCACCGAGACGTTTTTATTGCGCCGACCCGATATCTATGTGAGTATTAGAGATCGTTGATAAAACCTTACAAATATAACAACGACGGCGCGGTGGGCGAGTAGCCGGCTGAGATGCGAGAGGATGCGGGTTCGATTCCCGCTGCGCGACAAACGTATGCATGATCTGCAAATATTTGTTCCGGGTCTGGGTATTGTGGTACCATGGTGCTCGTACGTTCCTTATCCCACGATTCAGGGAATCCTAGTGTGGGATCAAGATTGTATGTGACTGTTGGGTGTTATTTTATTTTTCTAAAATTATACCAAGCCACGATCATTTAAATCTTTCAATAACATTTAAATGCTTGTATAAATCTTGTCACTGTATGACAGTTAGATAGGTACGTACATGCAGTGGGTAACCCAATCTACTTTCACGCTTCACGCCTTGTCTACCTATTTATTTTGTGCCTTGTCTGCCAGTCTTGTGTTGCTGTGGTTGCATGCTCCAGTAATCAGCGCTTTGTTTGTATGTGTTATGTATGAGTTATCATCATCATTATCAGCCGTTAGATGTCCAGACGAAGTTTCATAGAATGCATTGGACGGATTTGTCATAATCAGCATAGCAGGCGGATTAGTTACCGGTATTGTATTAAGTACTCAGGTGGATGCTGCCTCATCCCCTAGTGTAATCTCTTAGTCGGCTTTTGGAACAGGAGTAATTTAATTTTATATAAGACGATTCAAAATGATCCTTGTGATTTCAATGAATAAAGTTCTTTTTGACTTTGACTTTGACTTTTGCGACATTTATAGGAGGAGACGGAGAGGTCTCTTATGGGTATTCTTATTTCTTAGGCCTAAGAACGTGGCCTAACCGCTTTCTTAGTGATATTTTGAAGTCATCATGGGTAGCTTATACCACATCCATTAAAAAAGCCAACTGCCAATAGACGGGATGTTGTCTTTGTGGCCCAAGGTTTGAGGACCATTGACTCTGTGTCCCATTTTGCATTATTTTATATTATATTTTATTTGATTATTTTTTCGCTGTCGTTGTGGTCTTTAAAAAGTAGACGACCTCCGTGGCGCGGCGTGTGAGTAGCCAGCTGATATGTGACGGGTACGGGTTCAGTTCATGCAGCAGGACAATTGTTTGCATGATCTGCAAATATTAGTTCCGGATTTCTTTCATAATGTCTAAAATAAAAGTCGAAGGAAGATAAGTTACAATCTTAAACATGCCTCATAGTCCTTGCATAACGGTAAGTAGGAGGTACTTTAGACATTAGATAAACGTACACTAGACATTATTCGCACTGTCTGTTTTTAATACGCTTTTATTAGCTTCAGACGTATGTTAGTATGTTAGTATGTAACGGAATCTTTGAACATGATTTTGACCCCCTTCAAAACGTCGGATTAACTCGAAATTCGGCATACTTATTAAGGACCGATGACAATTCAATATTTTAAACATTTTGACCCGTTATCCTTACTAGGATAATCAGGATCAGCGATTTTTGTTTTCCTGAGACCCGGAAGGTCTGCGTCAATGTCAAGTAGCATAGATAATTACAAACAATGTCCAGTCGTCAAGTAATCTGTCATGTCATGTTCTAGTAAATCAATGGCAGATTACTAGAATGATGCTAGAATGTATTTTTAATTTTTAAATCAATAATAAGCTATTAATTTGTACAGCGATTGAATAAGCGAACGATACAGCGAACGAATTTAAAAGAGCTTCAATGAAACCTGCAGTATTTTAAAACCCATTCTGCAGATTGTAAATTGTTTGCATTGATAGCAATATTTAGAGTTCTGCATTTCTGATCTAAAGTATCAACGTAGACTCCATTATCTAGCAAAATTTTGATTTTTTCACCACTACCTTTCGAAGCAGCGTAATAAATTGGTGACATCCTGGTGTCAGTATTAATATTAGTACTTCCAGATATTAGTATCCCTGTAATTTCTTTATCGATATTCAAAATATTTTAGTGTAATGGGGTGAACCCATTTTAATACGCTTTTTTCCCATTTTGGACAAACTAAATTAGCATCCGCACCATGTTGAACAAGAAGTTCAACAGCTTCGACACGTCCGTTGTTAATAGCATCATGAAGCGGTGTCTCATCATCCTTATTCATTCAGCGCTTCAACATCTGCACCTTCCTTTAACAAGATTTCCACTTTAATTAATCACTAAAAAATGAAAAATAAATAATAGTTTAAAAAACTAAGAAATACATTTTTATAAAAAAATCTACCAAAAAATGAAAAATAAAAAATAGTTTAAAAAAACTAAAAATATACGCTTTTTATAGAAAATCCAACTAAAAAATAGAAAATAAATTTTAAAAAATTTGAATTAAGAATAGTCTGAATAAGAAAAAAATGTTTTTTATTGTAAAAAAAGCGTGGGGTGCTTTTTAAGATATTATCAAAATGATAATCCTTCTACTCATATCTGTCAATAAAATATTTATAACTATTGACATCATGCACCCCACGCTTTTTTTACAATAAAAATATTTTTTTCTTATTTACACTATACCTAATTCAAATTTTTAAAAATTTATTTTCTATTTTTTAGTTGGATTTTCTATAAAAAGCGTATTTTTTTAGTTTTTTTAAACTATTATTTATTTATCTGTAAGTACCCTTAACACGAGTTTCTAGCGGTATTGAATAATCTACAAATACGTTGTATGTTAAATTACCAAGATCAACAGAGGCCGTTGGCAAACATTTCGAATTAGCGACATTTCGCAGTCGATTCAACTGGGTAAGAAACTGATGCTTAGGGAACTTCTCAAGAGGGTCCATAAAGCAGTGTCGTTTTAGTGGGAGTCGCTATCTCTGGTCGTATGTGCGCGGGCGAACAAGAAAGGTTTGCAGAAAAGGCAATATTTTCACATTTTGAACCTTTACAATTATTTATTTTAGATACAAAAGATAAATTGATAAATCAAACAGTTTTTATTTATTAG
This sequence comes from Epirrita christyi, assembly GCA_951392215.1. Taxonomy (NCBI): domain Eukaryota; kingdom Metazoa; phylum Arthropoda; class Insecta; order Lepidoptera; family Geometridae; genus Epirrita; species Epirrita christyi. Next base: position 14,755,443 of record OX595851.1, read on the forward strand.
TTATATAGGCACGACCAGAACTGACAACCGTTGGGGAATAAAGGTTCTTGAGTGGCGACCACAAACCGGACGACGCGGTAGAGGAAGGCCGTCCACTCGATGGACTAAAGACATTATAAACGTCGTAGGAAGTCGATGGATGGAGGCGGCTCAAGACCGTTCGTCGTGGCATTCTAAGGGGGAGGCCTATGTCCAGCAGTGGTCTTCTAAATGCTGATGATAGGCTACTATATAACTATAATATGTATCATAGGCACATTTTTTTAAGAAAACTTTATTACCTACGCTTTGCTTTGAAATTCTAGCCGCAAAATACCAATAAAAAACACTATCTAGAATTTAGAGACATTTAAGAGTTCGAAAAGGTTTTTCTGAACACTCTCGTTAAAACAGGTTTTGAGATTTTAATTAAAAAAACTTCTTCGGATCACATCACAAACAGAACAGTCAGTGTAACTTCTAGTCCAATAAATCGAACCGATTCTCACGAGAGTCACAACAATCTTCCACTTTCAAACAATCAACCGCAGCCACTTTCTAACTAATTCCAGCATCCGCGGTCCTGACCACAATCTCCATTCCACCTAGTGTAGGAGCCAGCGAGGGCTTTCTTACGTCATACTGCTGAAGTTGCCGTTGTTTGTTATGGTGTGTCTAGAGTAAGCATAGACTCCTCCGTTTCCTCCCATGGATGTCTTAAAAGCCAACTAGGAGATTAAATTAGATTATAGGCAGCAGCATCCACCTGAGCACTAAACATCACTACTGCGACTATCAATCCGTCTGCTAAGTGTGCTTATGGAAAATTATATCATGGCATTGTATGAGGAGGCCCTGACTAGCAGTAGACGTCTACCAGCTGATTATGATGGCTTTTGAAATGCTAAAGTGGCTCTTTAGTTAAAATAGGTATGTTAGTAAAATTCGGTTACGTCAGATTCAATGCATTTTATATAGAGCACTGATGGCAAGCTGAGGCCCAATTCACTAACTAAAAATAGTTAAAATAGAGTTCGAATCATGTTTCGATCTTGTCTCGATGTCTTAAATGTCAGAAATGGTATTCTCCTGATATAAAATACAACACTGTAATGTGATTATATCGAAATGTGACCGAAAGTTGAACGATTCAACGTTTTTTCGTTAATTTTAGCATAAGTAGATGGAGTCTCTCTTTACTCTTTCCAATTATTTATATAACTATCCCACTCTAATGGTGGTCACCATGAATTGAAAGTAGACTAAATTGTTATTTATGAGGAACCAGAATACAAACTTTCTGTCAATTTACAATTCAATCTCGATTCGGTTAACTTTCAGTGTAGTTTTAAAAAACTTGAGAATTAGGCATCTGGCTACCTTGACTTCTGATTTAAAGATTGTGGGTTCGAATCCCATTCGTGTACCTACTACCTAATGCGAATAAAATGTTGCGATAAAAAATATGATTGCAGCAGTAACAAAGTGATATCAAATAGCAGAAGAAGTTGTGAGGTAACGGTATGTCCTAAAATCAACAATTGTGAAAACATGGGGCATGTGCATGAAAGGGGCTTCTGTAAGGGACACTCGATCCTTTTACCACACTGGTTGTTTCAATTTCAGTCACCAGGCTCTTTTCAAGACCACTATAACCTACCTAAAGCAATATAACTGTGACCAACAGGGAATAAACCCATAAAAGAGTGTTACGAAAACGATTTTTTGTACTTATACTACATATTAAAATAATTTTCTTAAACATTTTTTTACAGAATCCCACTAAGAACGTCATTACCGTCGTGGTAATAGGAGTAATTTTAGTTTAAGACGATTCGAAATGATCCTTGTGATTTCAATGAATAAAATCCTTTTTATTTCATTTGTTCCATTTCAAACGGTGTGTTTCACTTGAACTTTCATTTGATGTAAAATAGTAATCGTTAGCTCCTGGTCTCAGGCTGTCTGTGATTCTGTCACCTCGAGCATACATCACGTCTGCCATGTCGTGTCGCGATTGCACGCGACAGATAGTCGCGTGCGCCTACGTGGGCAGTGGGCGTGGGCGTGGGATAACTCGTGTTTTCAAATCTGCTAATACTGTGAAAATAAACGGTTCATAAATAGCTGAATTTGTGAGACTAGCTTTGAGCTTGCAATGCAGGTAGAAATTATATATTTAATAGAGGTAGGTGCAACGTGGAGTTTCTCAGGGTATATAATAACGTAACAGTTCTACCCGGTAAGCTAAATGTTAATCAAAGAAAAGACCAGCAGGGCGATTCTAAAACTTCGGAATCGTTTCCGATCGTATGCGTTAGATTTTCATTTCGATGTGGTAAGTAACTAAAACAATTTAACAACACAGTAACAAACAATAAATATTGTATTACTGTGTTTTACTAGAAAAAATTGTTAGAAAATTGTTTTAGTTACTTACCACATCGAAATGAAAAACTATCGAATCGGAAACGCTTCCGAACGATTTAAAATAGCCCTGCAGATTTTTCTAATCTATCATGAAATAAATAATTAAAGTAAGTGATGTCGGAGCTAACTAATATCCTAAACTAGCGTAAGTTAATTTTTATATAAATACTTAGGATAATGTCTTTAGTCCATCGAGTGGAGGGAAGGAGAGTTGGAGGGTGGGTGGTGGAGTGGAGGCGGCTCAAGACCGTTCCTCGTGGCTTTCAAAGGGGGAGGCCTATGTCCAGCAGTGGACTTCTGCAAACTGATGATGATAATGACTTAAGATAAGTCCGAAGATCTATGTTCGAAGTAGCACTGGAACAGTTCTCCGAGGATTCAACGTAAGCAATATCCAATATTGGACGGAGATTAGCTGACTGAAGATTATTCCCGAAATCCCCTTTAGACATATTCGGGGATAGTATTTTTTAAACTTTCGCGATTAGAACACATATTTATTTATATTGTCACGGGTATTTATCGCGTTTTACCTTATTATATTATTGATTATTCCCAACGTTTCGAATGCGTTTACAGCAATCGTGGTCGCCGACTGACTGGAGTACATGGAGCTACCGTCGAGAAGTGGTGGCAGCTGCGGAAACTACCCTCACTTGGTCTTAAGAATTAGAAAAAATAAAAAATAAAAAATGAATATAAATAATAATAATATATGAAATGGTCGGAAATAATAAATAATAAGGTAACACGCTATAAATACCCGTGACAATATAAATAAATATATTCGGGGATTTCGGGATTTTTTTTCCTGGGATTGAGATTTACTCGATGTTTAACCTTTCTTTCAAAATCGAAAAAGAACATGCAACGGTATTTACTAAAATTATACTTCGTAAGGAAAAATCTCACAAAACCTTGGGCCAATAAAATCCGAGAGGCAATAATTTCTTTATCTCAATCATTTAAAATCAATAAATTGCTGAAAGCACTAAACGTTTTACTGTACTGACATTAAAGCCTCGGCTTCACATGATACCGCCCTTAAGGATCGGAGGCCCTCGTCCTGGAACAGGCGAAGCGAAGATTCTTTCGGAATAAAGTATTTCTGAGACAAAGTTTTTACATCACAGGCCTTACCATGAGCTCTTATAGCGATTCAGTTCAAAAACTATTCAGTACCAAATATCGGTTCCGTGATGTCCGCAGCTAATATAGCAGTAGGTCCATAGACTTCTTTTTTTTTCCTTTTTTTTTAATGGCATCTGAGGATATACTCAATTTTGCCAATGTCAAGTAGCATAGATAATTATCAAGAGCCAATGTCCAGTCGTCAAGTCCTCTGTCAAGGTATGTTCTAGTAAATCGATGGCAGTTTACTAGAATGTTCCTGGACAATTTGCACCCCTTCGAAAAGACAGGCAATACACTTATTTTATTTAAATTCACTACCATGTGCTCTTAATAAGCTACACCGGTTAAAATGCCACCAAAATCACACAATATAATTCAAAAAACACTAGAAATTGAAATAAAATAAAAAAGGACGACGTCTCCCGTCGAAAGAGCAGAAAAAGTCCCTATATACTTCTGCGATTAAAGTTATTCAATGATGACGGATGTCAACGACGAACCGATATTTTGTACTGAATAGTTTTTGAACTGAATCGCTATAAGAGCTCATAGTAAGGCCTCAGGCCTTGTTCTACTTTGAGATCGGAAGATTGACGTATGTATTAGTAGCTTATCGTATTTATGGGAAGACTCACCATTGAGTTGATTATTTTAATAATCTCATTAGTTTAATACGCTTTTTTTAATGAGATTATTCTTTATGTATATACTTAGATTTAAATCTTCGATTAGGAAGTTTAGATGCACTTTTTGGAACTTTATTAAAGAACCGTACATAATTATTAGTTCCGGGTCTGTGTTGTGGTACCACGGTCCTCGTAGTTCTTTAATACCAACCCAGGGAATTCTGGTGTGAAAGACTATGTATGTGACTCGTGGGTGTTATACATGTATGTATTATATGTACGAAAAATAAAATTATGTGACACAACCCACTTTTTTTTTATATGTTGATTTATTTATACACACATAGAAAACTTTTTATTGATCACCACACAAGAACATATAAACAGCGATCATGATCTTTTGATTAAAGCTTATTAATTGGTAACGACTCCATAGCTTTGACGAATGCTAAGACCTAATCAATTCACTGGAGGTTTTTAAGGCGGTGATAGACGTCAAATTTTGTCACTATCTAACTCATTAAAGTTCAGGTAAGTTAGAAGGTGACAGAATAGCGCACGCGCAACAAAAAGTGAGCGAAAATCACGAAAAACAAAGATTTACAGCCTAAAAATTCATTAATTTGACAAGCCAATTGTACACTTTGTGAAAAAAACCTTGAAAAATATTTGTGTGTAAGAAAAATACTAAAATTCAATGTTCGTTTTTAACTAGTTACAAAATTTCGTTCAAAAAATGCTTTACTTTGGATATTTTTTTAATATTGTAATAATATGATTAGTGTTTTTTCAATTGTTCAAGTTATAGTCAAATGTCTAATAAGCAACACATATTTTTTTTGTACATTTATATTCACTCATCAAAGAAGAGTTACATTGAAAATCAATTACGCCTTAAGTTACAATACTATGATGATCTTTATAAAACCAGCCTAAAAGAAGGTTGCTCTGTTTCTTTCGATTCCCGTTAGCATCGAACACCGGGCGCTCCGCTCAACGCTTCGCTTATGCAAGATCACACTCTAACCCGTTCACACGATATCTCAGAAGACTTAATCCGGCTCATTAAACACGGACCGCAGTCGCTGACGACAGATCCGATCCGATTAAATTCACCGGTATGCAGACGACCTTATTTTGCAAAAAAAGCCGAAAGGAATGAATCACTCGTGGCTTCTGAAGTTTTTATTAGTAAAACACGGTACAGATAAGAGAACAAATTTTTGGACTTTTCGGTAATGGAGATTGAGTAGGTATTTGAAGGTTTTACAGATACAGGTAATCTTAAAGCTGTTTTAAGTACTTTTGTATTTATTAGTAGCAAGTTTAGTAGCCAAGTAAGTGAAATTACTTGATATACGTAAGATTTTTGCATTTTGGAAAGCGTTAGCCGAGTTGGTCGTGGGAAAGCAATGGCGGCGATGAGCTCACCACTAGGCACGTCTGTAATCCTGCGATTGTGCAACCCACAGTGAAGAATCCCAATGAGGCGATGCCTACCCTTTCGGGGGAAAAGCGTGTATGTTTCTAAGTATTGTTTAGAAGTGCTACATTGTGTCTCTGCTCTCTATACAACAATGAACATTGATTCTTATTGTTTGTCGTCACTGTTTCTTTCCTGGTCACTCTGCTTTAGGTCAGTGACCAGGTGAACTTGTTGTATATACGTATGGCGAAATTATTCTATGCGCCTCTCAAGTACATAGGCTCAAGTTCATCACATGGCATTCATTATAAACCATCGCTCTCCATACTTACTTATGCCATCTGTTTCGTCTTCGTAGTTCTTTTTGGTCACCCTTATTCAGATCTGTGACTAGTTTGAAGTAAGGGAACCCTAAAATTACTACCTTGTGACCAAAATTAACAGGAAGTAGCTGGTACGGTACCGTGAACGAAGTTTGCTTCTAACTTGGCTTTTGTTTCTTCAAACTCCATTAAACTTTGAACATATATCAGTACACTAATATATATATTATAGACCCATGTTGCGTTAGTTTCTTATAAAATTATATGGTTACCAAATATTAAATAAAAAAAAATTGGTTGCCTGTAAAGTCGGTTTACTGACGATAGTTGAACGTGACAACGATTGCCCGATCCCCGATTGATTGACGATTGTGGCCGATTGTGCTTCTTTGTCGCTCGTTCCGCGCTCTCGCTTGCACTTCAAACCTTACATGGAACGCCTCAGAGCGAGGTAACGCCGCATGAGTCATGTTTTTTCGTGCGTGCAGCCGGCTCTATCGAATTATAAGACGTTGTCACGTCAAAAACTATTTTTTAAAAACAGTCTGGGTCTAGATATTTGTGTGATCATGACTGTGTACAAAATTTGATGGAGTTTGATGAAATAATAGGAAAAAAAGAAGCAAACTTCGTTCGCGTACAAAAGGGCGAAAGTGCCCTATCGGAAACCTCCTCTTAAAGAACTAGTGTGGTGAAAGAATGCAGAGCGCCTCGCCCCAGAGGCTTTCCTTCATCCACACGTCACTCCCTGGGTATGATTAAGTGATATCTTGCATCTTCACGGCTGTCGCGTCGCGAGGCTCGGTCACGTTAGACATGCTCCTCGGTAGTAGCTGACTGATTCATTAAGATTACTTTGAGATAACTTAATGACTTTAAGTCATGTTTATATAAATGGCGCTTAAAGGTTAAAATAAATATTTTTTATTAATTTAAGCCTCTTATAACTTCTTGAGTCTTATTTTTTCAGTGTAGAGATTATATCGTTAAATTTTTCGTCACTATAAATGAGTCGTCACATCATCATCACCACCCTATTTACGTCCACTGCTGGACGAGGCTTCCCCCCATTGAATACAAAGGGGGGATTTGCCATAATCACCATTGCAAGCTTGGCAAGCCAATTGGTAATCGCAGTTTGGTGTTAAGTACTCAGGCGGATGCTGCTGCCCATCCCCTGGTAATCCCTTTGTAAGGTTTTTACTACATCCACGGGAGAAGGAGGGGTCTTTTCTTAGGCCAAACACACCACGGCATAATTAACATAACATAACCTAACACCCAACAGTCACATGTACACATAGTCCTGATCCTACACTAGGATTCCCTGTGTCGTGGGTATCAGGAGCTACGAGTACTATGGTACTACAACACCCAGACCCGGAACAAATATCTCAAAATCATATCTGCAAATCATGCATTTGTTCCCCAGCGAGAATCGAACCCGCAAGCGCAACCTCTTGCTTCTCAGCCGATTACCTGCCCGACGCGCCACGGAGGTTGTCAATGAGGGCTTTTCATCTTCGATAAAAAAAAAAGTTGTTCATATTGGTTCGATAGATGGCGCTGAGTCCACTCTAGCTGTCAAGATACTAAGCTAATATCTAACTAGTCTGTGATATTCTGTTTGTGTTGCTTCTTGAGTGTGCCTCTGCGCTGGTGATTTCGTGGTGTTTTTAGAAGTAGGCAAAAATAAATACCGTGGTATTTATTTCTACGTTGTTGATGTTGACATTTAATTTTTTTTTTTACATTAAACTTGACAGCTAAGTTACAAAGCAGCGCCATCTATTTTCAACGCTGAAAGCATGATTTGGAACGGCCGTGAAAACCCCTTAGATATACACCTACATCTATTTGTACTTACGTGTTGCACCTTGACAGTTTTTGTAAATTCCCACCACGTACAGATTGCATCTATTGGAGGAATAGTAAACCTGCGTGCAGCATAAAATAAAATGGCGGTGTTGAGATAAGCCGGTGGTCGGCTGAACAAAACGTTTGCGATAAAAAACGGACAAAAACTATATAATGCTCCGATGTCGTGGCCACTGCACCCGCGTGCTTAGGGCTGCCACCAACGCAGAGATACATTTATGACTGGAATTCATATATGCGACGTTTGAAAGAAAGAAAGAAAACACATTTATTCACCAAACTGTCTGTGTTAGACAACATTAACCTAGTAATTATCAAAGTCAAAGTCAAAAAGAATTTTATTAATTGAAATCACAAGGATCATTTTGAATCGTCTTATAAACTAAAATTACTCCTGTTCCAACGCGACCAAGCCTAGTAGAATCAGGCAACAAACTCGGCTTGGCTTACATAAATGGTCCGTCTTACCACTAGGTGAGAAGCGCCTGTGCGGTGCCTTCGAGCAAGGAGTTGCTGATACATAGTAAATGAGAACTTAAAAACCTTAGGACAGTAGTCAAAATTAAATAAAAATCGGCAAAAAAAAATATATGCATTTAAGTACTTGCATTAGTTTACACATTAGTTTTGTTAGTAGTAGAACTTCTTGTGAAAGAGTTCATCCGGGGAAGTTCTACCACCGTACCTATTTCTGCAGCCAAGCAGTAGTGCTCGCATTGCTGTGTTTCGGTTTGAAGAGTACGGGTGCCGCCGGTGAAATTACAGGCACATGAGACTTTTCATCTTTATGTCTCAGAGTCGGCAGCGCGCGTGTGATGCCTCTGGTGTTGCAGGCGTCATGAATGTGTTTTCATTTTATATGAGAAACAATCAAAGTCGAACAAGGTTCTTGGATCATAGATGGATTAAATCATAGCCAAAGTCAAATTATGTGTTTCATGAAAGTCACTAAGATCATTTTGAACCATCTTTCAGCCTAGGTGAATTGAGTTTTATTCCAACGTGACCTAGCAGAATCAGGGCAACAATCTTCGTAATTTTTTTGACAATCCTTATTGAAAATAGCTTTAAAACGGTCGTTGGTGATTGGAATGTTGCGGCATAACTGCCAACCCTATTGGAATTGAGAGCCCGTATGCGACGAGCATGTAGGTACCGTCGCGTGCACAGAGCTGCGCATTCGCTCCGGTAATAACCACTTAGCACAGTATTACAGAATACTGATACTATTTCGTTATTGCTTTGTGCGTGCGACTGTACTTTTACGATTTGCGATTAAAGCTTAGTTCTGCGATTATTTTGTTGAATTGAAATGTTAAATGGAGTTTACAAAGTTACAATGCTCGCCAAATTACTTTGCGGCTGAGATAGTTAGGGGTGACAATAGCAAGTTTAGGAGCTTTATTACATGTGCTTTTACTAATGGGAAGTGCTTGTGTTTATTGTCATAGTCGACTGACAATTCGAAGTCTATAGAAAATAGATTTTTTCTAAACTTGTCCTGAGTCGATTGAGCAGGATAAGCATTGGTTGTGTTAAATGTAAATTAATAGAAACTTGCAATAATACTCATATTTTAGGATTGGGTTGAGTTAAGAATATAAATATATTAAAAATGGGTTGAGTCGATATAAATACCTAAATGGGTTGACCTTCATTGGGTAGAGTTAAGAAGCACTCCCAAATTAAAGGGTTGACGAAAGGGTTAAAATGTGGCAGAAAACCAGTAGGTGCATATTGTTATACCAAAAATACGTCAACAGATAAGTATAGTATGACACTATACTTATCTGTTGACGTATTTTTGAATTCATCATTAAAGAACTTTGTGTGAGTCTTATTTTATTTTGCAGACATCCTTGAAGCTTTCACAGAGCTTTACGACCTCCGTGGCGCGGTGGGCGAGTAGCCAGCTGAGAGGTGCGGGTTCGATTTCCGCTGCAGGACAAATGTTTGCATGTTCAGGGTCTGGGTGTTGTAGTACTATACATGTTACTCGTAGTTCCATGATACCCACCACGACAAAGGGAATCCTAGTGTGGGATCAGGACTATGTATGTGACTGTTGGGTTGTTGTTATGATAGGTTTAGTAAAAGAACTCATTGTTAAAACATCAACAACAATAATAACACAACATAACATAACATGATCAACTTGATCATGTTAAAACAACTCTTACTAGTTCATAGGTAGGTTTTGTTTGGTACATAGGCATAGGTATCGAATGATTTATGACGTAAGTAACTATTTTTCAAATATAATTATAATATCAATTTACTTCAACTAATTACGCGTCTATAATTGGTTTGAGATCGGCGGCGGCTTCATTAATCATTACCTCAACAGATACACCAGACGGCTGATTCTAATGATTGAAATTTTATTAAGGTTTATCTTGGAAGTAAGTATCATCATCAGCAGATTGATTTCCACTGATGGACGAGGCCTAATGTTAATGTTAATGTTAAAGAACTCCCTTTTCTGCATTCGAACTCTATGGATGGTCCATTATGCGTGAGAGTAAACTAGCTAGATAGTTAGCCAGCCTAACTCCGTCCAGCACAGAAGTTTCCTGGGGTCTTCGCAGGCTTCGCGGAGTGACCTCGGGTTGTTGAGGATTTGTTCACGTTGAGCTGCTACTCCCACACATTCCAGGACTACGTGGGTAGCCGATTCTTCTTCGGTCAGACACCCCCTGCAGAGTGGGCTGTCTGTGGCTCCGATGTTGTAGAGGTGTTTGTTTAGGAGACAGTGGCCTGTGAGTGTCCCCACGATGGTACGAAGGTCCGGTCTTGAAAGGTTGAGCAGACGACACGTGAGCCGTGGTGAGACAGCCGGAAGGGCTGCTCTTGACTGTCTGCAATCCGTGGTCCGTGCCCAACGCTCGTTGTGTTGATTTAGGGTGCGAAGCCGCATCCAAGTGCGTAGCTGAGAAAAGGGTAGAGGTAGGAATGGAGATAGTCCCTCTGTGGGTGTTCCCGACCCTCTTCTAGCCAACTCATCTGCGGTGTCATTACCCAGCGATCCACTATGTCCCTTTATCCATTGTAGAGTCACCTTGTTTCCTATGGCGATTCTCTCCAGGGCCAGGTGACATTCGTAAACGAGCTTGGAGTTGCAGCTATGGCTCTCCAGAGCTCTGAGTGTTGCTGAGCTATCGGAGAGGATCCTTACATTGTAGTCTGTGATCCCTCTCCTGCTCATAGCGGTGGCGGCTTCGGTGATGGCCACGCATTCACATTGGAAAATAGAACTGTGTGTGCCTAGCGTTAATGATATATTAATGTTGAGATCAAGCGAGTGTATTCCAGCGCCAGTTCCCTGTATGGTTTTTGAGCCATCAGTGTAGACACGGACCTCGCTGATTCCTGATTGATCTCTTAGGTCTTCGTAGAGTTGTATGTGGTAGTGTTTCCGAAATATGTGTTGTTTAGGGATCTTATCACACGGGGCGGCTAATAGCGGTTCGTAAGTTATCGCTCTGTCTAGGATGGATGCGTGCAAACTCCTAGTATATCCCCACAATCCTAGGTGCTTGAGTCTGATAGCGGCCATGGTTGCTTCCTGCTGTATGAAGAAGTCGAGCGGCGGTAGGCCCAGAATGGTCGAGGCCTACTCCATAGATAACTACACAATAGAGGATTTGCCATAATCATCAAGCCTGGGCCCCAATCCTACGGAAAAAATTGTGTTTGAATTGGGGCCCTGGTAGGCGGTTTTGTAATTGCAGTATTAGTGTTATGGCGTAGATGGATGCCAACTAGAGGTTTTCTTTACGTAACTCTTCTTTGATGAGATAGATAGATAGATAGAACATTCTTTATTGCACATAAAAAAGAAGTACAAAGGCGAACTTAATGCTAAGAAGCATTCTCTTCCAGATAACCTTGGTGTATCGTGGACAAAAATATGCGTCGGTAGTGCACAGAAAGAGAATAGTGACAGTTATACAGAAAATAATTGCAATAATAAAAAATAAAAGTTCAATAACTAATATTAACTAATGTATCTACTAATAATGCCCAAGATATTAAATAAACTAATATAATAATATTATTATAAATACCATTTATAATAATTACAGATAGAAAAGTAAACATGCTTAAATAAAAATAAATAAATAAATTGCTCTTAATTCGATCTTACTGAGGAAATGATTGTAGATGTTTGATGTGTGAATATAAATATATGTTGCTTATTAGACATTTAACTATAATTTGAACAATTGAAAAATTCTAATCATATTATTACAATATTAAAAAAATATCCAAAGTAAATTGAACGAAAATTGGTGACTAGTCCTAAACAGCATTGAATTTTAGTATTTTTCTTACACCCAAATATTTGTCAAGGTTTTTTTCACAATTGGCTTGTCAAATTAATGATTTTTTAGGTATACAATCTTTGTTTTTCGTGATTTAACGCTCACTTTTTGTTGCGCGAGCGCTTTTCTGTCACCTTCTAACTTACCTGAACTTTAATGAGTAAGATAGTGACAAAATTTGACGTCTATCACCGACTTAAGTACTCAGGTGCATGCTGACCATTCCCTGGTGTAATCCCTTAGTCGGCTTTTATGACATTCTCGGGACGTATCGGAGCGGTATACTCTTAGGCCGGGCTCAACGTACCAACGGCCAGAAATTCTATAGGTGTACCTAATTAACACGTCCACTGCTGAAAACACAACGTCGCCTTTTTTTGTTATTTTTTTTGAAAATGGGCACAAAAATAGATGTCAAATTAGGTCCATTATAATCCGCTTCACAGCATGTAACTGAACATAACAAACAAAACAAATAATAATCCAGTAAACAAAATAATAGTTAATTCAGAAATCTTTACAAAAACATTTTATACTAGTTGCGCCCCTAGGTTTCACCCGCGTGAATAATGATGAAAATTGATGATGATGATGATGTTGAAAAGTAGCCTATGTGTTAATCCAGGGCGTAAAGTATCTCCATTCCAAATTTCACTCAAATCCATTCAGTAGTTTTTACGTGAAAGAGTAACAAACATCCATACTCACAAACTTTCGCGTTTATAATATTAGTAGGATAGTAGGATTTTAATTTTAATTTGCATTTAATTTTTTTTTACTAAACATTTTTGTTTGGGCGATTTTTCCCTTGCGGGTGATACGATGATGGTCGTGTTTGACCCGGCCATACACTACAGGAGGCAGTTTCTTGCAAACAATTGACACGGACGTGTGTAGTGTAACACGGATAGCACGTGTAACGTAAAAAAAATAATATGTCTTCGTCATATCGACCTTATGTAACAATACTGCATCAAACATACATAACAACTTACAAGGTTAAGATCAACATCTCTTCTTGTTATAACAGAAATAGTTTCTTCAAAAACAGGTAAAGCTAGAATAATTTGGTAAGTTAACGTAACGGTACCGTTTCAGACCAAAACGCAAGGTCAGCCAGCGCAACCTGTTGAGCAGCAATTAGTAGTAACACTGTGATAGTCTGTGGATGGTTGAAGCTTATTGTGCGTACTGAAATAGATTTTTAACTGCGACGAGATTAGTCGTGTACTAGCTGAGCGAGCAGCTAAGACTTAAGAGGAGTTTACCGGTAGGGTTTTGTACACCCTTTTTTTGTGAACGATGTTTGCTTCTATTTTGGCTATTATTTCATCAAACTCCATTAAATTTTTTACACATGATCAGCATACTAATATCTAGACCGTAGTTCGTTAGTTTCTTATAAAATTATATGGTTACCAATAAATAAAAATAAATAAAAAAAAACACTGACGCACCACTGGTCTAGATAATATACTAACCATGGTGTACTGATCATGTGTACAAAATTTTATGGAGATTGATGAAATAATAGCCAAAATAGAAGCAAACTTCGTTCACGTACAAAAGGACGTACAAAACCCTACCGGTAACCTCCTCTTAAGTATAAACGAAACTAAATTATATTTATCATCATGTTTTATACTGTACCTACATTCTAAGCAAATAAATAATTCATTCATTCATTCAAACGTATGCTTTTGGTGGCAGCAAAAATTAAGTAGTTGTTGTACGGGACTTCAAAATTGCTTTTTATAGCATTTTGATCAGCAGGTTGCATAAAATGGAGATACGCTACGTAGTCTACATTCAGCTCAATTTTTTACTAAATAATCCATAGTGAATTAAAAAAACAGTTTAGCTCGGTCTTTCATATCACTGCTTCTGTCATGGTCTGACAGTTAGAAAACCAGTGTGGTGCAAGGATTTCATTCACGTAAATGCTTGGTAATAAATGTCAAAGCTCTAATGTTCACTATTCAAACACCTCATTATTCTTCAAGTCAGTAAACAAAAAGCCTCAGTAGCAAGTACTTTCCGTTAGGTTCTGAATAAACAAAGTCGTTGGCATTCAGGAGCCGTATTAAGTTTCTAAATAAAACGACTGTTACTATTGTTAGGTGGTACTAATTCAAACGTTTTATCGTTTAAATTAGAACCGAGGAACATCTTGGGATTAAAAACCAAGACATTCAAGGCTGAGAATAATATCTTAAAATAAAATAAAATAATAATTTATTCTAATACATTAATATTTCCTTAATGTCATTGGATGATATTTATTAATCATTATTACTATTATTTATATTTTGTCCATGACATTGTACCTTTAATTCGCAGTCAGGTAGTAGTCGCCCGTTTGGCATAGGCCTCCCCATTCTCTCCATGTTTTCCTGTCTGGCTAACATCTTAGAAGAAATTAAAACCTACCGACTGCGCAAGCTCGAACACGTTGAAAGACTGGGAAAAGACGGGCTGTCAAGTATCTGGGACCTTTTGGAAGACCAGTTAGCTGCCCTAGATGTCGTTGGACAGACGAAATTGGAGCGGAACTGCGTGAACTCAATGCCAGCTGGCGTGACACCGCCCAGAATAAAGAAGCTTGGGGCAGACCTTACTCTCTATCTCGTAACAGGTTTGTAACAGGCGTAAATTGTGCGATCATGGCCTCAGAATAGTTCTTATTTTAGGAATCATGGCTGTCAAACGTCGCTTTTCTCATACAGTTACCGTTTGACAAGCCTGATTGCACAATTTACGCCTGTTGCAAACATCGCGAGATAGAGAATAGCCCTACGGGGCGCTGAACCAGAAGAGTGGTTGGGATACCTATAGTGGCCTCCTTGGACAAGTGCGCTCAAGTTATAGCAAAGTTACAAATCACATTGGCACAAGTACTTTAAGATATAAATCAACATTATAGATATGCTTAGGAAAAAAATATTTGGTCGAGTTGATGACGAAACGTAATTTTTTTAAGGTCCCATCTCGTACCATTTCGAGTGAGTTGAGATTTCATATCGTGCTAGTATCTTCGTCTTCTCTCCTTTTTCTTTATGTTATCTGGTTACTATGCCAGCCTTGCTTTGATTTAAGAAAGCTCTAAAAATGTTTTTGCTTGTGACATCACACATTTTTAACTGAGTTGGGTTTTGTGTGCGTATAAAAATATTTAAATTCCAAACTTCTTGACTGTCAAATGAGAGTTCCAGCTAGTACTGATACTAGGTACCTGATAAGAAACGTGATATTTGTAACATGGTCGGTGATGGTATTTTTATAACAAATGGTATTTTTTTCCTTTTTTTTTAAAGTTATGCCACAATTCTATTGTATTATCTAAACCCGTTGTAAGTAAGATAATCAAAAAGTTTTTAGCTACCTTTTAGTACCCAGTTCCTGGTTCAAACGCTCAAGGACATTTTGAATCTGTAAGAAACTACAAAGTTAACCGTAGATTAGATTTCTAATCATTTTCTAATACAAACATCGGTGTTACAGTAAAAAAGAATAAAGTTTAAGCATACATCCTCACATACACACACACACACACAGAGAAACTAAAGAGAACACAAAATAGGCAGGTAGGATACAATCACTTTTCCATGGGCACAATGGTTACCTACTTATAATTACAGTTTTCAGATTCACAAAATGGCGGCAATCGGGTCGCGGAATATTAGTTGTGAACGCTTAGGCATTGCATGAGAGCTCTGGCCTAAAAGCCTAGAGCGACTAAATTAAATAACGAACGAGAGTTGCCTGCCTATGCCGCACTACACATGCGCGGCGCTTTTCAAAAGGTAAACGAGTAAATCCCAGTACGAGTGGTTCCTACCCTTGCGCTATTGGGGTAAGTTTCCTAGTTTATTTATAATCATCCCATATTATAAATAACCTCATATTCTATAAAAGACTTATTCTATTCTATCCGTCATATTCTATCAAATTGGCAGGATTTCTATGAAAAACAGTGTCTCGTAAGCGTTCGATTTTGATGGTCTGTAAATGGTGGACGGTAAAGCATTAGACTCGACCTGACTCGACAAATCTAAATCTAAATTTTTTTTTGCGATTCAAAGATCCATGATAACTGCTTATACCATAGATTATTGTCAAACTTATTAACGTTTAATTTGAACTGTGGCGCTTTTGATAAAAGACTTCTTCCATGTTTCATTACACCTACTCCTTGTCCTATTTGTTTGGAATCTATCGTCATGTCATGAGTCCACGAAATGCCAATTAAGTAGTACCAACCAGTACCATGAAGTTAGATAGCATTTGATTTAGTGCCCTATTCATTGCGACAATAATTAGCTTTCACTTTGTGTACAAGCTCTGCGACAGATCTAGCGAAATATCTAATTTCTAAAGTCTAGTTACTAATTCAAGTGATACCATTATGCAAAACTGGATTTTAGAAATTGATTTTCAAAGGTATTCAAGAATTGAGGTTGTTATACAAACTGGCATTCGCCCGTGGCTTCGCTCGTCGTGTGATACCGCGGGAGAAAAACTATCATGGTCATTGACCATATAAAAGTAACATACGGCGATTGAATGTAACAAACAAACACCTGAACTTTTGATAGATAGATAGAAAATTCTTTATTGCACAACTTAAAAATACTGTACATAGGCGAACTTAATGCTAGATAGCATTCTCTTCCAGCAAACCTTTGTGAATGTGGAAAACAATTTTGAGGTAGTGCACAAAATAAAAATTCAGTAGTAGATAGTAGGTATATAGTATAGGTACCTATCCATGATAATAGGTACAAATATTACAATAATATTATACAATAAACAAATTACACATATTATTTTATAAATTGAATATATATCATAACATAAAAATTGTAGGTACATAAACAACGAGAAGAAAAGATAAAAAAAATAAATGGTAAGTACCCATAGCATGGATATCATTAGCATCATCAAATTCACTGCTGGAGACAGGCCTCCTCTGTAGACTGGCACGACGAACGGTCTTAAGCGTCCTACATCCACCGATACATGGACATCGAGTACTTATACTAAATCGGCCATTGTGACATGTGTGGCATAGACGTAGATAGATTAATCTCAGAAAAATCTACACAAGATAAATAATCCACACATGTAAAACACATTAAAGTTTTGCTTGGAAAATCTAGTTTTTAAAAATACACATTTTATAGTATCGAGTTTTAAATACAATGAAAGAATTCATAGTATTCATACCAAAGAATCCATTCGCTCACTTGTGGAGTCATAATTGAACACAACTATGTCAGTACTGGGGTCCTACCTAGTTAAATGAGATAGAAAGATAAAAGCGCTCTTGGCTATAAAATAAAGCATATTTTTACCTCTGAACAGGTATGAAATAATAGGTTATGGCCCCTGGCCAACTCGGAGAACCAATTCGGAGAACATACGAGCTGTAATTGCAATTTTTACCGTCGCGTTAGTGTTTTATTGATGCTAAACCCTTTTTCAAGCTAATTGCAAAAATCGTAAAACAGGTGTCTAATGATTCCCATAAATATTTATGGGCGAACTTTTCAAATTGTTGACTGTATAAAATCTATTTTAGCATACACTTCAGCAGAAAGAAAGAATATCCTATTATAGTATCTGTCACTGCCTTTTCAAAAACTAACAATTACTAGTAAAATATAAAACATATCGCTAGTACTGTCAGCAACGAAAGTGGGTTAACATTTTCGGTTTTTATAACCCAAATGTAACTAGAACTTGAATATTGTCAAATAAAATTTTGGATTCAATTTCAATATCCACTTTATTTGTTCACTATCTACGCAAAGTGACCATTTTCAATTTTCATAGAATACTTAGCAAGGACTACTTTTAAGAGCTTGGATTGTTAATTTAATACATAACATAACATCCAACAGTCACATACATAGTCCCACACTAGGATTCTCTGTGTCGTGGGTATCAGGAACTACGAGCACCATGAAACCACAACACCCAGACCCGGAACAAACATTAGCAGATCATGCAAACATTTGTCTTGCAGCGGGAATCGAACCCGCAACCTCTCGCATCTCAGCCGGCTACTCGCCCTCTATGCCACGAAGGTCGTCAAATAATAGGATATCACTTTGAACAGTGAGTACCTTAGTTTGTTGAACGCAATATTCTTACATGGGCGTAACTTTTAAAATTGTTTTTTTAGACCTTATAATAACGAAGGCTTTTCAACTTCGATTAAAAGACAAGTAGTTCAAATTGGTTCGATAGATGGCGCTGACTCAATTGTAGCTGAAAAGATTATCAAATGTATTATCTGTGGTACACGCGTACTAAGCTAATATCTAACTAATCTGTGGCTATTAGTCATGATATTCTGTTTGTGTCTGCTTCTTAAGAGTGCGCTAGTGATTTCGTGGTGTAATAAGTAATCAAAAATAAATACCACGAAACGAAAATATATCCACGTTGTTGATGTTGCCATTTAATTTTATTTTGACACTTGACAGCTACGTAACAGAGCAGCGCCATCTATGTTCAACGCTGAAAGCATGATTTGTAATGCCCGTGAAAACCCCTCATTCGGCATTCATTGTTAGTCGGCTACATAAAAGTTATAACCAAAAATTTGTACTAGCTGATATCTTTCACAGTAGCAAGGATGTCTTTAAACGAGACATCCTTAAAATACTGGAAGACTCATGAGTGTCTATCCAAGTATCCATATTTTATAGTGTATATAAATATTTAAATATATGTTAACGTGCTTTATAGTATTTTATATATATTATTCAAAAAGTATATTTATTTATTTATATTTAATTTAAGTTTTATGTTTACACAGATTTAAGTATCATATTTTCACACAACACAACATACCGCACATACCTTTTTAATGGTTTTGTATAAGTTAAGTCATCTAGTGACAGTCGTATCTAATGCAAAAAAATGTAAATCCGTTATTGGCTTTAGGTAAAGTTCGTTAGATTTAGCATGTACAATTTAAGAGCTGTGGATTTTGTGAAATAAATAAAATAAATAAAATTCCAAAGTGTCGAAAGTTTACAATCGCTGCGTTTTGTTAAAAGATCCGCTCCCCTATTTTACCCTCGGCTGTTCAAACGGCTACTCAACTAATTATCGCTTGGGCCTTAAACGGAGTAGCACGCTCCACCGTGTGGGCTGACCGGACAAAACCACCTAGCTCTTAAATTGGAAAAAGTTTACCGACTGTAGCTAAATATCAACTAGTGAAAGAAAGGAACCCTTCTTATTTAGTCCTGGCTCTCAGTCTTTGCGTCTAACTGTCTATATATCACAACAATTTTACGCGAAGACTCTTTGTGCAGATGAAAGAAAGGTATTCTATGAACCCCATTAAATAGCGTGTAAACTTTACTCTATGTTGGTGTATCATGAGTTAATAATAAACTAGATTCGTTAGGCTTACAGCCGTATTATACCGGGATAAAAAGTACCTAGGCATCACATTCCAAGTCTTATTTTATATTTGTACAAAATTTCATCAAAATCGGGTCAGTCGTTGAATTGGATAACCAACATGTAATCTTTCTTATGTATAATATTAGTAGGATTTTAAAGTTTAATTTCGTTGTATTTTTTTTTTGGAGGAAAAGCAATCACATCCCTAGCAAAGTGGCATATAATGAGCAGGTTGTAGAGACGCCACGCACGTCCGTGTACACGCCCTTACAAGCAACTAATTATCCATAGGTACTAAATTATACTAATACTAAGTAGCTTTAGACGCTTGCCAAAGACTACCTGAATGAAATAGGTGCTTAGGTATTTTCGATTAAAATAAGAGTAGTTACTGGGCGTATGAATCTCTCAATCGATAAAATTTACATTATAAATTTATTACAACATCAAGATATTGACAAAACGGTTATATACAAAGGTATTCCACGGGATTCCATGCACGGGGTCTAGATATTAGTGTACTATCCATGTGTACAAAATTTAATGGAGTTTGAAGAAATAATAGCCAAAATAGAAGCAAACTTCGTTCACGTACAAAAGGGCGTAAGTGCCATACCGGTAACCTTCTCCAAAAATTTCGCCGGTCCATCAGTGGCTCGATTACGTAATTCTGTTGGTATCAATTTCAATCAGTTACAATGCTGTTTCTATTTGAAATAGCGTTTTTGCAATTAATTTATGCAGTCTAGTTAGTTGTAATCAAGCTTTGTATGCAAACTGCGTAAATAAGGTAATTGCAAAAACGTCATTGTAAATAGAAATAGCATTGAGAGACTGATTGAAATTGATAGCGACAAAAATACATAATCCGCTGGCAGGTGTTGGGCCGTAACTGCATCGTCAAGTTTGTGGTCCACTCAAAGACCTTTATTCCCCAACGGTTGTCAGTTCTGCTAGCTATATGGCCAGCCCATGCTCGGTACCTATGAATAGTTGTTATTATTAAACGCTTGTTGCTTTATCTACCTACAAGATATCGCTTTCTCCAACTTGTAAGCCTCAAGCACCAGCCCCCTAATTACTGAAGCAAATGCCCATTGCCATTTGCTACGCAACAATGGGGATCATTTTGACAGCCTTAGCGCTTCTTAAGAAATTATTTTCATATAACTTTTCATTTAAAAAACCGACTTCCGCCATTGAATTCGACTAAAAAAATATTTGGATGAAAAAAAAATGATGAAAGAACCATAGTGGTGAAAGGATTATGATACTTTTTGAATGCAAATGCTTAGTTTGTTGCTGAAAATATCAAAATTGCCATATGTATGCCTACAATATTTGAGGAGTTCCCTCAATTCCTCATGGATCCCATCATCAGAACTGGATTCTGAAAAAAAAATGGGACCAATCTGGAAGTATATCTATTCAAATAAAAAAAGAATTTTCCAAATCGGTTCATAAACGCCGGAGATACGTGGTAACAAACATTAAAAAAAAAAAAAAAAAATACAACCGAATTGAGAACCTCCTCCTTTTTTGGGAAGTCGGTTAAAAAAGCAATTCTTTTGAAACTTGAAAGAAGGAATATTTAGGGGAAGTGTTCCCTATTCAAGTTTAATAAGATTCAGATAGAAAGAAAGAAAGAAAGAAAACGTTTATTTGGCACACCATAAAACAAAAAACGACATACAAAGCCGATACCATAAATCCAACAAATGCCTTAATAACATACTAGAGAACCGTCGCGGTCGCGGTTAGATAGCGCTAAGGTTGCCAAAATAATCCCCATTGCTGTGTTCCCCATTGCCATTTGCTACTGTAATTGGGGGGCAGGTCCAATGCCAGCCGTCTTCACAAGAGTAGTACAAACAAGACACCACTAGCGCACGTACAAACTACATCGCGGGCTACCGAGAAATTTAACATAGCTCTGTCTTCTTCACTCCTACGCAGGTAGAGCGGTATGGAAGAGAGAAGAATATGTGAATAAACACTTAGAATGCATAACGTGGTGGACAGTAGTTTATGGTGAATTGTTGACATGACTTGACTAGGTTTTAGTTATGGTGTCGATCGTATCTTCATTTGGAAATATATAAATATTAATTTTACTGGTTTTTTTTTTTCGGTTTTTTGTTTTTAGACCACCTGGCAAAGGTCACATTTTAAGAGAAGTTAATAAACATGGTATATTGATTTATACTTTTTGAAATTGTCACTTTGGAAATTTGTTCATTTTAGCTAACATTTTGATCGCATCATACCTCTACATAACTTTTCATTCAAAAACCGACTTCCGCCATTGAATTCGGCTATGTTTTTATTTGCTAAAGGTATACAAAACAGTTGCTGAAAATACCAAAATCGCTATTATATATGCCTATAATATTTGAGGAGTTCCCTCATATCCTCATGGATACCATAATCAGTTAAAAAAAAATGTATATCAAATAAAAAAAGAATTTTCCAAATCAGTTTATAAATGACGAAGTTAAGAGGTAATAAACATAAAAAAAAATACAAATGAATTGAGAACCTCCTCCTTTTTTGAAGTCGGTTAAAAAGGAGCCATCAGGGGTGCTATTTTTAAATGTCATCAAGTGACTAAACGTTAGTAAATCCCCGAATTCCAAATCTCAATATTATATCTGATACTCATTGATGACTGAAATTCTTATACCTTAGTTATTAATACAAGTGCCTCTTCCAGTACTTCTCCTGAAAAATGGTAATTTGGGACCTTATTTGCGACATTCAAAAATCACACCCTGCTCGGTAAAGAAAAACAATTTGGTATGAAGAGTGTCTAACTGATGAAATCATAACCTAGCATATGAGATGATCTCGGTCACAGATACCTAATCACGAATTGCTCAACGTGATTAAAAACATATAATTTCAAACCAATTTTAACTTATTTCAAACTCTGTCCCTTTTTATCTGTTACTCTTTGGAAATCAATTAACACAATGCTTCTTACATCCACCACTACATTCTCATCTCTATTCCAAGTCGATAGAGCACATTTTAAAGTAATGTTAGTAAAGGTTCTTCAACTGTAATCATGCTTGGTAGCAATTAATCGATCTGTGCATTTCCAATTTTCTCACTGCGCGCGCGTTCATCGTGGAGCTGAGTTATTGCGCGAGAGCACGGGAGTTCTACAGCAATAATATAGATAGGTAGCTATATGTAATGAGTTTGTCTAGTAGTCTAAGGCAAAGACATTTATTTATGCCATTTTGATATAAACAAAACCCATAGAATGCAATGGTGGGATTTTGCCATAATCACCATGCTTGGCAGGCGGATTGTACTCAGGTGGATGCTGCTGCCCATTCCCTGGGGTAATCCCTTACTAAGGCTTTTACTACATCTACGGGAGGCGGAGGGGTCTATTCTTAGTCCGGACACACCACAGCAAAACCTAACAAAACCTACAAACCCTATGACAAAACCTATGGAGAAATCGAAAACCATAGCAGATACAGAGAAACTGTCTTTAGTAACATTACGTCTATTTTATGAAAATAAATTTGGTCTAGTTAAATTTTTAACAAAGCGAAAGATATTCCAGTTAAAAAAAACACACTTTACACTTACCTAATCTATTCGTTTGACCGAACGGATATGTTAAAATTGAAACATAATTGAAACTCTCTATTCGTGAGATTAGAATACAAAATAGAGTACTTATTATTATTTTTCGTACTATCGTAAGTCAGCCGAATCGAGTTGGGGCTGTTCCGCTTAGTGAACAGTATCAAGCAATAAGATCACTAGCTCAAACCAAAAATCAAAGAGTTCATTCATTGAAATCACATGGATCATTTTGAATCGTCTTATAAACTAAAATTACTCCTGTTCCAACGCGACCAAGCCTAGAAGAATCAGGCAACAAACACGGCTTGGCTTAAAAGTACTCCTAAAGTAGTGGGTAAAATGTTCGGTAAAAGGTGGATGGAGGCAGTTCAAAATCGTTAGTCGTAGCATTATAAGGAGCGGTCTATTTCCAGCAGTGGATATTACTAATAGTTTGTGGGAGGAACCGTAACTTTAGTGAACCAAGGCAGTGCAAGGAAGTCACCAGTGCAGTTTTTTGACAATTTAACGTTACCTTTAGTAGAGATAATAGTATGCTAAGAGACCGAAAAAGCAAATTGAATGAAGTATGTAGAAGTTGGGGGAAAATAATTGATAAAATATTCGTTGGTTTTTCTTCTCTAGTAAAACATTTTAACTGTGTTTTACTAGAGAAAATTGTCTTAGTTAATAACCACATCGAAATGAAAAACTAACGAATTCGATCGGAAAACCTTCCGAACGTTTTAAATAGTCCTGTGGGTTAATACCTATTTGTCCTGGGTCAAAAGTCACCTACCTTCTTTGGTTAAAATCCTATTACACACAAATCAAATCCCTCCGTCCCAGATGTACCATTGATCTTTGACTATAAGTAACAAAAAATTTATTTGTACGCATCAGATTTATCAAAAACTCAGAAAGCCAGTAGTCAAAATTGTGGTCCCAACCACACCATTTATCACAGCACTCTATCAAGCGAGTCAATAAACTTTCTTCAATTTCTCCATAATGTAGGGCACCGGCAAGCAGATTAATTTAGATTACCTGATTGATAACACAGTGTGGTGGGGTGTACGTTTGGCTAGTAGCTTAGCTTCTGTACTGTTATGGCGCCCTGGTACCTTTGGTGGTTATAGAAGTTTATTAAAAGCTGATTAATATGGATGGTTCCCAACGAGTTACATCATAAAGGCGCAGACCCACCGCGGCGCATGCTGTGCACGAGCACGCGGTGCATTTTAGCTGCGTGGATTTATTTGTTCGACAACGTGGGTCTACGTTTCCACTGCAGTGCACACTATACACGAACACTAACCCACGACTATGTAATGATGAGCGATGAGATACGCTTTGTGGAAGTAGCCGTGTAAAGTATGCATAGCGTGCATGACGTTTGACAGCGTTGAGCTATGTAAGCGCCTATTCGAGCAAGCCACGCATGTATCAATGACGTCAATTGATGCGTAGCGTGTCCGTGGGTTGCAGTGGAAACGATCACACACATTTTCTTGCAAAGTGAAGCTTAACACACGTGCGTAGCCTCTCCGTGCGCCGCGGTGGGTTTGCGCCTTAACTTTTCATTAAAAATCGACTTCCTCCATTGAATTCGGCTATCTGCATGTTTTTATTTGCTAAAGGTATACAAATAGTAACTTGTTGATGAAAATACCAAAAATCGCTATATGTATACCTATAATAATTGTGGAGTTCCCCAAATCTAATTTCTAATGGAATTCCATCATCAGAACTGGGTTTTTTTTAAATGGAATCAATGGAACAGGAGTAATTTTAGCTTATAAGACGATTCAAAATGATCCTTTTGATTTCAATGAATAAAGTTCTTTTTGACTTTGACTTTGTCTTTGAATCTGGATGTATATCCTATCAAACAAAAAAAAATGTCCAAATCGGTTTATAAATGACGAAGACATGCGGTAACAAATATAAAAAAAATACAACCGAATTAAGAACCTCCTCCTTTTTTTGAAGTGTTATTCAATACATCCTCAAAACGGTGTTGGAAAACATCGTGACAGCTTGATAAAACTTTTAAATAAAAAAAAAACTTTTAACCCAGTATGCCATACAAAAGACATCAACGCGCTACAAGTTTCGGAAATTCTAAAGGGTTTTTTAAAAGTTTTACCGATGAAATTATACTATGAATGATAGAATTGTAATAGAATCACCATTAGGGTCAAGCTACATATCATCTAATGCTCCAGCATCGTAATCATACTAAAATTTAGTTTTGTATGGATCGTTATCTGCATCGTGCATGTGATCGCATCCCACATATAGTAAAACACCCTCCTTACGTGTAGGATGGTGATAGCTGCGCAGTACTGAAATATACTTTGATATACAAGTTGTTTTTTTTTAATGGGACTGTATGGGGGCCTGTTCGGCTCCGCACCACATCGCACAGAGCGGACTAGTTGGCTCTTTTGTATAATATTGTTTAAGTGTAGGTAGGTATTACGCCTTTATTATTCCTTTCTTCTATCTGTCTGTTCTGTGTACCTGGTTTGTGATGTCGAATAAACGTATTTCATTTCACTTTTTTTTTTGCATTTCATGGGGATATCCGAATCCATAAGAGATACGGGAAAACTGTCTTTGGAACCATTTGCTCATTTTGTATGAAAATGATTTTGGCATAGTTATTTTTTTGGGCAAGCGTGAGTTCTCAATAAAAATGACTAGTTTTGATCAAATTTTTTTTTGCGTATCGACTCAGTTTCATGTTAGGATTTTTTCATTGTATGGGAAGAAAAAAATCTGAGCAGCAGAAGTTAGTCAAATTTTATAAAATGTTTTCTCATACAAATTGTAAGTAATCTACGTCTTACTTAGTCAAACTTTAGTAAGAAAATCTTTATTGCGATAGTTTTATTAACGTAGGTACCAGATGAAAACATTTTATACTAGTGGTTCGCCCCGAACTGAGACCTCGCGATAACACCTTTATCAACCCGACTACTTAACTAAGTAATTTCCATATTTAACCGACTTCCCAAAAAAGGAGGAGGTTCTCAATTCGGTTGTATTTTTTTTTTTTTTTAGTGTTTGTTACCGCATATCTCCGGCGTTTATGAATCGATTTGGAAAATTCTTTTTACATTTGGATAGATATACTTCCAGATTGGTCCCATTTTTTTCAGAATCCAGTTCTGATGATGGAATCCATGAGGAATTGAGGGAACTCCTCAAATATTGTAGGCATGAATGGCGGAAGTCGGTTTTTTAAATAAAAAGTTATTTCTACTATTATTTTTGAAAAAAAATCCCTCGAGGTCTACCAGTACAGTACAGGATCTACCAGTAACTACTCTAATTTCCTACACATCATCGAAATAACCTTTGAATAGGGCTAAGCAACGGGGCGTAGTTATACTACATACCTGTTAGTACCTATATCAAGTACCTGACGAATTAATTGATAACGTCCTTTTGATGAAAACCATAGAACTCCAACGTCATTCAAATTATTAGAAATGGGAGGTCAGCAATGGATGTTATATTGGTTTCTGTTTTATGGAGTACATGTTTCTTCAATTTCAGACTTTTCCCTGTAGTTGTGACACAAAAGCCACAAGCATACCAAATTTCAGCATTGTGGGATTGCTGGAAGTACCCTAGAATTTTGGGTTTTTACGTTTTTTATTTTCCCTAATATCTCGAAAACTACTAAGGCTAAATAATTATT
The DNA here is from genome assembly GCA_951392215.1 of Epirrita christyi. Classification (NCBI taxonomy): domain Eukaryota; kingdom Metazoa; phylum Arthropoda; class Insecta; order Lepidoptera; family Geometridae; genus Epirrita; species Epirrita christyi. The sequence goes on from OX595851.1 coordinate 14,782,286, forward strand.
AAAAACAGTTTTGAAATGTCCAACCAATGCGCTTTCATTAGACACCCCACTTGATCTGACTGTCTCACTTTTATTTTTTTTACCCCCTCTTATTAGCGGTTTGGAAGTTTTCATCGGACAAACATACATACATACATACATACATACAAACGCCGATTCTTCCAACTTGACTCAGAGAACTCGCTTCGCTCGTTCAAAAATTTTACTAACTGCTGCTCAGATTTTTTTCTTCCGCTACAATAAAACAATCCTTACATGAAACAGAGTCGATACGCATAAAATTTTTTTTTAACAAAACTACTCATTTTTATGGAGAACTCACGCTTGACCAAAAAAATAACTATGCCAAAATAATTTTCATACAAAATTAGCAAATGGTTCCAAAGACAGTTATCCCGTATCTCTTATGGATTCGGATATCCCCATACTGTCCCATTAAAAAAAAACATTCTATATAGCTTGACCTTTTAAATATAATTCTTATAGCACTCTCACAAAGCTGGAGCTTTCTCAAAAATTAAGCTGCAATACAGAATTGTACAAGTCATGTCAGTGTTTCCCCACAAGAAATTACCGTATTGTAGAATCGAACCACACTTGTCTAACCACGTACCATGACCATATCTATAGACATACTAATGCTACTACTTGATAGTTAAAAATAATTGTTCCTCCTCTATTTTGCAAGGGAAAGGGAAGGTCAGAAGACACTTCCCTATCAGGAAGGATGTGGGTCCCAACTTCCCAAGTCTAACCGCAACTTTCCACTAAAGTATCACCAAAGCAGCCATTGGGGATATTTTCACTTCAATTTATTGTACCTATTCTTCTTTGAACATTTGTCAGTTTGCATTAGGTATACAATGTATGTTTGAGTCTACGCACAAACACTTTGTTGTTTTCAAATGTTGTCCAACCAAAATATTGTATTTTGATGTACTTTTGGTGTTTAAAATATGCTAATAAGTGTTATAAATTGTGATCTTCAATAATATTTGAAATACACAGTGTGCATTCCACGTGCATACCCCCCATGGCGGGTGAGAGTTCATAATGATTTATGCCAAATGATTGGAATTAATTATTGTCACTTTCGAAATACCAATAGCTCCAGCTGAGTTTGGGAAATAAAATATAAAAGTTTTTGGGATGAATTTAGGCACTAATTTGTCAAGAAATCGATCTTACTTTTTAAATAGAGATCAAATAGCTAAAGCTTGAAAATTTTACTTGTACTTGAAAAGTTCCCTTTCTTGTAAAATTTAAGTTTGAAAAGTAAAAAATATAATGCTTTCGAATTAAATATAAATAATAAATTAAAAAAAAGAGAACCAAGTCGTTATCTCGAGATAAATTACAAGTAGGTATTTGTAGGTAAATAAGCTGTTTAATTAACTGGTACTTTTTGAAGTCTATTGTAAGCTTATCAACAACATCATAGCCTACAGTCGCATGTCAATTACGCGGTAAATATTACAAAAATAATCAAAAATCAGGATGAACCGATCAATCTTGGCTGAATGTAAACGGTAGCCAAGCCAGAGATACGGAGGTACCATCGTGTCTGTGTTCGACGCCATGTTGCTTTTTACTTTTTTTATTTTTGGCGCGCACGGCAACGCAAAGGCTCCGTGTAAAACGACTCTACTGTTCTACCTGTAGTTAAAACTACTTGGATTAAATTGTAAGCACTTGAATTTCCCATTAAAGAGACTCGTGCTATAAATTTTAATGATAACATCTAGTTTTATTGATTGGTTATCTAACTACTGTTCAGTACTTTTATGACGGGATGTGGGATCATTAATTCTATGGTACACACAATAGTGTATTCATCTCGAAAATGTCCAGTTGCCGTTTGACATCAGCATAGCTTTTGTTCGCATTTTTTGACCAATTACCCTAAATACCCGCTGCCTAAACTGTTACGTAAACTATTTTTTCATCCCATCTATTCGAACAGGACGACTTGGTTTGGTTCGCCTTTAAGTGCACCCGAAGGTGGTGTTTTCTATATGAAACTTCTATAAGTGCGCAGCAATTATCTTTGCCGCGCACTTTTTGAATTTGGAACATCTTAGTGTTCAGCGCCAAAGAAATCGAACGCAAATATTGTTTGAATAAATACTGGCTGGTACGACGACGGCCCATAGTCGAGCCACCGGCTGAATAAAAAAAAAAACGCGCGATCTGCAGCCCACGTTTTCGTAAATTTTCACGGATTGTTAGAAATTCATGGTTTTGATTTGAAATAAAATATGGGCGCCTTTTATTTTCTCATAGTGGGTGATGAAAAGTAGAGTGTATCACTCGGGTGCAAAATATATTTTTGGCTCGGGCAACGTACTTTGAATCCCTCGCTACGGTAAGGATTCTACTAAAGATCACTCACTTCGCTCGGGATTCTACTAAAGAATCACTCGCTTCGCTCTGGATTCAAAAAAGCACCCTCGCCGTAAAAATATTATTTTGTTCCCATAGATACAATCTACTATTATATTCTCAATTTTATTACATAAAACTTTTATTAAAGAATTTGGAAAACCTTAGTTTAAGGGACTTTTGACCATAGATACCTAAACATAGAAACAATTGTTGAGTAAATAGCATGTAAAAAGAGATGAATGAAATTCATTATGTATAAAAATAATTGAGTGTTGTGGTGTGTCCGGCCTAAGAATAGACTCAGGCGTTCATAGGCTACGGTAACTGCTTTCCATCTGGTGGGCCGTAAGCTTGTATGCTTGCCAAGTAGAATTAAAAAAAAATCCTGTGTAGATGTCGTAAATTCTAACTAAGGGATTACACCAGGGGATAGGCAGCAGCATCCACCTGAGTACTCAATACCAAGCATGGTGATTATGGCAAATGGCAATGGCAATGGTAGACGTCTCAAGTCTACTGATGAAGGTAAAAAACAATTTAATTCATCTATGATCCAAGTTCCGCTACCATATTTTATGTTGTTATGATCTAAACATAGCAAGATAGAATTTCTTTTTTTTTTGTTCCTTTTACTTCGCTCCTGCCTTGCGCCAGGCCAATCAGACCGCAAGCGAAATTCCACGTAACGTCATTATTGCGTCGCGTCCGTCGTCGCAACAATAGTCAATACAATTCCTTGCGTTTATGTTCGTTCGGCAGAATTGCTAGGAAGTCAATTGACGTCTTCACTGAACAAATTGTATGCCCTATTTGGAATAATAATTTCAGAATTTTGTGTTTGTGTTATGGATTATGAAAAGAGCGAGCAGACACGTTACAGAATTAGGAAAAACTCAGGTAAGCACAGTATCTGTCTGCATATCACTGGTTCTTTCTTAGTTCAGCCTCTCAGCAAAAATGTATCAGCGGTTTCACTTTCGCAAACCACTACTTTAATTGATCTTTTGTTATTCGCTAGGTTATACTATCAGGGGTTTAAGGAACCTAACAAAAATAACAAATCTATATTACTTACCACTTAAAATACCATGTCCGTCTTGCCTGTTTCCCACTTGAATACAAGTAATAAGAATAATGGCGACTTTGTAACAGAAACTTGTGTTTTTTTGCTAAGGCACATTGGTTGGTCTGGTATGATGGTTATTAAGTGTCAATAAAGAATGCACGCTCTACGCGTAGTTGCACTTCATGCCCTGAGGTGTTTTTCATAGCTATAACTCAAGTAGACACCACGAGGTTCATTTCATAAATAAATACGTTGAATGGGAGTCATAATCGTATTCAATAAAATGTTCACTGGTATCTTTATAATAGGCTTATTTCTTCTCAAGTCCGACTAACCAGTCACAAAAATATAGATGAAATATATAGTAAGTATAATGTCTATAGCATAGTTTTGAAAGGAAAGGAGATTTTCTGCGATGTGCAGTTGACTGCACGCGAGAAAATCTCCTTTCCTTGCTTTCCTTTTTTTGCTGACCGTTTGATAGTAAGAACAGTGTGGTGATAGGATTGGGTTGACCCAATCCTGTCACCATACTGTTCTTACTATCAAACGGTCACAATCAACCGCATACCTCAGGCTACTCAGCAATAAGACTGCCTATTAAATAATTAAGATTTGGTAGGTACTTATCTATTGAATTGGCATGTTTATTGCGTGCAATAAAGTATTTTCTATTATATATGAAATACCGAGTCTAGGACTCACTAAAAGGCTATATTATGGACGAGTTAAACCATAACAGGAAAAAAGATATCAAAAATAAAAAAGGAATAAACTCCCATCCATAAACACTTACAATAACAGATAGAAAATAACAGGAAATAAATAGGAGACAAAACAGAAATACTCACTCATTGCATGAAGTGATAGAAGTCTGCGCAACGGTCACCAGCGTGGTCGTAGTCGTCGTAAGCTGGTCTCCAAGACATCGAGTCCTCAAGCACTCACTCAGCACTTTGTCCTCTTTTACCGGTTGGAGAATCTCTTTAGTTCTGTTCGGACCAGACTTAACCGTTGACCTTTGAAATTTTAGATTAGCTTGAGTCCTAAAGTCAGTGGATATTTCTGTTTCTTCAGTTATAACGGCACCTTTCTTTGTTTTGCTAACTAATTTTGAATTTTTACCAATCACACCCCCCTTCTTGATGACTTCTTCTTTCGAATCTATGACTTCTTCGTTCAGAGGTAAGCCGTTCTCAATCATGCTTCTTATACTATCAGTACTAAGTAATATTTTATCTAAATCTGTGGTATTGACGTACTCGTCGAAATTCTGTTGAATGGGTTGTCGTCTTTGGTCTCTTTGCCATGTGTTTTGGTAATCAAAGTTATAGATAGGTTCTGTTTGAACTCCGAATGTTTGAGCTTCATCAGGAGCTGGTTCTATGTTTTCTATGGTGTTATTTTCGAAGAAATCGTCTGTGAGTTCTGTGATTTGGGCTCCTGGTCTTTTCGTATCAGCATTGTCAAAATTGAGAAAGCTTGTATTGGTATTTAGTTTACTCCTCCCGTAGAGCTGTCGATAGTACTTCTCCTGGTCACCGTACATCCAGCATACCTTCCACCATTGTTTGCACATTAGTATGTTGGCTGAGTTTGAGGACTTCACTTGGCGGGTTGCCGTGGCCGACATTTTGTTTGCTTAGTTTCTCACTTTTCACTATTAAATAACATTTGAGGCTATTTTGTGGAAGATTTTATTTGATTTAGTAACATTATAGTAATTTGTCTACATCAACTTATCTTATTTTATATTCCTTTTTCAAACAATTATTATGTTATTTATATTGCTAGATTTAGAACGAGGAGAAGACGAGACACTTTATTGTAAGTATTGGTCTTTCCTCTTTAGTTTTTGTATCTTGGCCTCATTCTAAGAAAACCTCTGTGGTTTTCGCCTTTGGTACGAGTAAGAAACATAAACCACAGTGAATATTCTACTAGCGTTGTAGAATCTTTCTTTAAATGGAGCTAAAATTTAATTTCATCTTAATAGCTATAACTTACTAATGCTTCGTGCTTTCAGCTTTCAAAGTCAGCATAATCAGAACTAATTATAATATCTGAGTGTGACTCAGAAATGCAAACCAGCCGAGAGCCGATCTTCATCCAGCTGATTACTGTCGACTGAGAGCAAGTCTGTTATTACCGAGTTATTACAGTCAGTTTCGAATACTGCTTCATCTACTGTTTTGTATTTTATGATCACTTTATTCCTGATTTTCTACAAAATTATTATCTTTGCGAAGTCTTTTACTACTAGGCTTAACATAATGTTATATCGTTCCAAGAACAAGTAAACAAGAAGCTCTTTAAAGTGGAATCTGGTAAATATGTTCCAAATATTATTTTGTAATAATTAAGTTTTAATTATTATTTAAATCCATTCTATTTATTTAACATGTGACCTGACTATTTCAATGCATCGGAACTCGAACCCACAATTTCGCCCTTAATCGTATGGGATATAAATTTATTTTCATTGAGATTGAGACCAACCATTAAACATAATAATATAACATGTGGTTCCTAACTAAGACCCCATTCAAAGTCGTCTTTACGACTCTACATTCTTTTTCAATTACAGTATTTTACCTATGTTATGAAATGCTTGCTGATTATTTAGAATATTGTAAGTTTATCAAAATGTAGGTCTATTAGATGTAGCTTGATTAAAATGACGTTATGCCAAAAGCCTCGAATAGTGCTGGGACAATTTGGATCAAATCGAGATTTATGTTTATCGACTTACCACATTTTACTAAAGTAATTTTCGTGAATTATATTATTCATTTTGTGAAACGGGAAATTTTCACGTACCGATATGTTGGTGTAGCGCGGATCCTATACCCACCCTGATGAAGACCCTCGATTAGGGTCATAACCTGTTGGTGCCATGCTTCCACCAACATAACGGTACGTGAAAATTTCCTGTTTTACAAAATGAATGACTTACCACATCCCTAAAATTTTATGCAAGTTGACGTTACCTTGTTATGACAGAATATAAAAATATGTGTATGGTTTTGTGATAATCCACGCTATTACAAAGATAAGGCGTGAAATATCGTCTGCTGTCATTCTAATCAAGCTACATTTAATAGACTAACAATAAAATTTGAAACGCTGTCGACGCGACCGGTTCGCAGGTGCGCCAACGAAATTACCAGTTTTAAATAAAAACACTTATTAACGACTGCAGCCAAATGGATTTTACCTCTATGACTTAATTAATCCATAAAAACGCAGAGCACTAGAACAGTTCTATCAAATACCTAAGTAGATACTAGTATTAGTAGGTGCCGTGGTGTGTCCAGCCTAAGAAAAAACCTCAACCTTCTCTTTCCTTGTATGTCGTAAAAGAAGAATAAAGGAGTACACTAGGAGATGAGAGACGTCCACCAGAGTATTTTAATACTGTGATTACCAATCCACCTGTCAAGCGTGTTGATTATGAAAATTCCCCCCATTGCAGGCTGATGCTTATTATGATAATAATGTGTCAAATAGGAAAAAAACTAAGAGCTAAAATAAGTAAGTTTGTTGGATATGCCTGAGACAAACTAGAATGTGATGATTATGAAGCAAAAGGGGTATGTAGGCATAAATCAGTGGTCACAGGCATAAAAGTAATCTGTATGATGAGAAAAATAAATAGATTGTCCTAAAGTTCATGATTTTGAATAAGTACAGAACATTATTTTTAGGGGTTGGTAGGGTTTTAAGGGATTGTAGGAGTTTGTAGGAGTTTGTGGGGGTTTGTAGAGGTTGTAGGAGTTTGTAGTGGTCGTAGGGGTTTATATGGGTCGTAAGGGTTTGTAGGGGTTACAGTGGTTTAAAGGGTTTGTAGGGGTTTTTAGGATTTGTAGGGGTTTATAGGGTTTGTTGGGGTGTGTAGGAGTTGTAAGGGTTGTAGGGGTTTGTAGTAGTTTTAGGGGGTTGTACGTATTATCATCTTCCACGCGGACGAAGTTGTGGCTTATTTACAATATGTACGGTCACGTATCAGTTTTTAACGCGGACGTAGTCGCGGGTTTCTGCTAGTGTAGGTATAAGACACTACCCAAGTATTACGTAAAAGCTGTTGCTCTGTGCCGGATCGAAAACTAATAAAAATTGGACTGTCAAACAACCGGCTTATTTTAACGGTGCTGCTCCTGTTGAGGCGGGGTCGCTTGAGCAGAACATTGTAATTTAGCCAATTTGTGAGCATCCAGCGTTCACTGCACAAAACGACGCGCGACGGAAGAAGATGAAATTGTTATAGAAAGCTACGTCAGTACTTCATTTAATAGAGTAGCCGTAGCGTAGTGTGTAATACCCTGGATTCTTTAGTCGTTGGTTCGATAGTTTTTGGAAATTGTGATACAGTGGTAGCGATTCTATGCAACATTCTCTAAATTTAAACTGGACTAAAAGTATGGCGGTCCCTTTTATTTCAGTTAAATAGAAAGGGCACGCGATAATTTTAACGCACTTAAATTTAGATAATTCTGCTGCACAACAGAATTGCTACCACTTTATACTTAATTTTCAGTGTTCAGTTTTGTATCCAGCCCCCCAATTACAGTAGCAAATTGCAATGGGGAACGCAACAATGGGGATCATTTTAACAGCCTTAGCACTGTCCAATTCTTTTGAAACTTCAAAGGAGGAATAGTAGTAGTTTCCCCTATTTAAATTTCATAAGATTAAGATAGCGCTAAGGCTGTCAAAATGATCCCCATTCTTGCGTTCCCCATTGCAATTTGCTACTGTAATTGGGGGAATGTTCCTGTTTTGGTTCCAAAATGTATAAACTTCAAATTGTAATCATTTAATTGATTTCAACTAGAAACTTCTGAATAACCATCCAGCCTCAAATATCTCCCCTCTTCCCTTCCTCACTATATTTTCTACGATTATGAAATTTTGCAGAGACTCGTGAATAATCATCATCATCAGCCGTTGGACGTCCACTGCTGGACGAGGCCTCCCCATAGTATGCTATGGGGGAATTGCCATAATCACCACGATTGGCAGACGGATTGGTGCTGATCGCAGTACGGTATTGAGTACTCAGCTACATGCTGCTGCCCATCCCCTGGTGTCCCCTTAGTTGGCTTTTATGACATCCACGGGAAGAGACGGAAGTTTCTATTCTTAGGCCGGACACACCACGGCCATACGAATAATAATTTGACAAAAATATTTTACAGTCACGCACTTTTTGTCCCTTGGTTGTTCCATTCGTTTCATTTCTGATCATAAGTTCGTAGTTTCCAAACCATGCTTTAATTTCTTTAGTTGGTGGATTACTGATTAGTCACAGTTCTTTTTCCTGAGAAAGAATTGGTAAATTATAAGGTTAATCCACCGGCATCTCGAAAGATCGGTTCACGGAATTTAGATCATCAAAATTATGGATTCGGCAAGCTCCTTTGTAACATGCGGCTACCACCAGTTCTGCTTAATGGATTCCGGTATTAGTTAATGCAGTTTGAATAATATTTGTTTGTTCGTTAGTCGTGTGACTGGTTCTTTCTTGATCATCCTGCGTTAGGTCAGTGACCAGGGCTCCAATTCTACTAAACAAATTGTGTTTGAATTGTTCATGAATTATTTCAAAATTATCACTTTTAATACTTTTGGTATTCTGCCTAACTTCAATGGTTTTTCAATTGGATTAAAATTGCGATTATTCAGAAACAATCGTAAAATTTTTGCTTAAGTTTGCTTAATTTTTTTAATATTTTTTATTAGAGGTACTTGGTAGAATCGAAAATGATTGTAATGGATACACCGATCGCTTTTCTAACTGCAATTCTAAAACGAGACAATTGTAATTCAATGGAGATACAATCACAAATTTAGCAGACTACCGTTTCTAATGACAATTCTAATTGAAGTGTAATTGCATGGTCTAAGAATGGGTTTTCTTTAAAAATAGTAGAATCGGCCCCCAGGGTCATGGCAAGGGGGATTGTTGGGTATTAGTATGTTATATTATTACAAATCAAAAACCACTAGATTAATAATTATGTTATGTACCTAATAATCATATTTTATGTTTTCAACTTGAAACACATATATTAAATATCAAACTAATTTTGAAATCATACACGATATAAATCTTTGGAAAACATTTGCGCCGGCATTTTGTCCATTTCCATAGCATAAATAACTCTTCTCAATGATCGAATGATACGTGATTCAATTCCACGCTCATAATTCAATCATAGCTTTCAATTTCAACGACAATGGAACTTTCATTACGACATACGCGATCATAACGCTTCTATGCAAATCTATAATATAAAACCTAGTTCGTGGTGTAGTATGTATGTTTGTATGTAGTAAGTATGTATGGTCATTGATAAAGTATAAAAGCATTATTTTTTTTTATTTTTTTTGGCGTTGATTCACGACTATCATCCTAACATCATTATTTAACTCATTAATTAATTTAACTTTTATATATTTTTAGGAATATAATTGTTAGACGATTGTCTACGAATAACATCAATTTTGGCTAATTTTGATGAAATTTGCTACACAGATAGAATACAGCTTTGAATAAAACGTAAAATTCTTTTTATCCCAAAATTCTGTCCTCTCGGGAGAATAACATGGGCAAAACCGCGGGACACCACTATTATTTTATATGAATTATATGAAACTGCTAAAATTAGACGTAGCTTCGCCACTTCTTCAGTCAAAAATGTTTAAAACATTATGTTTTTTTTTGCCATGTGATCTAAAACCACTAGGCATCCTTAAAATGTAAGTATATTTTTCTTGAAAAAGATCGCGATACATACTAAAATTAGATTTTACCATTCGCGTTTCGCGAGTTGCAAAAAATCGCGACAAACCTGAATACTTGAAAAACGAAACGCAATCTCGCTACCGAAAACCTTAAACAATACGAAAATAATTTATTACCAAAAAACAAAACAGACCTCACAGCCATTTGCCGTCTCTTTCTAACATACTAAAAGCTTGGCTCCAATGAAAGAGATAGTGACAGTATTTTTATGACTAAGTTTTGCATGCGCTCACGCAAGCCTCCATGTACTGAGTTAATAAGGTGATTCATAATCTTGATAACGGTAGGACAGCTTGTTGGAATTCTATTTAACATGATGTTAATTTCATTTTAGTAGCCTGTAGGATCCAATGGTGATTAACCGACATAAAACTAGCGTTAGGACACTTATAATATCTTATAGCGTAGAGGTTAATAATTAAAGTTCAAACGTGAGATAAACTGTCATTAAACTACCCTAAGCTTAAACATAAAGTACCTAACCTAAGTAGTAGTAGTAAGCTGTATTTATATTAATTTGACATGGCATGTTTATAATGACAGACCCGTTACACTGTATTAAATAAATAACACCCAACAGTCAAGCATGCGATTGTTTAAAATAATAAACTGAAACATGCGAGATAAGCTAAACAGAGTCTCTGACTTTATGTTAGAAGAGAAAACAGTGGAAGAAACGAAAAAATGCTGACAAGTGAAATGTATAAATCTTCCCACAACCCAGATGAAAACTAAGCGACATCTAATATGATAAACATATTAGCACTTCGCTCGGAAGAGGCTGTTTTTACAGCAGTTAATAATACGGTGAAGGATCTTTTCCATAAACATAAAGCTACCAACTACAATGAAATACAAAAACCAGCAACTTGTCAGTTGTCGACAAGGAATGCCGTAGAAGGAAATATAGACAGCTGACAGCCACGGCTCGAAGGAATTACAGTTTCTAGAAAATTGTAGTGCTTTATAGGAATGAGATATGGACTTGATATCTGTTTAGTGATTCCTAGATAGAAACAAATTGGTTTTTAATATAAGAACTATAGACACAAAATCAAACACACGAATAAACCCGAGAGAAAAATGTGTGTAGACTTTTTCCGAGCGCATCATTAACTTGATATATCTGTTTAGTGATTACTAGATTGAAACAAATTGGTTTTAATATGAGTGAATTATTTTTGAATTTTGTTGTAATTTTAATTAACATTAATAAATATAAATAATGATATGCAGTTATACAAAAATTTTACACTATAGACCTACAATCAGTGGTTTTATCGCAAAGGATTATATCTTTCAGACAACCTAAGGCTAAGGTTATACAAAAACTTTGCAATGTAGCCAACGGAGAGGATTTGATAAGTATTACAGAAATTATTTTTATTTTTTAAATTCTTTTTAATTATTTTTTTTTGGATTATAATTTTTACACTTGCACGATGGACTCCATCCGAAAATAATAACCTTCTGAACATAACGACACACTGAAGTATTTGTTTTCACGAAACTATAAAGTTCCAAATATTCTTTAGATAGTGGTTCTCTCATTTCATACCTCTCTACAATAACTTATATCATTGATTTAACTTATATTGATATTGCATCTTCTTCTTCATTCTTCATCAGCCGATAGACATCCTCTGCCAGACGAGGCCTCCCCCATAGCATGCATAGCGTAAAACCCATAGCATGCAATTATTAATTTGCCATAATCACCACGCTTGGCAGGCGGATTGGTGATCGAGGGATCGCAGTTTGGTGTTAAGTTCTCAAGTGGATAATGCTGCCCATCCACTAGCGTAATCCCTTAGTTGCCTTTTACAACATCCATAGGAGGAATCCTATTCTTAGGCTGAGACTAACACGGTATATATATCGCATACGTTGATTACATATCTGTATTCCTACATTAAATATACAGGTGAATAGATTATACACAGATTCTGATCAAGCTATTTAAAATCCTAATCTATAAGAGTAACAGCCTCATCTTTTCCAAATACTGGTCTATGTGAAACCAGTAATGCCGTTAATAACAAATTACGAGCTGCGCGCGCGCCGTCCTCGGCAGCGAAATGCGAAAAACCCCTCACTCAGAAGCCGGACATTCCACTGATGGGATCATGGGATCCATCCGTTATCGCGGCTCAACCTTACGGTATGCTATGGAATGGTAAGTGATAGAATTGGATTTGCCAGATTAAATGTTATTCAAATAGAGTTGATTGTATCATGAGAAATGGGATCTTATCCGTATTCGTGGATAGATTATATGGTATCTTATATTAGCATGTGAGATCAATCATTCAGATAAAATGATTCGCCAGATTATCATAATGGCATGAATCCTATATAACAACTCATAAATAAACAACTCATAAATAACATTTAAACAATGTTTTATCATTGTTTAAATGTTAATTGGTGATGACGACAAGAGAAAAAGAATTAGAATAAAATCACATAATAAACACAACTGGTAAACAGTTTAACAAACGACAATTTAAAATATTGAAATGGTAGTTAAGTGTATGAAGGAAAATAAAACATAGCTTATCAAGACTGTTTATTGCTTGATAAGCTATGCTCAATTTATAGCCCTTTGACCAAACTCAGAACACCTGGCAAAAAAAAACACATCTCTGATAAAATCATTACTTACTTTTTACATTACATCACTCATCTACAACACCAGGTTTATAGTAAAGGGAAAACTAATAAAACATCGCATGAATAGCTTAATCTCAAGTTATATTACCAAGAAACCTGGAGTTAAAGCATTCATTAGGAGAAATATAAGATGCTTGCGAAGTTCACATAAAAGTAAGAGTGCCTACTAACTGAGGACTACAATCAGTGACGTAGGAATTGAAATTAAAAACTATTGAATCGTCAATATATATCACAAAAATGAAGAACTCCAAGAGGAAAAAGTGTTCAGACTTTTCCAAGCGTTAATATGTTGCGTAATTAAGGGTCCTCCCAAAAGATCTTGGTATCAGGACATAGGCATTTTAAAGGTCATAAAGAATCTATGGAGGTGGCTCAAAGTCATTCATTCAGAAGGCCTATTGACCAGCAGCTTCATCCGATTGATGAAAATGTTAAGACATACACTCTCAATGTAATGAAAAAATAAAAGTGGTTAAAAAATGGGTTTGAATAGTCACTGTTTACACGATGCCTACCATTCAGAGCTACCCATAACATTATAGGTATTAAGTCGTAAACTCCGACTGCTGAGTTTCTGATTCTAAGGACTGCATTGCTCACATAATTCTTAGTCTGAATGAAGACTTCCAACTTAGTAGTATTGCCTCAAGAAGACAGATAGCGGCTATATAAGCTTACACTGATAGGTACTAAACCGCGACTATTACTGTACCTACTATATCTTTATCTACTTCAAAGAGAAGTATGGTTTTGTGTTTTCTCTTAGATTACTGACTGGTAAGTTCCACCTGTGAACTCAGATTCATATCGCTGTTTGTTCAGATATCATTTTCAACTGAGTTATGTGTGGTTGAGTCACTTTAAACTTATGTTATACCCTATGCTAGTGTCCTAGACTTTTAACGTGTACGAAATACTCAGAGTATCAAAAACGCGTTAGTATTCTAACAAATATTAGTATTCTATTATATTATAGCATTCCAAAAATATTGCAATCGCTTGCTATAATTGCTATAACTTTGAGAATACTCAGAAAGTAATAGCAAGAACTTCCCATTTCGCTCAGCGCTATGCAGACTATGTGGCTGTACCGACGCAATTGCCTATTGAAATAGTGATATACAAGGTATTATATATATATCAGAAAACGTTTAAAATACGAAAGCATTCTTACCGCCGTGATTTGTTAATCGATTTATGTGTCTTGCAATATATTCTCACAGGTTTAAAAGCACGTAGTTTTAGGATGTATACTGTGATATTATAGGTAAGCATTGTTTTAGCAGACAACAATACTTAGTAAGGAGTCTTAGTAACGACTTTTTTGTCTTAAGGTGCTGACATGACGAAGAGTAATACGGGAATAATTTATTATTTCATCCTAAATCAACTGATTTTCTTTAAACCATCAGACTAACTGATTCGTTAGTTTTCAAATTAATTGTTGCTGTTTAATTTTGTAAAACTTTTTTAACCTTACAACCGCCAATCTGACATTTATATTAGGGTGGAGTAAATGTGAAACCTTACAATTACATAATTATTATTTCCAAAGGAGTAATATCGCCTTTATTTTTATCCCTCGCTTGTAATTTAAGACCTAACCCCATACTATAATCTTATCAATCTATTTGCTACTCTATCTCAATGCTGTAAGGTATACTATCAGATATATTTATTTTGACCGTTGAATTTAGGTTTCATAAATTTGTCACGGGATTTGCAACTCTGTATAACTGTGTTAGAGTTGATCATTATGTCAGGTGTTATTAGGTTCTGTTGGAAGTTCCCCGGGGCACCTGACTACCGCTTATTGTAACGTTTCTGCGTTTTCTGTAATTGATTTTTAATGAGATTCTTCGTGAATAGATAGGTCAGGTTCATAATTTGTGAAAAGTATAGCTTTGAGGCTCTTGAGGGTAGAATCTACTTATTATTATGAAACGTAGAGTTCTATTGTTGTAGTGTACGAAAGTTGTACAATTTTGTAGTACCTAAACGTCTGTTTATTTGAATGTTTTTCTTAATTTCTTTCACGGCAAAACGACTCAACTTCAACTTTGTAGTAATTTTGATGCTTTACAAATTTGCTGTCAACACAACTCATAATCCAAGAAAACATTGCTTTACCCGTGTCACAGAATAAATAATTGCCCGTGTAAGTCTCACAACAATGGAAAATGCGCCAGCGCAGTCTCCTAGAACGAGCTGTTTTTTCTGCTTCATCAGGCCTGTGTCACTCCAAATCGGTTTTCAATCTAATAGGAACTCTATTGGCGTTAACTTTCGGTTTATTTCGGATATCCTACCGAGACTTGTGGGAGTAATTTCCGTTGGTATAAGTTTGGTCCTAGCTATTGGTTTATTTAGGGATGTGTTTTACCGGACGAAGGCGTTATCTGGGTTGTTCGTGGAAAAGCAATGGTGGCGATGAGCTCACCACCGGTCACGTCTATGTTTCTACGATTGTGCGACTCACAGTGAAAAGATGCCCATTGAGGCTCTGCCTACCTTCAGGAATAAAGGCGTGTATCTATGTATGTGTTTATACAGGGTGGGGCAAATTTTTGGCCCCTTAAGGGTAAGTACCTTTTCTTTTGTAATTAGAAGATTTTGTTCTTAGGAATCTTCTGTTTTATTTTGAAGAAAAAAATATTGCCATTTTTAGATTTTTGAAAAAAAGTAATGTTCTCCCAAAAAATGACATTTGTCAAAAAAAACAAGTTGGTCTCAATCGACTCTATTTCCAACCAGGGACACTTTTCCCAAAGCAACATACCAAATCAAATCGTAAGTTTTGGCAATAATTAAAAAAACCATTCCCATACATTTTCTATGAAAAAACGAGTAAGTGAAAACAACAATGTCACTTATTCAATGGTTCTTAATTTAAATTCGTATGTAACTACTTTTTTAAGTTGGTAGGTATAACTAATACAATTTGTTTTTTTTGTAAGGTTTTCGAAAGCTCCCATGCTCAACCAAATTTCTTAGCATGGTTTCTATTACTTTCTTGTCTGGTAGTGGTATTTCTTCATTTTCTCTACGAAATGCTTCTAACGCTGTTTGAACACGACAGTTATTTTGAAAATAAGCTTCTATTAAGCTTAGCCGCTGTTGTAAGAGACATTTTGGATTTAAAATTTTAAAAAAATATTTCCCGTCAATTTTTTCTAGTGGTATTGTCATTCTACCAATAAGTTTTAATAACAAATACCAATAAATAATTTGAATTTAGAACAAATTGCTTTCCGTGTTAGAATGGTATGCATGACTTTGTTGCGGCGAATGGAGCTTCTTAGAAAAATGTATGGGAATTGATTTTTTTAATTATTGCCAAATTTTACGATTTGATTTGGTAAGTTACTTTGGGAAAAGTGTTCCTGGTTGGAAATAGAGTCGATTAAAATAAACTTGCTTTTTTTTATGTCATTTTTTGGGCTAACTGTACTTATTTTCAAAAAACTAAAAATGACAATATTTTTTTCTTCAAAATAAAATAGAAGGTTTCTAAGAACAAAACCTTCTAACTACAAAATAAAAGGTAGCTACCCTTAAGGAGCCAAAAATTTGCCCCACCCTGTATACGATTTTCGAAATACGTGCTTACCGGCTCTGACAGTCTAGTGTTGTTTATTGGAATATGAGCTACCATTAGCTGTCTTTAAGTTTCAATTTTCACTGTCGGATGTGCTAACGTATATTTGAGTGTCATAGTGAAACTTCTGTGCTATTTCTCCTAGCCGTCATGTGAACTATTTGATAATAGACAATTTAAACTAATTCCCAGCGTGTTACCGCTACTGATTTCATTTTTCTTCGTATTTTGTTTAACTGTTTTTATGGCATTCTGCAAATATTATTAGCCAATTAGGGATTTTTTAAGATCTATTTAATTTGCTTATTGACTTAGGAATTTGTTTTGTTAACTGTTAGCGAGTGTTTGCATTTTTTTTAAACTATCCATTTCCTTAAGTTTAGGTGCCTTGTCTGGTCTAAGACAAATACTTTTTCGTCTCCTCCCGTGGATTTTGAAAAAACCAACTCAGGTTATACACCAGGGTATGGGCAGCAGCATCAACACTGATCTGTTTGCCAAGCGTGGTGATTATGGCAAATCCCCCCATTGCGTTCTATGGAGGAGGCCTCGTCCAACAGTGGACGTCTAACGGTTGATGACGATGAAGTAGGTACCTAAGTTGGCACTTTTTTAGTTAATTAAACTTTTAAAAAGGAAATCATATTATATTTATTAGAAGTTATTGTAGGGAGGGGGAAAGTTACAAAAGTTTGAGAGCCATTGTCTTCAAGCATAGAAATAGTAATGTTACAAAGATATGATCTAAATTATTTAATTTGTATGGGACGTATTTTTAATAACCACCTTGCAGTTAAGGATGGGACGGAAAACATCCGGCTTATAAGCCCCAAGCCCGGAAAAAAATGCAATGAGATTTTGCACGGGTAAGATTTGTTTAAGTATTCTGGGAAAACTGACGAATACATTAACATTGCTCTGTTAACATGCATCAGGTACCTAATGTTATTAAGTTGTTGGAGCTAGACAGGAGGACAATCGTTGACCGATTTACACATCAACAAGTTCAACAAGTAAGTCGTTGATCGCAAGCAATTGGACGAACAAGTGAAGACAGCGTACGGGAATTAAACAGCGTATACGGGTGCGAGCGTGGCGTTTGTCGATCGCTCTGTATACTTTACCTAACGTTTTCACAATATGCTAACTTTTACATTGATATTTGTCTACTTATACAGGTATTTCCTACCCTGCTAAATAAATAATCCGATTCGAATAATGCTAAATTCGCAGTTTTTTTCAAGCATTTTTGATAATCCATCTGGACAATCCCTGATACAGCATCCCTACTATTACAGAGATAGCATCTGAATCTTCCCCTTTAAAGGCAGCGAGCTATTGCCTAGGCATGAGTCTTATTGAATTCTAATCTAACTTCTATCCGATAAGATCTTTGTCAATATTATTATTTATTACTAGCTCTCGCCCGCGTTATCACCTACGTTATTCTCCCGAGGGGACTATAGATTAAAGCATATTTTGTTTTAATTTAGATCTTAAATCTATCTGTGTAAGTACAAATTTTATCAAAATTGGTCTAGCTGTTTTGGCGACAAGCAAGACAAACATCCAACCAACATTAATTATTTCACTTTTATTTAAAAGTAGAGATCTTACAACGCTATAAGTACCTACTTAGTTTGTTTTTTCTAGCTAAGCTATAGGTGGGTATCTAAAGTAGATTGTAGCATTTCATTAAATAAGTTTACTATGATAATAATGCAGAGTTACCATTGTTATTATTATGTTTAAATTTTCCTCTCACTATTTTGGTTACCTTTATTTATTACCTTTTATTATTATTTTCTCCGTACCTACTATTAATGACGTACCTATAGGTACGTAAAGTCGAAAGAAACTTATAAGTTGGTAACCAAGTTACCTTTATTTTTTTTTCGGGACTTTGGTGACTTTAACCCTTTTAACTTATAGGTACTTACTTATAAGTACTAATTAATTTAATTTGGCTTATGACGAAATTACCCTAACCCATTAGTTTTTTGTGAATTATTCACATCATTATTATTGTTTTTCTATTTCAAAGGAAAGTTCCATTATTTATATGAAAACATGGCCATTTAGAATACTAAATATATATTGAGATTAATTAACTGTTTTTACATTTATTACATTTACAATAGCAATCTCATCTGCTACTGGTAAAAAGTTGCAAGAGTAAAAAGTTTAGACTTTTCTATTTTTTGCCGTCACCTTCCACAAATTAACCTCAATTACCAACAAAATCCCAACAACACTGCAATCCTGCTTTTTTCACTCACTTTCAAACATAAACAAGATCCGCACTCAACCGTGCCGAGCACTGGGCGTATATCCTAAACGCAATCACGCCACTCAAAATCATCAAAATTTGATTTCAGAACGAATAAAACCACTGGCCACAAAGAATGCGCGAAAAACGTTCGAAATCCAAACGCGGACGCCTCTACCGACCGCGCATGCGTTACTGGCATACGTACGTACAGCCTTCACGCAATGAACATCTTGAGATGGAAATACAACTTTTCTACGTGTGAAAAGGAGATGAGTAATTAACCCTTCGGCATGATTATTATTGTGTAATTACATAAATTAATGGAAACGAGTTGTAATAGTAAATAATGTCAAAGAACCATAAACGAAACATTTTATAGGTTATAAAATGGCAGCCATTTTGTATTTTAATTAAGAATAGAAAGCTGAAGATGACGGAATGTCGGACCTTAGATTAATGAGGTAGGTTATGGCGCCATAATAAATGAGTCTGATTTTATGACTAAATTAACATATTATGTTTTGATCTAAAAGTTAACCGCTGCATCAATTTTAAGGAATAAATAGGCTATTATACGCCTTATTTTGAGGAAGTGTAAAGTATGCTTCCATAGATAAAGAATTAAGCAAACTCTACTGTTTATGGTCTTCAAAACATGAAAATATTGTTACACAGTCCAATCTCAACTTCAAACCAGCCCTAAAGCCAGACATTCAATCGGTATTTATTGCTCTTAACGTTTTTTTTATTCAGGATAGTATAAAAAATGCCTTTGATGTTATTAGAGGATTTTAACTAACAAAATTTCATAAAGCATTTAAGGTGAAAAGAATTACAGGCACATGAGACTTTTCATCTTTATGCCTCAGGGTCAGTAGCGCGTGTGTGATTCCTCTGGTGTTGCAGGCGACCATAGGCTACTGTAACTACTTTCCATCAGGTAGGTCGTATGCTTGTTTGCTTGCCAAGAAGTATCAAAAAAAGGTAAGACTATAAGGTTGTTGTGGTGTTGAAAAAAAAATTAAGTTATACATACTTATTTTTTTATTAAGAATTAAGTATTTCTCCTATGTAGGTACCTACCTACTGTTTCAAAACAAAAAAAGCTACCCACCAGCCAGTCAGTTGAGTAAAAATCGTGTCCTGCTATTAAAGTTGTCTCAAAAACTAGTTGTGCTTCCGTTATAACACCAAAACAATTATAATAAGTGCTTTTAATACTATGTCAATGGAATCTACTTCTTCAAAGCAACCCAAATCACTACCTAATTTGATTAATATTAATTACTTCAAATTAAAAGCTAGCCTTCTCATGCTTCTTCGTGATAAGTTAAGTTCAAATTAAGTCAGTAGTTAATCTCGGAGTTGATAGAAATGACTTTCTAACGGATTTGATATGCTTCCTCTTCAATTAAGAGAAATCGATCTTGGAATCACATAGTACTTAAATGTGAGTAAGGAAATCTAAGGAATTGAAGGTGTTATGATACTCTTAGATTTGAATTATCATCATCATCAGCCTTTAGAAGTCCACTGCTGGACATAGGCCTGCCCCTTAGAATGCCACGACGAACGGTCTTGAGCCACCTCCATCCACCGAGTATCTGACTACCCTTTTGATGTGTTTTGATTTTTTATGTTCTTACAAAAATAAAAATAAATCGACAATTTATTCACTGACAGTTTTGTGAACAACAGAATGTGCTAAAACGCGTTTGTTGCCCGTGGTACTACTAGTATTACTACAAATAGTAACACGGGTAAATAACCGTGGAACTACCAAGCGATCCAGTAGTACCACGAGAAGTTAGTTTTCACCCGAGTTACACTCTTAGTCAACATTTCATAGTTTGACTCCTGTCACTTTGGAAGTTGTACGGATTTTTTTTACCCGGGTTACTTACTACTGGTAGTACCACGGGCAACAAACGCTAAAACGACCGTATATTTTATTCATTATAAATCAAATCATGAATAAAGTACGATACAATTAATCGAACTAACCGAAAGCTGAGCTCTATCATAGTAAGGTATTGTTTTTTAATATTTTTTTGAAACGAAGTCATGAAATTTGTCACAATAACTATCTAATGTCTATATTGCTCTACAAAACATCCCAAAAAAAGAGAAAAATAGCTTTCAAAAAGCATTTGTTCTCGACAGTATCTTTATCTCCAAGAAAATGTTTGGTAGAATTGATCCCGACCGCATCAGACCGGTATCATGTGCTACCAGCAATCAACGTAATAACTACACGGACTCGATTCCACTCCAGAAATCACTACGAGAACTCGATGGAAACTCATTCTAGTCTCACATTATTGGAGACCCTCATCCGTTCGTGACAATCCATGCCAATTACTTGCTTTACCTGCGGGACGTCTTTTTTATTTATTTGATGAACTCAACGATCCATTAATTACATTAAAATCCATTGGACATCAATGATTTTGAAGATGGGATGAATGTGTTTATGAACATCTAACGCATAAGTTAGCTGATTTCCATTGGCAATAATACCTTATACCTTCGATATTCGGTCTTCACGACTAATGGATAGGATTCCATGGAAGCTCATTTTGCTCGTCTTTTCTGCTCTATATTTTTTTTAGAAAAGAAATGATTTTAAGTGCACAGCATCCCCTGCGGCAAAAGGTTCCGTTTGCTTCATCCCTCTTAAATGAATAAGGTCCTTTTGTTTCAACGGATTTTTGTTTCGTTCGAGATCTCATAGTAGCGAGATCAAGCGCACGCGCCGACCCTACTGATAGTATCGCCGCACGAATTCCTACTTTAACCCTTTGATTTACGACTTAATTTACTTTATCTACAGCTGAATTTATAACGTTACCTTAAATTTATTTCTGCTCATAATCCATTAGACAACTTTGATCTCTAGTATTCAGAAAATAAAGATAAAAGTCACTTTGTTTTGGTTGGATTTAGTTAAGTTCGTTGTATTTGTTAGTAGCAACTAGAAAATTTCCAACAACAATGTTTTACAGTTCAATATTTCTATATTGATAACACGATTTATTTTGTAGAGCTTTTGCGCCCTCGATCACGTAGCAAATCTTTCTGTATCTAAGTCTATTAAGAGAAGGTTAACGGTAGTACGCGAACGAAATTTGTTTCTATTTTGGCTATTATTTCATCAAACTCCATGAAGTTTGTAAATATGATCAGTACTCTAATATCTAGACCCGTGGTGCGTCTAGATTTTAGGGTACTGATCATGTGCACAAAGTTTCATGAAATTTGAAGAAATAATAGCCAAATTAGAAGCAAGCTTCGTTCGTGTACTACCGTTAACCTTCTCTTAATATACTTAGATACAGAAAGATTTGCTACGTGATCGAGGGCGCAAAAGCTCTACAAAATAAATCGTGTTATCAATATAGAAATATTAACAAAAGGGCATAAGCGCCCTTTTATTAGCTACCGGTGACCTCCACTTAAAGGTTAAATATCAAAATTTACTTTGAGAATCTAATTGTTATAGTTGAGACTTAAAAGTATATTTTTTACTAAGTAGATATAACTACATATTTCATACCTAGTAGGTACATACGATTTATATGTCATATTACTGTTGAGGACGGTAAAGCAGTATTTCCGGATTCTGCCCAAAATGTAAACAGAATAATATTTGTACATAGCTACGTACATAAGCACGATAAACATAAACCCTCCTTCAGTCTGTATAAATAATGTGAAATGCATAATTTTTGATCAGTTACAAATGGCTTCCTTGTATAGCTACTACTAAGCTAGTGGTGTCTCCCGGAAATTCCTTCAAGGTTGAGGGAAGCAGGGCGCGGCTCTTTGTGGCTCTCAAATGAAGCGTGGTTCCTCTGCCTTCGTCTGTCTGTGATCACGCTATAGCCTGCAGGAAGTTTCTTATTGTTTTGTGTTTTATGAACTTTCATTTACATCACGCTTGATTTCAGAAGAAAAAAGGAATTGGTTATTCAATTTAATATCAGATGATTTTAAAAAATCTCATGCTCATTTGATCAGTTACAACTTTACAAGATATCTAGGTCACAGAACACTCAAATTGAATTGTTTTGACGACCTCTGTGGCGCGGCGGGCGAAGGTTCGCCTGCGACGCAGGAGGGTGCGGGTTCGATTCCCGCCTCTGAACAAATATTTGTACGATCTGCAGAAAATTGTTCAGAGTGTTCTGGGTATTTTTATAATAAAAAATATCTATCTATGTAATGTATTGTATTAAGTATATCAGTTATCTAGTACCCATAACACAAGCTCTGCTTAGCTTGGGCTAGATAATGTTGTGTGAAATGTCCAGCATTTATTTATTTATTTTATTTTTCGTAGAATGTTTATAATGGCCTAATGGTTTGGTTAGTGGTGGGTATCAGTGTCAAAATCTCATACAAATGAGAGATGAATGGTATTTCATCTTTCATTCGGATTTTTTGAATTTGAGCCTGTTCTTTAGAAAAAAAATTAATCCATGATTTCTCATTTTGTCATGCATGATTTGACATTTGAGATGATATTTTATTTCTAAACTATAAAGCATAACATGATGCCCCCTAATCCCCCGTAAAGGTAATATCTGGTTATTGGGAATATAGAACAACATAATATTAAAAAAAACTAAATTAAACAATACCCAACAGTCACACACGTAGTCTTAATCCCACAATCCTACACTAGGATTCCCTGTGTTGTGGATATCAGGAACTACGAGTAGCGCCCCCCCCCCCCCGGAACAAGTATTTGCAGATCATAATAATATAAACATTTGTTCCACAGCGGGAATCGAATCCGCAACCTCTTGTATCTCAGCCGGCCCGCCGCGCCACAGAGGTCGTCATCACTAAATGTTGAGCTATTAAAATGAAAAATATAACTTTGCTAACAACAAATGACCTCTCAACATAACTTCACCTGTTCATTATAAAAACAGCCCGCCTTGATGCCCTCGGGAAACAATTATGACACAAAACGATGCAGGCGAATATAGTCTTTAATCGTCACGTTGTAAGGACTCTCTGAATTCCGGTTTAATATTAATATAATTTAGTATTACAAGCGATTATAACCCTTATTATATAGCGAATAAGAAATAATTGTCTTATATTTCTTATCGAGCCGTGGTAGTCTTGGCCTAAGAATTAGGACTCCTAGAAAATACTTTATTGCACAAGATAAAAAAAAAACAATACATAGGCTAGATTAATGCTAATTAGCATTTTCTTCAGAGTGGGTGGTAGTGCTTTAGAGAAATAATACAAATCGAGATTATAAAGTTAACGTAATTACCTGCTTAAAATAACTAGATATATAGTACCTTAAACATTATAATTGATATACTTGTTTTTATTATAATTTACCATAAACATAAACATACTCCAGCAACTCCTCCTGGTGGATGTCGTAAAAGGCAACTAAGGGTATATACGCCAGGGGATGGGCAGCAGCATCTACCAGTGACTTGTGAGTATACTTAACACTGATTCTTCTAGGCTTGGTCGCGTTGGAACAGGAGTAATTTTAGCTTATAAGACGATTCAAAATGATCCTTGTGATTTCAATGAATAAAGTTCTTTTTGACTTTGACTTTGACTTTAATACTGCGATCACTATTTCGCCTGCCAAGCGTGGTGATTATGGCAAATCCTCCTATTATGGGGAGGTCTTATCCAGCAGTGGATGACTACCGGTTGATGAAGAAGATGATTTCTAACTGTCAATAAAATAAACGTTAAAACTTATTTACCATAATTACTTCATCTGCAAAGGAAAAACCGTACCTGAAACAAAAAATAAAATGGTTAGCATAAAAACAGTAACAATTCAGAGACACATTATAATAACCAATCAAACCAAAAATGTACATTTTGAAAACTGGCTCCCATAATTTAAATACGAAGACAACTCGTAAAAACTGGCTTGTGTCAATGTATCTCATACAATGATTCGTGAGAACTAACATTTATATTCTAGGCGCAATAAAACCGGCAATGTAAGTAGAAATCCTTTTGATGGAGTACAATCGAGGTTGTTACAGCTTATGAAGAAAAACTTGTTGGTATACATTGCCAGCAATACCACAGAATAATTACTAAGTAATAATTACTTTGAGAGTCATCAGTGAGAAATCAGAAAAGGCCGGATTAAACAATAAATGATTGAAGAAGACATCAAAAATATGTAAAATACCGACTTTAAGTACTGTATCCATCTCTTAAAAACTTGGAGGACATCTAACTTAACAGCATAATTAATAAATAAATCTAAACGAAAACTTAGTTAGTTGATCATCTTCAACTATAAGACGTCCATGCTGGACGAGGCCTTCCCCATACAATGCAATGGACGGGTTTGCTATAATCACCACGCTTGACAGACGGATTTGTGGTCGCAGTACAAATTGAGTACTCTGGTGGATGCTGCCAATCCCAGAGTCGTAATCGCTTAGTCGGCTTTTACGACATCCACGGCAGGTGTCGTAAGGATCTATTCTCAGGCCGGACACACCTGGCACCGAGTCGTTCATAGAGAAGTGCAAAAATGACGGACGTCATACAACCCTACCTACCTTTAAGATCAAGATACAATTTATAAGCTCACAACGTTATAAACTTGCACTAAGCTGAAGTT
This sequence comes from Epirrita christyi, assembly GCA_951392215.1. Classification (NCBI taxonomy): domain Eukaryota; kingdom Metazoa; phylum Arthropoda; class Insecta; order Lepidoptera; family Geometridae; genus Epirrita; species Epirrita christyi. Next base: position 14,807,728 of record OX595851.1, read on the forward strand.
TATGTGTTGAATTGTAATTGCAAACTTAATTAATGAGATAGTTGAGACTTGAGAGTTGTGAACTTTGAATTTTTTTCATTTTATATGCTACATATATCTTACTACATATACATAGCCCGACATACCTCTCAGAATTAGGAAGTTGAAGTGGCAATGGGCAGGTCATATAGCTCGAAGAACTGATAACCGTTGGGGAATAAAGGTTCTCGAGTGGCGCAACAAACCGGACGACGGGGTAGAGGAAGGCCCTCCACTCGATGGACTAAAGACATTATAAACGTCGCGGGGAGTCGGTGGATGGAGGTAGCTCAAGACCGTTCATCGTGGCATTCTAAGGGGGAGGCCTGTGTTCAGCAGTGGACTTCTACAGGATGATGATACTTACTAAGCTATTGTGACAATATACCTGAAATACAAACTTATATACATAGAGAATAGTTCAACTAATACAAGTATATACAAAGTTAAAATAACGACTAATGAAACAGATGAGCTTTCTATAGACCGTTGTAAACGATCTAAAGATAGCTCAACCAGCCCCAAATTTCAACCAAACGGAAGCACTCCCAAGACGTTGGCTGCATTGCCACGGTGAATAGCAATACCAATGCGTTGAGCAAGATAAGAGCCAGCTCTTGGGTCACGCGTCACTTCGACCAGACAGACGTTTTGAAAGAATTATTGAAATCGTGAAGGGAATCGTGGGGGGAATTATTCAAATCAGATTAAATATTTACTTTAGTTATCGGATAGCTAACTATCCGATGATTAAAGTTATTTGATATAAGTATAAGTTTTTTATGTTAGTTTTTATTCATTTTGTAAAACGGGAAATTTTCACGTACCGATATGTTGGTGGAAGCACCAACAGGTTTCAACCCTAATCGAAGGTCTTCACCCTCCTTCCTTCCCTTCTTTCCTTCTTCTTTTTGTTTTACAAAATAATTGATATAATTCACGAAAGTTATGTTAGATATTGTTGTTATGGTAACATTTTTTTTTTAAGTTACTAATAACTGCAAACTAAAATGTTACCATCATTAGGGTATTTGAACCCGCTTCATGCTTAGCTTAAGAGTTATATTAAGAAACAATTATAAGCTCTTTGTCAGTAATGGATATAACAGAACTATTCAGAAGCTATTACCAACATTATCTCTATTTGTTGAATTCCCAGTAGAAATAAAAGAACTCTAACAAATTATTGCCTCCGCAAATACGTTGTGACATTTTAAGTAGCGTCTACTGACAAATTGCACTTGCACGGGCGTATAAAATTACGGCAAAGCCAGTAAATTTTAAATACAGTGGATGATAATGACATGTGTGAATCACTCCAGTTTGCTGTCAGAAAGGGTATGGCGTTATCAAACATTGCACATGGGCGGGCGCAACAAGATCAGGCTTCCGCGGTGCGATTTTTTTATGTCACTAAGTGTTTGTCATGAAAACGGCAAATCACCGTTTTTCAGGAGATTTACTGGAGGAAGCACTTGTATTGATATCATAGGCATAACAATTTTAGTCATCAATGGGTTACCGATAACATTCAAAAATCGCTCCCCTGAACTCGGAAGCCAGTTTCATGGACTGCAGTATACCTATACCCTGATTTTTAATTTTAGACAATTTTTGTAAACAAAGAAATGTCACTGTGTGTATAAGTGTCATGTATGTGTATCATATTATGTGTATATACAAATAATGATACCGGCGCATTGGCGCCAGGGGTGTGATTTTTGAAAGTCATTAAGTGACTAAACGTCAGTAAAATTGTCGTTTATTCTATAGTCAAGGGGCAGAGCGACATCAGCCCACGCGGCTTTATAATGTATTCATCAATATAGTGTAACTTGGTTTCTTCTGTAGAATAAAATAACTTTTCATTTAAAAAACCAACTTCCGCCATTGTATTCGACTAAATATTTGAATGTAAAAAAATATATATGGTGGTGAAAGGATTATGATACTTTCTGAATGCAAATGCTTGGTTTGTTGCTGAAAACATCAAAATCGCCATATGTATGCCTACAATATTTGAGGAGTTCCCTCAATTACTCATGGATTCCATCACCAAAACTGGATTCTGAAAAAAATGGGACCAATCTGGAAGTATCTTTATTCAAATAAAAAAAGATTTTTCCAAATCGGTTCATAAACGCCGGAGATATGAGGTAAATACATAAAAAAAAATACAACCGATTTGAGAACCTCCTCCTTTTGTGTGAAGTTGGTTAAGAACGATTATTCTGCCTTCTGCTAGTACGCTGCTAGTATGCTTAAGCTCTTAAAGTCCGTTTGACAAAAAATTCCCATCACTTTAGTGATTAAACAAGTCTTGCCATATTTAGCTAACAATTAGATTATTATCTGACAATTCGTATCAACGGCCATAGATCGCCTTACCAAACAACGCTTAAGATATCTTCTAGGTACTTGTTTATGGGCAAAGGTCATAGGCACAATGAGAGTGCATAATTTGTGTGGCATATTTTTAAACAAGGCAGTAAAAAGTATGGAAAGTTATTATGTAAGTGTCATTCAGAGAGAGGGCAACTCATTTGACATGACAGCTTCTGAGACGCGAGAGGTGCAGACTCGATTCCCGCTGCGGGACAAATGTTTGCGGGTGTTACAGCACAATGGTCCTTCGTAGTGCCTGATACCCACGATAAAGGAATCAGGGGGGCTAAGTCTCAGATTGTAGACATAATATCTCGAACGCGACATGTCCATACAAAATAGTGTAATTTTTTTATTGACATCAGGATGTTGGGACCCATGAGCTAGGAATCTGGCTCCTATGCTATGTTTTTCTAGCCATTTTGTAGTCCCTGAAAACACTACTCCCTGAATTTGTAGTTCCATAGTTTGGAAGTTGTAAGCATTTTTCTTGGTCCGTATAACCAGGTATCAGGTTGTACGGACCACCTCGATCTCCGAAACTGAAAACTTGAGAGAATCCGTCAAAGGTAAAAGTTTTTGTAGTATTTTTGTAGTGAATTTGTATGGATTTGTTTTTTTCGTAAGAACTATAAGTTAAAGAGAAAATAGGTGTTTAATGTAAAAAACATCAGGTTGTAAGGACCACCTAGATCTCTGAAACTGAGGACCTGAGGGAATACGTCAAAGGCAAAAGTTTTTGTAGTCTTTATGTAGTGAATTTGTATGGATTTGTTTTTTCGTAAGAACTATAGTTAAAGAAAAAATAGGTGTTTCATTTAAAAAACATCAAATTGTAAGGACCACCTAGATATCTGAAACTGATCTATGAATCTCTAAAATTAATATTGCACTTACTACTTTTCTTGCAACAAAATCAAACAATAAATATAAAGACTTTGATTTTTGTACATTTCAAAGTTTGATGACTTTTAAATGTACAAAAGTCAAAGTCTACTAGACTTCAACTTGTAATCATTGGTTTGTCATATTTCATCAACTTCCGGTCATTTAGCCGGCAATCAATTAATATTAAAACTATTTTTGCTCGCCGCGCTATGATTTAAGAAGATTGTAATTGAATCAATTACTCGGTATCATCACGCTTCGCATTTTAATGGCACGGTAGGAGCAGACCACACGTAAATGCTTCATTCCCGGATGTGTCTCATTCAATTACGCATGTAAATATTACCATGAGTGATGGACTGGACGTTTTGAGAAATGGCTGATTTCAGTGTACATTTACACAACATTTCAAAAATATTCCTTCATAATTTTACTCATAGAGAATGGATGACTCTTCCCGCCTTTTTACCCGACTTTCCGAAAGGGAGGAGGTTCTCAATTCGGTTGTATTTTTTTTTTTTTTTTGTATGTTTGTTAACGCGTATCTCCGGCGTTTATGAATCGATTCGGAAAATTCTTTTTTTATTTGAATAGATATACTTCCAAATTGGTCCCATTTTTTTCAGAATCCAGTTGTGATGATGGGATCCATGAGGAATTGAGGGAACTCCTCAAAAATTGTAGGCATACATATGGCGATTTTGATATTTTCAGCAAGACACCAAGCATTTGCATTCAGTAAGTATCATAATCCTTTCACCACGATGGTTCTTTCATAAAAAAATTTTCATCCAAAATTATTTCGTCGAATACAATGGCGGAAGTCGGTTTTTTAAATGAAAAGTTATTCGAAGAAAACATCGTCTATATTTTTATAAAATTTAATTTTGTAGTAGCTAAAATGCTTATGTGAAATTAGCCATGAGTGTATTGCGTGAATTTTCAAAGGGGTGGAAATTGTCCAGTAAAGTTTTAGTAACACTACCACTAAAACATGACTTGATGACTTTGCATTAAAAAGTGTATTGTTGCAAATTGCAAATAATCTAAAAATACATGAAACTTGCTAATTAAACACAACAAAAAAGAACAGTTCAGAATTTTGAGTTAGAGAGACGAGTAAAAAAAGCTTACAAGAAGTAAAGCGCGTTGAAGTCTTTTGAATCAAAATATTGATTATTATGGGGACTTGCAAGTTTTCTTTAAACCTAAATTCTATGAGCTGAGAATACTATATAAGAAAGTTGTGTTTTGAAGTCTTGCGTTTTTAAAATAGTCTACTTAAGAGAAGGTTACCATAGAGTAGGGCGAAGTTTGCTTCTATTTTGGCTGTTATTTCTTCAAACTCCATAAAACTTTGTACATATGATCAGTACACTAATATCTAAACCCATGGTGTGGTTTCAGTTTTCAGTTTTTTAAAAATTAGTTGTTTTAATTTATGATTTGGTAATCATATAATTTTATAAGAAACTATAACGCACCACGGGTCTAGATATTAGTGTACCTACGGATCATGTGTACAAGGTTTCATGGAGTTTGAAGAAATAACAGCCAAATTAAAAGCAAAAACTTCGTTCCCGTGCAAAAGGGAGTAAGCGCCTTATTGCTACCGGTGCCAAATATTTATTCTGTGCCGGTGCCTCCTCTTAAATAAAATGTGTTCTACCAAAAATGTTTGTTTCGTAACGCGGGGCGGGCCAGAGCCGCGCTGACATGCGATAGGTGCGTGTTTCGTCCCGCTGCGGGCAAATGTTTGAATGATCTGCCAAATTTATTCAGGATCTGGGTGTTGTGGTTCCATGGTACTCGGAGTTGCTAAAATCACGGTAAAGAGAATCCTAGTGTGGGGTCAGGACTATTTATGGTTATTAGGGTGGTATGATTAATATGCTTAGTAATGTTTTACTATATGATAAGCAAAACAGTCCTCTGCAATAAAATAGATAATTATCACAAAACCACCATTTACCTTTTAAAAGCAGAATCATGCAATTTATCGATGCCATATAAAGGCGTACAAGCAGGTAGCAAGCCCTTGGGCTGATAATTAGCGAGTCCCAGGTTCAATTCCCGATTGTATCTCGCTTGCGTGTGTAGCCTTTTTTGCGCTTTTTTGCATGTGAAGAACAGGCTTTAGGCTTCCGGCCAAGGATGAATTAGCTACTATTGTAATTTCGTTGTTTGGCTGAGCTTAACATTATTCAATATTCCAGTAAGTACATGGGTACCTTTTTTTTGTACTTGCATAACAAACTGACATGAGGTGCGATTTTTTTAATGTCACTGGAGTGACTAAATATCATCAAACTGACCGCAAATCACCGTTTTTCAGGAAATTTACTGGAGGATGCACTAGTATAATATCATAAGTACTATTCATATACTTATGATATTAGGTATACTTTAGTTATTTAGTTAATTATTACCTGTACAACATTTTATTCATCAATGAGTTTCAGATGTATAGAAATTTGGAAATCGTGGAATGAACGGCAATTTTACTGACGTTTAGTCACTCGATGATATTCAAAAATCGCACCCCTATTCAATTAAATTAAATTCAATTCAATTCATATTCCATCATGACCAATGTATCACATCACATTATATTATATCACACTAATCTTATAAATGCGAAAGTTTGTGAGACATGTTTGTTACTTCTTCATTATAGAAGCTGAACGAATGTTTCATGCTTCAAACTGCTGAACGGATTTGAGTGAAATAATTTGGAATGGAGGTATCTTATACCAATTAAAATAAGATCTTTTCCAGACAACCTTCAAGAAGCTAAACGTACATGGGAGATTGGTAAGATTCCTTAACAGCAGTAAATGTAATAAATCTTTTATCATTACTCAAGACTTCCGACGAAAAAAAACTTGATAATCGTCCAAAAATTACATTTCGTTGGTCACCAACGTTCTGTCATAATATAATGTAAAACAAATTATACTTTTTGATAGAATACAGTACCAATCCAACTCTTTATGATTTTCAACTGTATTTCATAATGCTAAAGTCGATTATTCTTTGTAAAGTCATCAGCGGTGGATGGTATGGTGATGATCATCCATCACGATTCTGTACGCTAGTCGCCACTCGTGATTTACTGGTACCGTTGAGTAACTGTTCTTCAAGAATTAATTTAATTTTAATAGTTTTCATATTATTTTCTAATGCGATGAAGTAACATGAGGTACCCTAGGTTTCATGCGAGGAGCTTTGAAAAGTAATTTTCCTATCTAGTATACTTGAGTGTCGGTTTTCATGTCATCCAACAGAATGCCATCGATAGAGGCCTATCTAAAATGATGCATAGATCCGTCCTTCTAGATAGTCCTCTATCGATGGATTTTTGATAGTTTAGGAGCTAAGTTTTGTTTAAATATTTTGACAATTTCATAATGGAACATGGTCTACGCTACGCAGACAGGATCTATCAGTAACTAAGTACTCAAATCTATAGTTGCAGGATGAAGCCAGTAGATTACCTAGGCCATTGATATTTTTAGGGTCGGTCGTACACAAAGTGAAGAATACGAAAAAACCCTAACCCTATTCAATTAACACATTGTAATAATATATTATACCTACTTTTCGAAGTAAAATAGAATATAAGAATGTGAGCATTAGACGATAAAATGCTAAAGATAAATAACAGAGATGTGAATGAAAATGCGTTAAATTGACTTCAAATTTTTATCTTGATTTTGACCAAAAAGTTTTCTTGATGCCACCGTGATACTTAGGTTTAAACGACGGCCAAAGCAAAACATTAACAATTCGGGCCACATTATAGCGGCCCGGCCACCATGGAAACAAAGCGAAATTAACTCATAATGTATAAAAAAGAAGTATTTTTTCTGTATGTTTTACTGAATAATGTACCTACCTAGTTGAAAATGCAAAATTTAGTTCGACACCATTTCGATACCTGGGTATAATAAAAAGAAAATATGATTCTTTTACAGGGAAATATCAAGTAAGCATTCCTCATGACACGAGTTACCGAAACGGTTTTGGACCAGTTCGGTTACCTGTCAGCAGACCTCAATTTGGACAGCGCCTGCGGACGTGGGACCCTAGAATTATGTGCCATTAACCACAGATAATATAGGCCTCCATTATCTATGGAGATTTATGTCCGATTGTTTTTGTGTTGGATATAAATAGAAAGTGTATAAAGTTATGAAATTGTTAAAACGTACTTAATTTTTGATGAAAATAAAAAGCATGCACGTGAAACAATAATCTACAACCCTTTAAAAGGATATTTAGTTTACTTTATATTATCTTAAACTAGTTGCGCCCCGCGGTTTCACCCGCGTGAATAATGATGAAAAATAGCCTATGTGTTAATCCAGGGCGTAAAGTATCTCCATTCCAAATTTCACTCAAATCCATTCAGTAGTTTTTACGTGAAGGAGTAACAAACATCCATACTCACAAACTTTCGCGTTTATTCGAAACGAGTTCTCTGAGTCAAGTTGGAAGAATCGGCGTTGTATGTATGTGTGTATGTATGTATGTTTGTCCGATGAAAACTTCCAAACCGTTAATCCGATCTTCATGAAATTTGGTATGGGGGTAGATAGTATTGGTACAATTTGTAGGTAAGGTTATGAGCTATATCGGTCAGGGGGTTGCTGAGATATTGGGGTTCAAGAGGGGGTAAAAAAAATAAAAGTGAGAAAGTCAGATCAAGTGGGGTGTCTAATAAAAGCGCTTTGGTTGGACATTTCAAAACTGTTTTTGATAATTATTTAGCTTTAGTAGTTTTCGAGATATTAGGGAAAATAAAAAACGTAAAAACCCAAAATTCTAGGGTACTTCCAGCAATCCCACAATGCTGAAATTTGGTATGCTTGTGGCTTTTGTGTCACAACTACAGGGAAAAGTCTGAAATTGAAGAATTTTGAAACTTGTACTCCATAAAACCAAAACCAATATAACATCCATTGTTGACCTCCCATTTCTAGGAATTTGAATGATGTTGGAGTTCTATGGTTTTCATAAAAAGGACGTTATCAATTAATTCGTCAGGTACTTGATATAGGTACTAACAGGTATGTAGTATTACGCCCGTTGCTTAGCCCTATTCAAAGGTTATTTCGATGATGTGTAGGAAATTAGAGTATTTACTGATAGATCCTGTACTGTTCTGGTAGACCTCGAGGTGAAAATTTTCAAAAATAATAATACATACTATGGAAATTACTTAGTTAAGTAGTCGGGCTTATAAAGGTGTTATCGCGAGGTCTCAGTTCGGGGCGAACCACTAGTAATATTAGTAGGATAGTAGGATTGTTTTTAGACAACTTTTCTTAACTTTGTTTTTAGTAGAACTTCTATTGTGAAAGAGTTCGTCCGGGGCAGTACTACCACCGTACCTATTTCTGCCGCCAAGCAGTAGTGTTCGCATTGCTGTGTTTCGGTTTGAAGGGTACGGGTGCCGGTGAAATTACAGGCACATGAGACTTTTCATCTTTATGTCTCAGGGTCGGCAGCGCGCGTGTGATGCCTCTGGTGTTGCAGGCGTTCATAGGCTACGGAAACTGCTTTCCATCTGGTGGGCCGTAAGCTTGTCCGCTTGCCAAGTAGCATAAAAAAAAGTTTTGAACAAATAATAGCCAAATTAAAAGCAAACTTCGTTTACGTGCAAAACGGCGTAAGCGCCCTACCTGTAAACTCAAGAAAGAACTGCTGACGCTATCAAGCGTCAAAAATGTCGTGGAATTACAGAATAATTGTATCCTGTCTATCAAGACAGATTCCAGATTGGTCCCAGAATTTTGAAGAAGATTGGTCAGAATCCAGTTCTGATGATGGAATCCATGAGGAATTTAGGGAGCTCCTCAAATATTGTAGGCATACATATAGCGATTTTGATATTTTCAGCAACAAATCAAGCATTTGCATTCAGAAAGTATCATAACCCTTTCACCACTATGGTTTTTTCATCATTTTTTTCATCCAGATATTTAGTTGAATACAATGGCGGAAGTTGGTTTTTTAAATGAAAAGTTATAAGCAGGTAAGTTTACTTTGCAAGCTGGTATACCTACATACGTCTGGTATTTATTGAGTACCATCTTAGTATAGTATGCATGCAATATCCATAACCCAGTCCATGTACTTAAGTATTTCTCATGAAATCTCACTAAAAACTTGTAGATGCTTAAGAGTCACATCACACACTACTTTGTAAAGCAAAGTGATCTAATGTCGATTTCGAGACCAGTTTTCTGCGTATACGCAACTTGGTAGGTACGGACTATTTCATGGAGCAATTAGCTGCTTGGGAGATCTAGCACCTTTTGATTTTTTATAAACTAATTAAAACAAAACATGACGCCAGGTGACCAAAAATTGCCCATAATGAAGTGTAAAACACAGTTCTTTTATTTTTTAGGCGAGTTTAACAGTTTAAAACTATTTATTTGCGGTTTAAAATGGCAACATTTGATTTAAAACGTTTAATTTCGGTTGTTTTACATCTTTAACCCAAATAAGCAGATACCCTTACAGTGATGTACCTACTATTTAGACGTGGGAGTAAATACTAGAAATATTACAAATTTAAAAAGTTGGGTCCCTTTCTCAGCATAATAAGCTGCACCAGCAATTTAGCGTGCTTGTTCTCTCTGTGTGGTAAAAGTTTTCTTTTAAGAAAATCATTTTTAATTATTATACCAAATAGGTAGGTAATCATGGCTTTTACAGTTATGTGTTAGAAGCTATGTTACTACTGGGTACTACTATAATTGGTAGTTATACGGGTAATAAACGGATTCCCTAGGGTTATTTTCTTGCTAGGATGCTGTGATATCGCGTTCTCTAAAATGTCGTAAAAAGCTAGTTTTACTAGGCAATATAAAAAATACCCAGCAACGATAAGTTGTCTTTAATATCCAACTTGTAAGAACATCAGCAAGATAACGACACCGCAACTCCTAAAAGAAGTTTTCTATTTATTTATAAACGAATATGCAAAACGTGGCTATAAATTTCGAACCAATTCCAATGGGCATTCAGAAATTAGCATTTTGCACTCGTTCTGGGCAAGCAGAATATTACGTTTTGTGCTGCGGTGGCCGATAGTGGAACTAAAAAGTACTAAAACGCATAAAGTTCTTGGGTCTGAAAACAGATGGCGCTATTTCAAACAGCTAACCCTTTTTGCAAATTAAAAGTTATTGGTTCGGTTGCTGGCCATATTTTCATTTATTACCGTTTTAACTACCCCCAGCCGATTTGGTCGGTTCTAAACGGGGCTATTTTGACCGCTTTCGATGGTGGTAGAGCAGTTAATGTGTTATTGTTACTGCACATTTAATGAGCTGGTATTATTTGAAGTTATGAACGGTATTTCTAATGGCTCTATTATTAACAATTGGCGTAATTAAATTATGTTTTTTGCATGCATTAGCGAGTAGATTTGGAAGATGCGTTCTTTTAGAAGGGCGCGGTTTCGAAAACAGGGAGGGCTATATAACCTGCCCACTTTTAATGGTTCATACCTACTACACATTGGCATCTGGAGTAAACAGGTACGTCTACAGAGAGGTAACGTATCTACTACCTACCTCTTTTTATTTATATTTACCTATTTGTACATCCAACACCATGAGTTAGTCCACAGTTAATTTCTACTAGCATTTGTTCGCGGCTTCGCCCGCGTGGAACCTCTGTTATAAATTATATTATTATCTTATATGTTATTCTGATGTAAGTATAATCTATAATACTGTAAAGCTTCATCAAAATCCGTTCAGTAGTTTTAACGTGTAAGGGTAGCAATTTTTTTTATTCGTCTCAGCAGGTACGCAAAGCGACTCAAAACTTCACTCAAACTTTGCGACTATGACAGCCCAACGTCTTCTAATAGGTATATTCCCAGCGTCCCCCACCTCGTCTGGCCCAACTGGGGGACGTTGGGAGGAAAAGCGCCATCGTCCCCCACTCATCATACACTATCAATCCATCCTTACAAACTTTTAGATTTATAATATTAGTAGGAGTAGGATTAGTAGGATTGTGTGGTCTGCTTCTGGGAAGCCCTTAATTTGTTCATAGTCATGCAAGTAGGTATAATAGTTCACCATATCCTGTCATGCATGACATTCACGCCAAAGAGTAGTTATGTCCCTTGTTCACACCATTAGTCTCCGAGGGCGGAAATCATAATATTTTGGATTTCTTAAATTATATCAGTATCACTTCGTTTCCTGAGAGTTGAAATTGTTTTGAAGTTGATATGATGTAATTAAAATTTTGGTGTTTACCGTTTGAGCAGTTCCTGTGTGTCTTTGTCTTACTGATAATAAATAGGTAAATAGTAAATGAACGACGAAAAACGGAAAACGGATTTTAGAAAACGGATTTGAGGTGAAATTTATTACTCAATCACGCCATAACAGCTGAACCGATTTAGATGAAGTTGGGTGAGCAAATAATACTAAGACCTGAGACTAAGACGACCCGTATTTTCAGATGTGACGTCATCACATCGGATGACGCCCATACAAAATTATGGTTTTCATGAGAGATACTTATGACGTCATCCCGTGCACATAATTTTTCTAAGAATCATTCCCTGGATGCAGACTACGGAAGCCTTCACTGGCTGCGTACTTTACTTCGCTTGGCTGCGTTTTTGATGTAAATAAGGCAGGTAAAAACCGGACCACAACATTCTGTGCCACAACCTGGACAACGCGGTAGAGGAAGGCCCTCCACTCGATGGACTAAAGACATTATTATTGACGACCTCTGTGGCACGGCGGGCGAAGGTTCGCCTGCGACGCAGGAGGTTGCGGGTTCGATTCCCGCCTCGGAACAAATATTTGCACGTTCTGCAGATATTTGTTCAGGGTGTTCTGGGTATTTTTCTATGTAAGTATAAAAAAAAATATCTATCTATGTATTGTATTAAGTATATCAGTTATCTAGTACCCATAACACAAGCTCTGCTTAGCTTGGGGCTAGATAATTTTGTGTGAAATGTCCAGCATTATTATTATTATTATAAATGTCGCAGGAAGTCGATGGATGGGGGCGGCTCAGGACCGTGCGTCGTGGACTCGTGGCATTTCTAAGGCCTTTGTCAGTGGCATCTACAGGCTGATGATAATGATGATGATGAGTCAGGTAATCTTTTATAAACTTTTTTATAATCGCTACCTTTGTTGAAGCTACATAATCTACTCGTGTACCATGTACAACAATAGACAATAGGTGTAGACAATATAAACAACAGTGTACCTACTCTAAATAATAGACAGCTGACCTCCATACATTCAACTATCCACACACCTTTCATTGCGTAAAGTAATTGTTTAATAATCAGTTTTTTTTTATTTTGATAAAAAACTAAATTTTGCCTATGTAAGTACTAAAGTATGTAAGTACTGTTGCGTTTTAGGCGAGAAGCGTTTTAGACCATCTGCCAGTTGCGTTTTAGACCAGTTTATGCTTAGACCAGCTACTTTTTAGAGCAATTGCTAATTAGACCAGCTGCTTTTTAAAAGACGAAATGATACTAACCCGTCGTAAAGTCCTCCTAGAGCATTTTTTAGTAAATGCTATAACAAAGTCCTCGGTGAAGTCATGTTCTAGGAAAGCGATGGTAGTTTTACTAGAATGTTCCTGGACAATTAATTTATGATGGAATCTGACAGGTGACTTGTGACTATCGATCTGACAGTTCTTGTTTATCTGTGGTTTAACCTACTGACCGTCTACCGGCTGGTGTGAATAACTCAATTCGAACAGTTAGGTAGTTGTAGGAACTGTGGGCGTCACTCTATAACATGAACGTTTTGTTGCTTGTCGTGTTACTGGTTTATTCTTGGTCACTGTTAGGCGTTAAGTCAGCGTCAGGTTTTGCTCATCTCAAGAAGTGTTGATGAACTGTGACGAGCAATAACACAATAATGAATTTCGCGCCACATGCGAGACGAACCACCTTAAATTGAAAAACTCAATTTTTTTTATAGCATTTCTAGGAATATTAGAATTGAAATTATCGTGGCTTGGTATCATTTTAGAAAAATAATGACTATAAACGTCAGCAGGAGAATAGTAAAGTACCTACGTGATGTATAGTCGTTATTTTTTCTAAATTTCTAGGAATATTTACAATTAGATGCAAATATCAACTGGAAATTTAATGTTGAGAAGGTATGTAGTAAGCTCAGCTCAGCAGCTATCATGTCAGCCTACGTTCTAAAAAGGCTACGCGATATGGCTTCTACAGAAGTAGCCTTAAGCGCATACCATGGTCATATTGGCTTTGCTCTACAATACGGATTACTTTTACGGGGTAACAGTATGGATTTTCATTGTTCACCAGTAATACTAGTATTTATTATAATTAGCAGTACAACGGGCGACCCTATCACTGAACGCGATTTCTTACTGGCAACCTTTGGATGGACAGTAATAGCAGCGAAGCAGTAAACGGACGGCGCGCTGGGCGTGGCGTTGCACAGAGTAAAAATAATAATAACAATTGATTGATAAAATACTACTTTTATAATGTAATTAAATTAATAAAATTGTACTTGACTACTCGCAGAACTTCTAACCATTGGGGAATAAAATAAATAATAATAAATAAATGCTGGATACATTTCACACAACATTATCTAGCCCCCAGCTAAGCAAAGCTTGTGTTATGGATACTAGATAACTGATATACTTAATACAATACATAACATAGATAGATATTTTTTATTATGCATATAAAATACCCAGAACACTCTGAAAAAACATCTGCAGATCGTACAAATATTTGTTCCGAGGCGGAAATCGAACCCGTTGCGGGTCCTGCGTCGCAGGTGAACCTTCGCCCGCCGCGCCACAGAGGTCGTCAAAAGGTTCTCGAGTGACGACCACAAACCGGACGACGCGGTAGAGATGTCCTCTCGATGGACAAGACATTATAAAAATCGCAGGAAGTCTATTCGTCATCGTCAACCATTCGTCCTGGCATTCTTGGTGGGCCTATGTCCAGCAGTGGACTTCGACAGATTGATAATGATGATGATGATGATGATGACCTAGATTACTGTGGGGAATGTTTATTCCATGTTCATGGAACTTGGGAATTAATGAAAGCGCCTCCAATTGTACTCATAGCAAACACCTTTAGTCGTTGCTGAGGAGTTGCAATAGGTGCTTTTATACAGTAAGTTAGGTCTGTAATAGCAGTTCAAAAGGCTTATTGGTCCAATTCATTTTGACAAATATTTTTAATTTGGTAGATTATGATCCTTGTGACGCATATTGACCAACACGCTTTTATTATGAAGTTGACCTACTTTTTATCCCTGTACGATGCTAGCGAAGCCGCGATTGCGTCATTTATCTGTTTGTAAATTTGAGACTAGTGTGTGCCCGCAGGCTTTACTCGCGTTATAATTACAGGATAAAAAGTAGCCTATGCAGTGATAATCTATGATAATATATGATAATCTCAATCCAGTGCATAATACTACAGAAGGAACTAAAGAAGGATGGCGACGTTCTATACATATTGTGACCCACGTTTTTTGTCAATTTCACGCTATCTTCAGTAGACTTTTGGTTATTGGTAATATATATGCTGAGAGAATGTAAAAGCAAATTCAATGAAGTGTGTATGAAGTGTTTGTATGTGTGTTAAATAAAAATAAATAAATAAATGAAACTATACTGGGCTGAGAGGTTTGAAATTTGACACAAGCACAGGCGCGCACTGAGAAATTCGCACCCCAATGTGTTGAAAAGGAGTGTCAAAGTTCATATGAAAGTCCAGTGTTTTTAAAGCTAGGGACTTCAAAAATGGTATTTAGGTTAATAGTATTAAATAAAAAAAAATACCTGTATGATATTTTTTTGGAAAACAGCCCTTGAGCGTATAGAATGGGGGATGAAAGTTTATGTGTGGAAAAAAATATCCTAACAGCCTACAAACTTAAAATTTTGCAGGTTCCATATAGGGTGTAGGATTTTACGAAAATTCACCCATGTGAGGGGTTGGAAATGTGTTTTAAAATGGGGGTTGGAGGGTTCTATGGAAGTCCTATGCTCTCCTATGTTTTTGAAGTTAGAGATATCATCATTGGTATTCAGGTAATTTTAACGATGCCTCTATAACAATAAACCTGTAAATGCCATGAGGAATATTGCACAATTTTTTACGTACTTCGCGGTTAGTAAGTTTTAAAAATCGAACTAATGACTCGACCACAGAATACAGAATAGTGTGAACACCAACGTGGCTGAGAAGTGAGGAGTATGCCCACCTAAAAGACGCATGTATATTATATCTTATTACAATTTTATTGGTGTAGCCATTCCAACCCTTTTCTGTAATCATTACTTGTTTCTCTTAAAACTATCACAAAATAAATTCAAAAGACTAAATACATGCCATTTTTCACAAAGTTTGTCTGTGTTTTTGTCTGTTTTCTTAGAACTTCAACTTTCACACAAAATCTCACAAACTACGTATGAAACACGCGAGTGAAACTGCGCGGGTACAGCTAGTTAAAATAAGTATATGACGTTATATTTTCTTGAAACAGAGATCTAAATATTACATCTGTGCATTTTGGTCCATGACAAACTGAGCCGGACGGGACGAACGAGCGAGACGTCCCAAACGATCTTATAAGGGTTCCATATCAGACTCGGAAGCCTAAATAGAACCAAGCGATAGAAGAAAAAGAAGCCACCTTATGGTTTATAAAAATACATGGAAAATTGAAGTGACAAAAGAATTTATCAGCTGTAAACAACCTCATGAAGCAAACAATACACGTGAACGGAGACGATTGTAAACAACTAATATCTGGAATTCCACCGTCACGTCATGCCGGTCGCGAACCTCGGCCAAAGTAGTCGTGCCAGCCAGCCAACATATATATCTACTTATGTGATTAGTTGATTACTTTAGTACAAGGTTTCAGTGAGAACCAGAGAAGGGTTTTGATGAAGAAACAGCCGATGTAATTACAAAAGTCGTGCTCATTGATAAATACAATTGTTTGTGAAAAGATACTACTAAAAGTTAGGGTTATAAAACAGATAAAGGAACAAAAAACCCGTGTACTTATAATAATAGAATAAAATGTAAATCAAACTAAAAGCCAAAAACATTGTGTGTTCGGGTAAACAGATAACATCCGATAAGCAAACAAAATTGATTTCAGACAATGTTCGTATCGATAATAATGACTTTGTTACGGGATAAAACGATGATATGATCGCTAACAATGGAATTTTAATAGCTTCTTTTTAAACCTCGATATATCAGATACTGCAATCAAGATATATAGAATAAACCTTGCCAGCACTTCTAATAACGATTTAGAAGATGCAATGTCAGCTAATATAACCGATGAGCTCTGTCAAGTATGTGACGGCAGAATCGAATGCGCACCCACAGCTATACTCCTTATATCTCTCGTCTACACCCTTTACGGGCATATAGGCCCCGAACCGGACTACTTCGGGAAGAACTGGAGAGAGAACAACAATGCTAATGAAGATGAAGATAAGATAACGTACAGAAAAAAATTGCAAAATGTCAAGTTTCCAGAAGAGGCTAACAATTTTGATAGAGTTGAAGAATATGACTTCATAGTGATTGGTGGCGGTACAGCAGGTTGCGTTGTGGCAAGCAGGCTATCGGAGAATCGAAAGTGGAAGGTAACTTTTTCGTGTACAAAATTGAGTAGATTTGATGAAGAACAGAATCAATAAAAAAACCCTTAAAAAAACCTGTATAAAATAGATAGACTATACTATACAGTCTATTTATTTCTAAACCTACTGAACTGAACACGGATACATCTCTGAATATATGCTTTTTGTCTGTTATGATGAAGCCGATCATATTTTAAATCATATTGGGGCCCCGCCGTGTTCACTTTCTTTGGGGACCTCCTTCCTTCCTCTAAGAAGTTAAGTAGCATTTACCCATGATTTCTGCTTCTATAGCTGTGTGTCCCCGTAACATGACTCGCCGTTTGTTCGTAACTCCACCTAAGTGGGTTTTTGTGTTGGTGTATACCGCCTTGGAAATGTCCTCGTAGTCAGCTATAGGCTGAGCAGAATTTGTAAAACTTCAAGTTTTTTCGTGACCCATCCTACAATGCTAAAGACAAACGTCCGTCCTGTCAGTTTAATCCGTCCGACCAGTCACTCAGCAAACTATGCTTGGAGTCTCTCTGAGGGGTAAGATCTGAAACGAGGCTATCCAACAGAGAACCAAAGTTAGACTATGTAGACTATGAAGCCCAGAAGATAAGTAAACTGAAGTGGCATTGGGCCGGTCATGTCTGCCGAGGAACCGATTACCGTTGGAGGAAACGAGTTCTTGAGTGGAGACCGCGTCTGGGCAAACGGAGTGCAGTGTCCACCATCCACCGGCTAGATGGAGCGACGACTTGTACAGATGGGTGAGCCGAAGACGGGCTCAGTAGCGCGCCATGGCAGAGACCTAGTTCACCAGTGGACCGCGATAGATGATATATATATGATAGATTATGATGATGATGATGTTATTATTAGTAAGAGTCAGAGTTAGAGAGAGTAGTAATTTAATGAGCTTTTGAACGGTTGATTGAATTTATCTCACAAATTATGAGATGATAATCTATCCTTATTTTCCCTATCTGTGGGTTATCCAATGACACAGATGGATTATAATAATTACAAAATAAAATATCTATTGATAATGTTTCTTCAAACACTTCTTTCAATGATAAGATAAGAACTTTGATGTTTGTGTAGGTGTTACTGATAGAGGCGGGTCCTGAAGAGCCAAAGATGGCTTTAATTCCAGGACTTACGAGCGAATTTAAAGGATCTTCTATCGACTGGCAGTATGCGATGAGACCTAAAAAGGGGTAAGTCTTCTGCCTTTAGTATTATTAGCTAGATGACCCACTTGCAACTTTGGCTACGTGAACTTCGCATACGCGATAAAACTCCACAAAGTAGTTTTGGAAAAGCCAAAAAAAATATGTAACATTGTTTTCTTTGGAGAGTATTTACAGTTCAGCTGTTTTTTCACCCCCAAGGGGGTAGTCCACTATTGGAAATCGGTAAAACGTCTTTAATCATAATGGTTTGTGCAAAGTTTCATGTTGGTACACGCTTTTTTGTTATTCCTCCATGCTCGCAGCCACCCGCGAGAACTTAATAATCCTAGTTGTTAAGCAGGACCTAGGTATAACTAGAAAAACTTCAGTACTTTTTCCATGATTTGAAATTTATGATTTCAAAACATATTAAAAAATGATATTATGTGGACATTGTTGCAGTTTCTGTCAAAATCGAATTGATGGTGGCTGTGAAGTTGTCCAGGGTAGAGTTCTTGGAGGCACCTCCTCCATCAACGACATGGCGTACATGAGAGGAAGTCCTGCAGATTACGATGAATGGGCTCTAAATGGCAACGAAGGATGGAGCTTTACCAAGATTCTACCTTACTTCAAGTATTCTGAAGGAAACTATGATAAAGATATTACTAAGAACAATTTTTTTCACTCTTCTCAAGGTCCGCTTGATGTTGGAAGGTATCCGTACGTCGATGATAATGTAGATGTGCTTCTCAGTGCTTTCAATGAATTAGGATATAACTATACAGACATCAATGGAAGAAATCAGTTGGGATTTATGAGAATACAGACTATGTCTTACCGCGGAGAAAGAGTCAGTACATACACAGCATTCATAGAACCTGTTAGAAAACTAAGGTCCAATCTAGAAATAGTTACAGAAGCATTAGTCACTAATATACTGTTAGAAGATATGAGAGATACAATCAAAGCTGTAGGCATAAGCTATATTAAAAACGGTACAAAAAATAGAGTTAAAGCGAAAAAAGAAGTAATTCTAAGTGCAGGAGCCATCGGTTCTCCAAAACTACTTATGCAATCTGGACTAGGTCCTAGAGAATACTTGGAATACTTAAATATTAAAACGCACTGTGATTTACCTGTTGGAGGTAATTTTCAAGATCATCTCTCGGTATGTTTACCAGTCATTAAATTAACAAAAACACCAACAACAGCTAAATTCCCAGAAAAGTTGAAGGACATCACAAATTATTATGCAAAAGGCGTTGGACCTTTATCAGCCAATTTCCAAGTTGTCGCATTTATTGAATCTAGTATATCAGAAATACTTGGCACTCCTGACATTGAGATCAGATTCAAAGGTCATGACTCAAATCTGTACTACGATAAAATTGATATATGCATATCGTTATTGACACCAAAAAGTCGTGGACAAGTAGTTCTGAACGCTACAGATCATGTGTTTGGAAAACCTTTGATTTATCCGAACTTTTTAAAGGATCCTACCGATGAGAAGAAGCTACTAGAAGGAATTCATGAAGTTGTAAAACTGTTTGATACTGAAGTGTTTAAGAGTGCTAGCTTTGAATTCGATCCGCGACCGATACTGAACAACGATTGTAAATTCTATGAAACAGTTTCAGATGAATTCTGGTCCTGCATAATCAAACATTTCTCTGCACCACTACACAACTACGCGGGAACCTGTAAAATGGGGCCTTCCAATGACGCTGAGTCAGTTGTAGATAACAATCTAAGAGTGTACGGTGTATTAAATTTAAGAGTAGTAGATGCATCTATCATGCCTAAGATAACTAGAGGCTCAACTGCAGCCCCTGTGATAATGATAGCAGAAAAAGTAAGTGACTTAATTAAAACAACTTGGTATTAGTAACATAAGTATTTTATTTCCTATAAAATTCTGCTAAATGACCGAACATCACCTTCTAGAATAGTAGTGACCTTTATTTTCTTTCCAGTCTTTAATTATCATCTTGCCACCTTTCTCAGCAATCATCATTGTTGCTGCTAACAGTCCTCCTCTAACATGAGTTGGCATCACTGAAGCATCCATTATCCTAAGACCCTCAACACCATGTAATCGTAACTGGAAATCTACTACAGATTCCGTACTATTCTCCCCCATTCTACAAGTTCCTATAGGATTGCTCAAAGCTTTTGTGTAGTGCCTGGCTATGCAGTTCCATTGGTCTCTATTACTCAGTCTATCACATGGAAACAAGTCTAATGGAGCAAACTTCACTTCAGCTTTCTTCATCTCCTTTGTATCTAGCAATTGTAAAGCTATATCAATGCTGTCAACAAGAGTATCCAGATCTTCAGACTCTTTCAGGAAATTGGCTTGAATGACTGGTCTACCATATTTGGGGTTTCTTTTGTTAAGCATCACTTTCCCTTTACTCTTAGGTCTTAGTAAAGTTGGGTATATGTTTACCAAGTTGTAGTAAGAAAGAGGCATGTTCGTTTCTTCAGCTGCGTGGACGCTTACATTTGTAAGCATGAATTTATCGCTTCTTAAATAGTTTCCTTCTAAAGCTAGTTCTACATCAGGCGCATTAACGTGTTCATAGAGTTGTAAGAAAGCTGAGACTTGGTTAATGCCTCGAGATGCTAAAGGTCCACTTCGATGTTCGAACCACGTCTTAAAGTCATCTATTACCTGATTTTCTGTGACCGGTGCAACGTCGTTAAGAGTAAATGCTAGACCACCAATTGTTACCTGGTCTTGATAGTTGTTTCCTACAGGAAGATTTATAATTGAAGTAATGTTATATTTATTTATATCTGCCTTCGGCCCTATACCAGACAAATGCAGCAGTCTAACATTATTGATGGCACCCGCAGTTAAAATAATTTCCCTTTTTGCATAAGCTGGTCGCTCTTTCCCCTTTTCGAATTCATACAACACACCTTCAACAGTTTTATCTTGTTTATCAATAACAATCTTTGTAACTGTTGCACCAGTCATGATTACCAAGTTCTTTCTGTGCTTGACCGGTTTGAGGAACGCTGTATTAGTGCTCATTCTGGTATTATTGAAGACGGTAAACTGATGGTTAACAACGGCTTCTGGCACGTTGGTGTTGATGTCCATCGTGCGGAGGCCCATCTGGGAGAAGGCAGCCTGGAAGACCTCGATGTACCGGTCGATGTGCTTAAACCTTTGAACGTGCATCTCTCCGCTGCGAGCGTGGTAGTGAGAGTTGAGAAGCACATCGTAATCACCTTCGAATAAGAAAATCATAATGAATAACTGAATAACCTATGTGGTTTGTGACCTATGTAATGCGGTCGGGAATATTGCCTTAAATTTTAAAATAGCAGTTGATATCTACTAGCCGTTGTTTACCTACTTCCTATTTCAATCAACCGTACTTATATGCCTGATGTACCTATTTTTATAGTCTTCAATTATAAGGAGTAAGATCCTTATTTTCAAACCAATTTGTAAATTTAGTTTGTTGAATGGTATTAAGTACCTAGGTTAATAGGTCGTCCCATGAATACTTAGCTTCTCCTTGCGGTGTCGCGGTGTCACGGTGTCAACAAGTTTAATTGGTGTAGAACGTAGGTAGATGTTCAGTTCATTATGGATATTGATTCTTTTTAGGTACAGCAACCCTAACTAGATCTTATCTGTGAACCTATTAATTCATTACATATTCATATATTCCTAGTAGGCCAGGCGATAGTAAGCATTAGGCAATAGGTTTTCCCGCAATAAGTAGGTATTCTTCAGTGTTTACTCACAATTATTTGGATTAGTATGTAAATAGTTAACTATAACTTTTTTCCTGTTGTTAAGCGCTAACCTCTGCATATAAAAATGTAATACCTCATAGGCCACACTAGGACGCGCCCTACGTATCTCTGCACTGTGCCTTAGACAAAGATGAAAAGTCTCATGTGCCTGTTACTTCACTTGCTTTCTACTTTCAATTTCAGTATCCATCAAGGACAGGACACCCAGATTTTAAACAAATGTTTGCAGTAAGTATTAAATAGACGAACAAATATATAGTAACAATTCCGCTCCTCTCCAACGAAAACTCTGAAAGAATTCGACACGTGTTTCGCCTCTCAACGAAGCAGCCTCAGGAAACAGTAGGCTCACTGTTCTTCTTGTGTTATTGTGTTGTGTCTTTCTGATCGGCGTTCGGCGAGGCAACATGGCTGCAGAGTTTTTGCAGTAGTGTCTTTGTTGTTCTAGCACGCAGTGAGCCTACTGTTTCCTGAGGATGCTTCGTTGAGAGGCGAAACACGTGTTGAATTCTTTCAGAGTTTCCGTTGGAGTGGAACGGAACTTGTTACTATATATTTGTTAGTCTATTTTATATTGTAGAATGGATTTCCGCAAAGTCACGCTTGCATCAATTAATTAAATTAAATGTTTGCAGATCGTTTTCAAACGATCCAGCTGCCTCATCCATACTCAAGCTCACCATTATCCTCAGAATGTTTAAAATACTCCAGCAGGTTCTCATACTTCCAATCCAGCGACCCCAGTGCTCCCCCCTTATGCCATCCATCATAATCCACCTTTGACCCACGGGTATACTTCATATCATTCGTCACACTGGATCCTCCCAGCACCTTGCCAGTCCTGACCTCGCAGCTTCCACTTGGTCTTGACAAGCATGAGTAGCCGTTCCGTTCTGTTCGGTAGTTCCAGAGGATTGGACGGTACTCCTTGGTAGATACTCCTGGGATGTCGTAGTCTATGTTCTCATTCTCACCGGCTTCTAGGAGTAGAATCTGGAGTGAACAAGCAATTGTCGTCTATAATGGCTACATTAGGAAGGTACTAAATACCGCGGCCGGCAAATCAGGATTGATGGACAAACGTGATAATTTTGAGGCACACTACGTGAGTCCATCAAATCCTAATTGCGGCCTAGGCTTGTATAGTGCTTTTCTCAAGCAATACGTGGGTATTAAAACAAAACTCATCGGTGCCTCCACTGAGAATAACATGATTCTATAAATGACGAGCTATAGATTTTCATAGTCAAATTGACACGATATGGATCATCAGACTGCATTGCAGGATGATAGAATATAATGATATTTTTATGCTCTGAACTACCTGCGACAATAATAACCAATTGATTTAACTTACTAGTGAAAACACACTAAACAAGGTAGGGAAAAAAACATTTAATTTTATGCATCCTTATTTACTATCTTTGTGTTCCCAAATTACAACAATAATTAACATGGACATTTGGTTAATTATTGGTTGAACATGTTTTATTCACAATTTATCATAATATTATTCTAAATCCAGTATCTGGGTGACCGCGCTCAAAAACCCCCTAAGGCAAATATCATCGAAATCGTTAGAGCCGTTTTCGAGATCTCCAGAAGATCTTCGAGAAGGCCAGATCCACGATTCGTAGTCAGAGGCGGCCGATCCACAAGCCTCCGACCAAAGATTTAAATCTTTGCCTCCGACTACAACTTTTGATTTGAAATATAGGTATATTGGAGGATATAGAATCGTAGATCTGGCCTTCCTCTGCAACATTTTGATATTTTTATTTCAATAATGCTATTTTCTTTAAGTATTTTTAATTTTTAATTTTTTTTATTTTCTTCTCTTTCTGTTCAAAATTTTTCTTTCGAGATCTTTAATTTACAAATATTGAGTCAAAACAACTTTTTCCTATGAAAGACATTATAATAATAATAATAATA
Organism: Epirrita christyi; assembly: GCA_951392215.1. NCBI lineage: Eukaryota > Metazoa > Arthropoda > Insecta > Lepidoptera > Geometridae > Epirrita > Epirrita christyi. Next base: position 14,831,598 of record OX595851.1, read on the forward strand.
CTTAATAATAGTCATTTATTTCAGGCTACAAGGGAAATGTACAATAAATTATACCTAAACAATAAGCCGATAGAAATACTTTATAATAATAATAGGTAATAACAATATTTACTAAAACACATAGGTACACAAAAGGATAATTTAGATCTATAAGTACATAAAATTAAATAAATAAAATACACAGCACATAGATCCAAAACCTGGTACATACCGCTATATAGGCCTTCAGACACACTGCAAAATACCGTTTTTGGAATTCCTGAGCCCACCCCAAAAAGAAGCTATTCATGCTCTTTGATCGAGAAGAAATCCGGAACCCGTACATCAGCTGTGCACATGTTCCATGTGGGCATCAGCGAACATGCCCGACGCGCTACATAGGTATTCCAATATAGTTACTACTTGAATTTTCGCCGACTGTACTACTTCAATAGCTAGTTCGTCACAAGATCTATTAGTAATTCGAAAACTGCCTAAAAATTTAAGAGATCTATTAGTAACTTTAAAGTCCACAGGATCATAACCAAGGGATCTATCAGTAACTACTCTTTTTTCTTATTATACCCAGTGACGGATTAACCCTTAATCAAATAAAGCAATTGCCCAGGGCATCACGTCTGGGGGGGCACCAGAAGAAGCACAAAAAAAATCCGTCCTTAGGTCATCACGTCTCACTCTCACGTCACCAAAAACCACACCAAAAAAAAGTTTCTAGAACTAATTTGAAAATTCGCGCGTTTTAAGACCGACCTAGAGTCATAACCCCGCTCCCGCTTGCCCACTCGCTGCCCGCGCAATTCGAATGCACCGGAATTGCGATCAGCCAATCACAAACCACCCCTTCCCCGCGGGCCCCCCGCCTGGCGCCCCCGCAAATCCACTTCCCACTTCATAATATAATACACACACATATATAATATGTTAATATAACATATATAATTCACAATCATAATACTCCACTTCTAAGTTACGTTACATCTCATCATCTTATTTTACAACCAACTGCCTAATGTTTTTAGGGGGTAAAGGTTGAAAGACCAATTCTAGTTGACACAGGGATAGGGGGGCCCGCAGGCGTGGATTGCTTAGGGCATCAATTAGTCTTAATCCGTCACTGATTATACCCTAACAAGAATTCAACTAAATTACTTTGATAATTTTCAAAATATTGAAGAGTCATTATGACTCTATGATAGCAAGGATTATCTTATCTTGTGGGATCATCTAATACACCAAAACGAGGGGTTAAAAAAAAAAGTAGTTCAAATTGGTTCGATAGATGGCGCTAACTCAACTGTAGCTGCCAAGATTGTCAAATGTATTACCTGTGGTGTAAACCTACTAGGCTCTTTGAGCAAGGAATATACTAAGCTATTATCTAACTAGTCTGGGGCTTTAGTCATGATATTCAGTTTGTGCATTGCTTCTTGAGTGTGCGCTAGTGATATCGTGGTGTTTTAAGAAGAATGCAAAAATAAATACCACAAAACGAAAATATACCTACGTTGTTGATGTTTACATTTAACTTTATTTTGACACTAGCTACGTAAAGAGCAGCGCCATCTATTTTCAACGCTGAAAGCATGATTTGAAACGGCCGATGGAAAGGAAGGTTGTTAATGAGGGGTTTTCACCCCTCATTAACAACCTTCCTTATAGTGATAATTCGACGCCACTAAACTTAAGCTGCAAAAGACCGAGTTACCTTCCAATCAGACACAGCGGACAGCCTGTTTGCCAGCACACAGCCAGCTGTGCCCCCGCCTACGATGATGAAGTCAAAGACACTGTTTCTCAGGCTCCGCTCATCCGCCTTAGTCTTCGTGGCCTTAGAGAACAGGTCCGGGGCGGCTGTTACTGACAGCAAGAGTAATGGGAGCAGATATATCCTGAAGATACAGAAACCGACTTACAGCTCAAACATGACTTTGGTATATCTTGAGCCACGAGCGTGGCCAGGTTTTAGTTTCAGGAAGGTTCAAGAAAATAAAACAACACAAATGTACACGAAATATTTCCCCCAAAACCCCCCTCTCCTGGCTACGCCCATGAGGTACAGTATATTAGCTACCTATGTTTACTTCCTGTTGCATTGCGGTCGTTACCTTGAGACGTCGACCACGTTCACGATCCTGACTTTCAAACCGGAACGCACTATTGCAAGCGTGAACTGCAGCACAGGAATTATAGTTTTTATGAATTGGTACCTAGCATCTTTTGAATGCTGTTATGCAATACTGCGCCAATACACGAAGTGAAATAAAAACAGATTCAGATGCAGACCGGTCTGCCAGAAACAACCGTTTCTGACAGAATACCTTTTAGAATTCCATTAAATTTTTGGTCTATTTATGCTAATAAGAGCGATATTTATATGGAAAATTTTAAAGAATTTTAGTTTGACAGGATAATCCAAAATAATTTGATTACGAAATATTTGCAATCTCACTAATTAGTACAGTCAAATTAGGTTATTTTTTGCAAAAGTGTGGAACTTATTAGATGTAGTCATGAAAACTTTTCTACTTGTTTTGTATGGCTTAAAAATCACCTCTAATTATTATTAGCATCAGTAATTTCACCCTCCGGAACAGGGTGAAATAGGGTGAAAAACCTTAAAATATCCGTAACTTAATGGGGGAAATAGAAGTAGTCGGTGCAATTTGGCATAGACTTTGAACCGTTATGATCTACATTTGCACCAAGTATTTTTTAAATCCGACATACGGAACATACAAAAAAAATCGTTTACAAAAAAAACTTTTTGTGGTTATTACGGCTCCGCGAAAATTAAGGTAGTCGGTGCAAATTGATAGACTTATCAGAAAAATGCTCGAAATACATTACCAGGTTTTCACCATGGTGCGTCTCACGGAAGGCACTTTTCCGTATTTTATTGTCGCTCTACTTCGGGGAAAATTAATGTAGGTCTGGAAATTGACTTAAACTTATTCATTTAATTAGTACTACATCCTCCGGAAGTTTTATACTGGTTTTTTTTACGGAAGATGCATTTGTTCAACACTGTGTTCCCTACATGCACGTGGTTTTTATTAAAATCATAATGCACTAAAACAGTCTCTCTATACGTAATTTAACTTACATCAAGTAATTTTTTTATATTTTAAAATTTGTGGCCTTTTTAAGTTTGTACCTAATATTTAAAAGGGTTCCGTAAGCGCCAGAAACGGTGCAAACCTAGGATAAGCTTCTTTTCGTGTCATCTAACGTTTACATAAGAATCCACGACTACACGACTTAAGTCCACACTTTTTGTTAATTTGCCTGTACTAAATAGGTACTTATTATAAATGGAAATACAATTCTCATAAAAAAATCGAAACACTTCTCAAGTTTATGTGTTTAATAGATTTTTAGAAAAGTATTGTTATAAACATATAAATTGTTATGCGCAAGAAAGTCGCCTCGATGATGAGCAGATTAGACGGGACCACCAACACCATCCTGAATACTGAATACTGTGGCTGATGAATGGGATAGTCCCTTCTTTAAGCACTGTGTTCGAGTGATGACGAAATAAGTAGGTAAATATTGTTTCGCAATCACCCGAATACTAGCTTTTTCTTTAAATAACATTCATTGTTATTTTTAATACCTATTATTTTGGTGCCTAACATAGCTCTAAGTCATTAACATAATATGGATCTTGTTATCTGAAATAAAATTATTATTATTATTATTATAAACGGTTTTTTTGTCATATAACAGTAGGTAGTACAGGGTTACGAACTGCCAGCAAATAATAATGATGGCTTTTCTTAAAGAAATAATCCTCTTTTTGGTTATTTGTCGCCAAAAAGGAAATCTGTAGTGTTTCGATTTTTTTGATAAGTGTATTATTTTATCGAATAGAAATCCGCATGATTTTGAGTTTATGCTGATCCTTTTTATTTACATTGTTTAACAACTTATTTAGGTAACTAAATAAATAATTGGGTATTGTTTGAACAATTTGATTTAACACCTATGTCTAGGCACTGACTTCCGTATCTGATCATCATAACATCCAATGGCAATAGAACTATCCTATTAAGTAGGTAGGTACACTAACCTCAAACATAAGTCCTTCATCTTGCAGCTATAGAGCGAACTGGTCTGAACACAAACAAGCAATGGATGTGGACGCGGCTGCGTGCGCTTTCCTCCATTGCCAACATAGGAAGTGTTGCTTAATTTAGGATATCTACAACCGCCGGACGAAGCAGTGCAGGAGTACTCCTATCGATGGACCACAAGACCACAATCGTTTTTTTTACAAAATTGAGTTCTGACCATCCAAAGGTTGCCTGGAAGAGATCGCTCCTTAAGCTATAAGACCGCCTTTTTTTGTAAGTACAATTACCTCTGTGGCGCTGCGGGCGAAGTTTGTCTGCGACGCAGGAGGTTGCGGATTCGATTCCTGCCTCGGAACAACTAGTGGTTCGCCCCGAACTGAGACCTCGCGATGACACCTTTATCAGCCCGACTACTTAACCAAGTAATTTCCATTTTTCTATTATTATTTTTGAAAATTTTCACCTCGAGGTCTACCAGTACAGTACAGGATCTAACTCTAATTTCCTACACATCATCGAAATAAACTTTGAATAGGGCTAAGGAACGGGGCGTATTACATACCTGTTAGTACCTATATCAAGTACCTGACGAATTAATTGATAACGTCCTTTTGACGAAACCATAGAACTCCAGCGTCATTCAAATTCCTAGAAATGGGAGGTCAACAATGGATGTTATATTGGTTTCTGTTTTATGGAGTACAAGTTTCTAAATTCTTCAGTTTCAGACTTTTTCCTGTAGTTGTGACACAAAAGCCACGAGCATACCAAATTTCAGCATTGTGGGATTGCTGGAAGTACCCTAGAATTTTGGATTTTTACGTTTTTTATTTTCCCTAATATCTCAAAAAATACTAAGGCTAAATTATTATGAAAAACAGTTTTGAAATGTTCAACTAAAGCGCTTTCATTAGACACCCCACTTGATCTGACTGTCTCACTTTTATTTTTTTTACCCCCTCTTGGACCCCAATATCTCAGCAACCCCCTGACCGATATAGCTCATAACCTTACCTACAAATTGTACCAATACTATCTACCCCCATACCAAATTTCATGAAGATCGGATTAACGGTTTGGAAGTTTTCATCGGACAAACATACATACATACATACAAACGCCGATTCTTCCAACTTGACTCAGAGAACTCGCTTCGCTCGTTCAAATATTTGTACGATCTGCAGATAATTGTTCAGGGTATTCTGGGTATTTTTCTATGTATAATAAAAAAATATATATCTGTGTAATGTATTGTATTAAGTTTAACAGTTATCTAGTACCCATAACACAGCTTAGCTTGGGGCTAGATAATGTGTGAAATATCCAGCATTTATTTATTTATTTATCGTATATAGTCTATCTTTTTTGAGATTCATTCACAAAAGATTGGCAAAAGATCTAGGATATATTTTGGTATTGATAGATTGAGATAGAATTTCTTATCAGCCCTACTCGTTTATACGCTATACATTTTGAATTACATAGGTACGCTAACATACGCGGTGCTAACGCATGCAACATCAACGCCTCAAAACACAAATGAGGATAGACTACTCTCTGTCGTCGCGTCTCTACATTTTTAGGCAGCAATACTTATTTTTATAACCTAATTGCTGCCTAAAAATTATGGCAGTAGCACGTTCTGCACAAAGATTACACAGAGCCTCCACACAGCCAGGAACACAGCACAGCATGACTAACCTACATGACAAGCAGGTCTAAAAAGGCCACTTTTTATATGAACCATACGTAATATTAAATCATAATACGATTCATAATAATGGAATCGCCGAGAAAAATGAAGAAAATTAGATCCTTAGCAATTCCTTTATTACGAATCGTATAGTGATTCATGTTATGATTCATATAAAACTGACTGATGAGTGATCGGGCAGCGCCTCCTAGCGGGATAAAACTGCAGTAAGCATGCAGTAAGTATATCTACCTCAGTTCTGTGGTTATTGGATGAAGAATAAAAATGCATGTAGATAATTAAAAAATAGCAACATTTATTTATTTCACATGAACTTTTTATTATTTTGTTTTATACATTTATTTTTTATTCTAGCATTTATTTATTGTTACTGTCTGCCTCCTTGTAGGCGTTGATCTATTAATTTTAAATAGGTACTGTATTATTATTTCAACAAAGACAGGGGTGGTATGTAGGTACTAATATTGTTTATTGATTATTAAATCAGTTTAAATGTATGTACCTTAACAGATATTTACTATGTACCCATATTATGTATGTACCTATATCTTTCTGTGAAACATTTATAAAACTGTACCTATAAGTATTTAATTATTGCAAAGAACAGCAAAATATTTTGCTGTTAATTTTAATTACATTTTCAAATAGAACGCAATATATAGTACCTACCTACAATCATTAGTCTTGACACTTTTACTCGAATCCATAATTCGTTCCAATAACAATCGCCCTCATTTATTCTCAGACTTATTTTCCATCAGAAAGTTCAGTCATTTTCATACAACATTTAAATATAATTCTGACTGAGCCTATGCACACGGCGTATTATAACAGCGTGTTTCAAGAACGCGCGTATTTATCGCGTTACACGTTAGTCGAAATGAAAGGAATAATATCAACATGCGTTTGTATCGTTTTCAACGTGCGGCTGTTTCGCGTTTGTGTTGTTGTGAAAATACGGCGTGTGGATAGGCTCTATTAAATAGTTCAAGAGCTAACAAGCAAAACGTTTTTATGATTTTGATCAAACATTTTTATTATTGTCTATTATCATATTTTACATCTAAACTTACTAAGCGTAATAATGTAAATGTAATACAATAGGCACTCTTCACATTTGTAACATAATATAATATCTTCAATATTACTTCTAAAGACCAAAGGCTAGTCAAAAAATAAGAGAGAGAAAGCATTTTTATAATAATTACCAGTTTTTAAAATATGGTTCTAATTCTAAATCAACAATTTCAAGAAAAACTAACAAAAATTCATCTAATTGAATAGACTTACTTACATCTTATGTTTGTGCGTGACTTATAATTAAAATGCGAAAAATGCAACGTTTATAGAATGTATGATTGTAGTCTATGACTAGTTTAGTCGTTTGCATTAATTACCAGATAAAAAACTTAAAATTTGGTAGTAAGTACGAAACACTTTTACTTTTATTATTGATTCCTATAAAACAATGAGATTTATGTCCTCTCTGACAACTCGAGTGAATGTTATTCTGATAGCCGATAGAGTGATTAAGATTACACAATATGTGTGATATGATAAGGTTATCAACACTCTAAATTGGGTGACGGTCCACAAAACAAGGTACCGTTTGCCGGCAGCATGCGGCCCTTGACTTGATTGTTGCCCACGATTATAATCTTATGCAGACACCCTGTTACCTGCCCAATTTACCTATTTTGTATGTAAATTTAAGGCAAAATAAAAAATAAAAATAACCTCTTTTATGATAAGTGTACTTAGGTACTTTTAGAACATATTATGTAAATCTGAAATAAATAACTTTTTATACAAAAGATATACTAAGATTAATCATACAGCATTTAAAAAAGCGGTCAATTGTACCTACGCCAGATAAAGTGTTCTGTCTTTCTAAACTTGGTACGGACTGAAAACATTATTTAACAAAATTGTGTAAGTACTTTTTGTGAAAACCCATTTTTAGGTTTACCCAAATTAGTGTATTTTATACCTACAAGTAGGTACTAATATTATATTTATTTTATAGATATTTCCAAGGTAAAATAACCAAGATCTCCGACATAGCCTTCAGAATTAGCAAGTTGAAGTGAAAAAGGGCAGATACAAGGGCATATACCTACCTCGATAAAGGTTCTCGAGTGGCGACCATAAACCGGACGACGCAGTAGAGGAAAGCCTGTTCTCAATGGACCAAAGACATTATCAAGGTTGCAGGAAGTCAGTGGATGGAGGCGGCTCGAAACCATTCGTCGTGGCATTCTATGGGAAGGCCGATATCCAGCAGTGGACTACTACAGGCTGATGTTGATAATGATGATGATGAGATATTCCCAAACGAAAAAAATTAACATTCTATTTAAAAAAAAAATATTGAAACAACAGCAAAAACAGCAGTCTTGGTTTATAAAGATAATAAAGGTGCAAGTACCTCCTTATCTTTATAATGTCACAGGCAGCACTCCAAAATACAAAAAAAAAAGAACAAATAGTGTTTTATATCATATATAGACATGAACAATTTAGTTACATAATAGAGGTCTAAGAAAGACCTATTATTAAGTCTTAGATATTTTATAATATCTAATAGATGATATTTAATCTACACGATAAATTTAGTGACTGCGTGCTCTCGGTATACATCTAATTTGTTTTGCATCAAATGCAAATCACCTCTAACATTCACAATGTGAGTAATAAGTAAACCCAAAAACATAAGTAATTACTTAAGTCTACCTAAGTATAAAATCTTTTGGCAGGCTTCTTACCAGTTAAATTCTTATTAATTTGAGATAATTTTTCGCTTTTCAAGTATCAACTCATCGCAGAGACCACAAAGCGTGTAACCCATTTTTGTGCTGAATGAAGTAATCGTCGGTTCTCGGGGACACTTCAGCTTATGTCGAACACATCTCTCGCTAGTCTCGATAAGGTACCGTTTCCCTGGCTCCATAAACGCTGCTGTCTCAGATAGAAGGTTCCTTTTCCCGTGCACCAGGATAGCATCGTACTCCGTCATCGGCAGAAATCCCTTGTTATTTGTGATGAAGCAATTACCGCATCGCCTTGTCGTGAATACGTCTGCGCCCTCAGCATCCGTGAAGATCGGCGTATGGGGTGCGACAAGAAACATCAGCGCATACTTGCCGCCGATGCGGAAATCGTCGGCGACAAACGCCACAGGGGGGTCGGGGGTTATAGCGAACGAGAACAGAAGGTAAAAGATCAGGTAAAAGAACACAACACACACTGTCTTCTGTAGTTTGAACACGAGTCGTCGGCACATCGCGCGCCCCGACGACGACAGCGCGCACATGGCATGTTTTCGCGTCTTCGCGAGCAAACACCGACCCGACCGACCGCGCGTCGAGCGGCGGCGCCTGCCGAGCCGCGTCTGGGCGAGCGAGATAGACAACGGTCGATTTTTCCTACGCATTCTGAACCACTCTACATAAAAATCTGCTTTATTTCGATCATATTACAATCTAACTTCGATTGAGGGTATTAACTTCGACTCTTTGTGCACCTCGCTTGGTTGAGGGTATTAACATCAACTTTTCGGTGCACCCGTGTGACTGGTTCGTGACTTTCAGATTCCACTTGAGACACATGGATTAGTGACATTATCGTCTTTATTTCTACAGATTTAAGGTCGATAATGTGCTAAGTATTGTTTTTATTAACTTGTATCGAATGCAGATTGCAGACAGATGACGCGACGATGGCCTGGGACTTGCAAAACAACACAGACACAGATGAATGCGGAGTTAGTGAATGAGCAATTTTTATATTTATTTATTTATTTTTATAATATTTTTATATTTATTATATAATTAAAAAAAACAAATTCACCACACTGGTGTTTCTTTAAAAAAGTATCAGGTTTTGTCAACATTTTGAATATTTCGGGGGGAAAACCCCCCCTGACTACGCCCATGTGTAGGTCTCCTAGTTTTCGCCAGCACAAGAAGTTTTGATAAGAGCGATGAGCCAAAAACACAATCACATTTTAATTTCACGCCACTTGCGGAACGTTCCACCTTAATCTTTTTTATCTTCCAAATTCATCGATATGCGTTTCACAAGAAAACGGTGAGTACCTACCTACTGATGAGATAATTTCAAAATAGTAGATTATTTATAGGGATCTGTTCCAATAAAAAACTGCAGTTGGTAAAGAAAAGGATAGCATGAGCAAGGTAAAATAATGAGTCTCTATTTGCATTCAGGGGATTCCATGTCTACCTGATTTTTTGGGTCTCTGGGCAAAATTACCTTTGGTCGGTATTGTAGCTGACTTCGTCTAAACAACAAATTAGAGTGACATTTTTTTATCGTAAGTAGGTACACTACTTGGAGGAATATAACTCGAGTACCTACTTACGTAATAATATCAATTGCAGTCCATCCCAAGGTTGTCTGGAAGAGATTGTTACTCAGCGATAAGACCTCCCATTGTAATTCCATACGTAAGTATAATAGTATGATTATTTGAATGTATTAAGACGCTATAGGATCAACGAAATTTTTGTATGAACTAAAGAAGTTCTTTTTGTTTTCAGGTTTGTTGTTTTTAACCTAAGGTTTTAAGAATATGACTTGAAAAGAAAATGGCACGCGTAAAGCTAATTAAAAAAAAGTAATACACCAAGAAGGTTCCGAGTTCGAGTTTTTAACAAATTAAAAAAGGTTGTATGGTAAATTCGGCACCATGGAGGTAGAAGTAAATGGGTTTAATCCTGTTTTGAATTCACAAACTTAGTGCACACGATGTTCTAAATTCAATTTACTTTATCCTCTAGCGGATAAAAACGGCTTTTGCACTCAGATATCGAAAAGCAAAAATACTCTTTCCGAGATGGTGGGATGAAAAGGCATTTTGTGAACCTATAGCGTCTTAATGTGGTGTGCAATAAAATGTTTTCTATTATATCTATCTACGTAGGTCAAAAATATCCAGAGTCCCCTGTCGTCGGAACGGAAGTTTTTGGTCACGTTTAAAAATGTTCTCCATACGTGTGGCTTTCACTTTAAATATAATATAGGTACTTACTTTGGATGAAACTGTTACTCAAAACTTATCGTTTACCAATGGTGCCACGGAAATAGGGGACGTTCCAATGGGATCTTATATTTGAGTCAGGGACTCCGGAAATTAAGTTGACCATTATTTGGTAACCTATCCAGAGGCCCAATTCTCTAAGTTATTTTAAAACTACACTGAAAGTTGACCGAATCGAGACTGAATTGTAAATTGTTTGAAAGTTGAATTTCTATAGTCCGTCATAAATAAAAATTTAGTCTACTTTCAATTCATGGTGAACACCATTAGAGTAGGATAGTTATATATATAATTGGAAAGAGTAAAGAGAGACTCCATCTACTTATGCTAAAATTAACGAAAAAACTTTGAATCGTTCAAGTTTCGGTCACATTTCGATATAATCACATTACAGTGTTGTATTTTATGTCAGGAGAATACCATTTCTGACTTTCAAGACATCGACACAAGATCGAAACATGATCCGAACTCTATTTTAACTATTTTTTAGTTAGTGAATTGGGCCTCTGATGTATTCGATTCAATTCAGTTTGAAAACACCATCATACCTACCTAATGGACTTCGAACCCTTGACCTTTGTTAAGCCGTGAGTACTTCATCATCATCAACAGCAGCAGCCTTTAGTCATACACTGCTGGACGAGGCCTCCCCCATAAAATACAATGGGGGCAATTGCCATGATCAAAAATTACCCATCCAAGTAGGTATTGGCCTCACAGATCAAAGATTTGAACCATCTAAAAGCATAACCAGCAAACTTTTTTGAAAGCTGACCTTTTTATGATATTGGTTCCCGTTACGTCCGATACCACTACGTAGCGAATTGATTTTATAGCCACAAGGTCAACAGACAGTCGACTAGATAATTGAGTTAACTTTTTATGCTGCCGTTTTGTTCATTGAATTCTCAACAAGATTAAAAAATCATATCGCTCCAAAAGTAGCAATATCCCCTATTAAAACAGCTTCAAAAACCACTGTTAGTTGCAAACCTAGCAAAATCCACTTTGATGAAGTGCATAAGTAGGAGGTAGCAATATCCCAATTAGCGTCCCCAATACGTCACGTAATTAGTGTATGGAGTCAAAATAAGACGAACAGTTCTCTGTTTATTAGTGGTTTCACATAAGCTTTTCGAGATTTTGGTAGATTTCAAGTAAAAAACTACAATAATGGCCTATTACGAGTTTTGCTGAGTCGTGAGTATTCAACGTGACTTACGTAATAACTATTTATGAATCTGTGCTGTTTCTATCGTGTGCGCGGCACAGAATGATGAATAGTTACTATCGTTTAAGCGATTTTCATTAAGTTTGATAAGATTCTTGATAAATTTTAATTCATAACATAATTTAAACACACGCCTTTTTCCCCGAAGGGGTAGGCAGAGCCTCAAAGGGCCTCTTTTCACAGTGGTTACACAATGCCTTTGAAACCTTTTTTTTTTAGTTAGTTGGTTAGGGTAGGTTCTTAGGTAAATATCTATGGTACTTGTTTTCACAATAAGTATCAATTTATTTGTTCGCCACCTCGAACTATAACGAAGTTAGCAACGCATCGCCAATTTGTCTGTCACGTGGATTTATAAGTATAGTGCATATTGAGAAAAGTTTGTCGCGTATTAGCGTAATGCCAAACAATCCATTGGCTTTAGTTAGTCAATCAGAAACGGATTTTGGAACCTTGTGGCGCCCTCTACAGATAAGTTTCTGTAACGTCATCTAGCCTCTAGACTTTCGAGAAAAAGAAGAAGAATTCCCTAGACTTTGAGCTAATTTCAATAAAGAACATACGTTTTGACAGTTCTTGTCACTTTTAACGCTCTAGCGGTTAATATCCTTTTTGGTTCTCATTCTTTTTTGCCCAAACGAAGGGTGCGTAATGAATTTAATGTAATTTAATTTAATGTTTGTATATTTTACTCTGAAGCGAATAACAAAAACATTCAGAAATAACAATTAAGAATCTAGCACGGAGCTAACAATGTAATGGCCACCGAAGGGCTGTAGGTAAAGCGTAATCCCGGTATTTGACAAAATCCCGGATACCCACTATGGACGACAGTTGAGTGTTATCACGCGCTGAGTAATGTTAGTGATTTGTTAAGGGTAGGAAGACGGTACCGTAACTGCGTAGGTAGTGCGAGAAATGTTATAGAACTGACTTTTGGTTGTCTATGTTTCGTTGCAGTAATTGCTACGCGTGCTACGAAATGTGCTACGTTTTTTATGTTAATTTTTGTCTTTGTGAAATAGATATTCAGGATGTTAATGTTTTCGCCATAATTATGTTTTTTTACATTATAATGTTAAATATATAAAGTAGTATTAGTATCTTGTATTTTATCTATAATAGTTGCAGCTCGTTTGTTAACTTTTACCTTAGAAGCACCAACTTTTTATGACGTTTAAAAATTATCCTTGTATATCATTGAATAGAAATTACTTTGATTTAGAATACCACCGTTAACTTTGAGTAACTTTCTGCAATTTCCCAGTTCCACTTCCTTCTGTACGAAATCTTTTTGATATAACCCCCTTCTATCCATCCCCTAGATCTACAGCATTCAAAACAACCGTCGTAAACAGCGCCTCAAGACGCTTATCTGCAGGACATTTGAGACCCTCTGGCCGTAGGCCATATCGGCCATTGGGGCCGTTTTGACCGGCTGTGTCCGAATGGTCCGGTATCTACGGATTAGTGTTATTAGGGTTGACGAGATTTTAGGTTTCTTGAGAAAATTGGAATGAAGAGATTTCAAATATATTTTGATGTACTATAAAACCACTTATAAAAAGGATGGTTTCTGCTGAAGAGAATATAGTCCCATTGAAGGACTTAACCCTTAATAATTATCAAAGTGAGCTTTCATGCATTTATGTATAATTCCTACTTAAATCACACTAATGTTATAATTGCTTAAGTTTGCGAGTATGTTTGTTACTTCTTCACGCTCAAACGGCTGAACGGATTTGAGTGAAATTTTCAATGGAGATACCTTATACTCTAGATTAACACATAGGCTACTTTTCATCATCATCATCATCATCATCAATTTTAATCATTGTTCACGCAGGTGAAACCGCGGTGCGCAGCTAGTCAGTAATATTTGACAGAAATAATATCGGCTGGTACCATACTCTTAGATCACATCTTTGAGGGAGAACTTGCAGGACGCGATCAGAGTATTCTGAGACCTATCCAAAGCTTTTGACTGCGTGTATACAGTTAAAATGTTATGGCATCCAAAATCAGAGGCCCAATTCTCTAATTTAAAAACATTCAATTCGCAGTATAATCTGGTCTCAGTCGCAATGTCAGCTGTCACCTATATAGTAACTATTACTTAATCTTTGCATGTATACGCGAAGATAAAGTAATAGTTACTATACGACACAGTGCGACTGACACGAGATTATATTATGGCTGACATGTTTTAAAATTAGAGAATTGGGCCTCAGGATGCCAGGATCACCTTGTTAATTCTTACATATCAAATAGAGTTTAAAAAGTTGATGTTGGTGGTGAAAGGTCTTCAGGATCGCCTATTGCCATTGGGGTGCTACAGGGTTTTTTGGGATAGTTTTGTTTGCTCACGATACCTGTTAAATTATCAAAGTTGATAGATCTAATTACGATGTTAATTACGATGGTGTAAATGATTCACTATAGAGAATCTCTGCTATGAAAACTAAATGCATGAAATTAACAATGTTAAACATAAAACAATATACAACTAATATTAAAATAAAAGAGGAGACACTCGATCTTGTAAATTCTACTTTCTTAGGGTTTCATATTGATTCAGGTTTACAATAGGCGCCATAAATTGAGGCATTTGCTGGTAGACTTAGTTTCGCCTCATATGCAGTTTGTAGGATAAGCCAACTTACTAGATAAAGATACAAATCGGCTAGTTTATTTTAGCTTCTTCCATAGTGTTATGTCATATGGTATCATACTGTGGGAGAAAGCAATGTATATCCAAGCTATTTGCTATATTAAGCTGTTGTTTAAAAACGGGCAATACGTGCCATTTATAAGTCGCGTGACTCCTTGCGTTTAAAAGAAATCAATATTCTCACAGTAATATTTCAATATATCTATAAAAACTTATTACGTACATATAACATGTATAAACACTTAGATAGTTTTATGAAAAAAGTGACGAAAAGAAAGTAGGTAAGTGGGTCTTTTATGAGGAATTCTGGTCTATAATAAACCTCCAGAGAGTGCAACTACAATTCCTATACATATTATAGAATAATTACGAAATACCAACCCAAAACTCTTTTTACCAAAACTCGTAATAGGCCCTCTGGTGTCATTCTGCTGCATGACTGCTAAAATGTAAAACCTACTAGGTACCTAACTAAACCAAAATCAAATCAAAAGAATTGTATTCATTGAAATCACAAGGATCTTTTTGAATAGTCTTATATATTAAAGTTACTCCTACCTATAAGTAATAACTACATGGTTTTATTACGTTGTTATTTTAATGCGTAGGTATATCAAGCGTAGCGTGTGCTACCTTAAACATTTGCTGATTTTCTTTACTTTTGAATACGTTCCTAAGATTTTTAATATCTCACTTTCAAGTATCAGCATCTTGCTCTCGAGTGCACCCAGGCGCTTTCCGCCTAGTAGCAAGAAGGAAGGATCATCAATTCAAGCCAAGCTATGTTTGTTCTCTGATTGTTCTAGGCTTACACTTAAAGTTAAAGAAACGATCTATCGATATTAATGACAAATAATAATTAAAAAAAACCATGTAAACATTACCATAAAATGGGAAGGAACTGACTCCTGACATACAGCTAACGCTAGTTCAGGAGCCAGGGCTTCAACCTGAACTGTATAATGTGGTTTGTTTCAATAAAAACTTATTACTTACTTATTACTAATGACGACTTTAAACACTAATCTTTCACTAAATCGCAACAATTGCAACGATTTAATGAAAGATTAGTGTTTAAAGGCATCTTTACAATTTAAAGATCGTTTCTGCAACTAAATGTTGGTCGCGTTGGAACAGGGGTAATATAAATGTGAGACTATCCATATTTAATACATAACAATTTTAATAAATATGGACAATGGTTCATAAAAAATTGTACAAACTCGCACTGCTAATACATTTGTACAAATGCGGAAATTGTATACCAATGTGTCCAAACCCTTTTATCTGTAAGATGATTCAAAATGATCTTTCTGATTTTAATAAAAGATAAAAAAAAAAAACATTACTCAGCTGGTATCTTCCGTATATAACTGTACGTACCTGATATGTTGTGAACATATGCATACATTTGTATTTGTATTCAAGCACCACTCGAACGTACCTGAAACAAATAAATAAATATAAAATATGATTTTTAATGCATAGGTACAGCATGTAATAAAACGAAATTTTAAAAGTAAATAATATACCTACGTACTTATATTAAAAACTAGCGACCCACCCACTAACTAAAAAAAATTTAGTTGATCCGACCGTTACTAATAGGCTTTTCTAATATATTATGAAGACTGCCTGTTACCACAAAGTTTCTCAACAGCTGTATCTTTTTTTCACAACTCGGTTAAAAAATAATTAATTTTAATATTTACTTATATTTAATATTTATAAAAGTTATTTGATTTGACTTCCTTTGCTGTTACAATTTTACTTTCTCAATTTATTTACCACCGGAAATGAGTAGTCTCAAAAAGAGCCATTTTGCCAAGGGCGAAGAAAGGTAAATTAAAAAAAATGTTTTCTAGTGGCCAAAAGTTCTAGTTTAGCTTTCGAGCAAGGAGCTTCTATAATTAAAAGTGTGCATTTTACGTTTGAAACAAGAATATAAGCTGTTTTCTTTACAATTGTTTCAAAGTGCTGACAAAAATAAAAATGTCGAGTTCAACAATATATCTACAATCCGAGAATTGACGCTCATGTCCTTTGCCATTACTATTCGATGTCTACAAGCACATACTATTTGCCCTAACAGTATAACAGTGTTAGTGCCTATAACTGTAACCATGCAATTAGTAGACTAATTGCATAACTGATCCCCTTTTCAGAATCCCATACATTTGTACTAATTTTACGAATAATACGTCTACATGTAAAATAAATCAGCTTGACATGTCGATAGTGTACAAAACGTTTTACGGCACCACAAATTCCAATTCCAAAATGCTCCGTCCTTTGTGGTCCTATTGAATTGGGATTTCTAAATCCTGTTGTTATCCTGTTGGATTGAGCGTGGCCGTTGGACTCGGTCCAAATAAATAGTCAATTTATCAAGATCGCCATAGACAACAACCAAACCATAAATTGATAGAAAACTAAAAAACCCGCTTACCTACGAAAGTAGATAGGTTCATGAACATTTATAATAACAATTTATTAATAAAAAAGTTTACAGTAGGTACACACAAAAACTTTAAAACCGACGACAGTATCGTAGGTGTTTATACTTTTATGTTACTTAGTAGATAGGTATACTTAATTTGTAGTACCTAGCTAAGCTACGCCGAGCCTGTGCTGTGTAGGTATAGGTACTAATTCCATCCATAGAAACTTATAAGTGTATGTAGCATTTTTTTTATATACCTTGCGAGTAAACAAACATAGTTACAAGTTACAACAAAACACAACCTACATCTCAACATGTTTTTTTAAAATTACCCACATTTTAATAATTAGCTCAAGTATCGGGAAGATGTAATATTACGCTAGTAATATAATAATAATAATAATAAATAAATGCTGGTCATTTCACACAACATTATCTAGCCCCAAGCTAAGCAGAGCTTGTATTATGGATTACATAGGTAGATATCTTTTATTATATATAGAAAAATACCCAGAACACCTTGAACAAATATTTGTTCCGAGGCGGGAATCAAACCCGCAACCTCTTGCATCGCAGGCGAACCTTCGCCCGCCGCGCCACAAAGGTCGTCAATATACATATATGTTAATGTGTTATATAGTATAGGTCCCATATAGCACGGTATACGGGACCTACACTATACATAATATGCTATGTACCTAATGCAAGTTGCAACTCTTCGGAGAAAGGCGGGTAAGGAAAAACACGTCTTATTTTCTTCCAAATACGGCATAATTTTACAAACACCTACACGTAAATACTTACATATAATATTTTCCGTCGTATTTTATATACATTACTATTGCGCTTTTAGTTACTTACTTAAAAGCGGTCTTATCACTGTGATAAATGTCTCTCAGCCAGCGCCGGCTAATGGAAAGTAATCCAACGTGACGCGGGATTTACGCGACTTGCTGCATACGGAGCTTGTTTCCATTGCTGAACGATATACGGATACGGCACGACAAAGTCACTGTTGAAATCTCTTCAACAACAACTCGTGATGTTGTTGGCCATTTGACATTACGATCGTCTCGCTGGCGACTCTATAACGTGACATATTCCGCTTTTCGAGCTTAGGATAGTAAAAATAATAATAGCTCGACTCAGTAAACCATAATAACGCAACTTTTTCAGTAAAGGTCCATTTATAGCAAACTAGTACGCAACATAAAGATAAAGTTATTTTAAGAGAAAAAAATGATTTCCTTGGCTTATGAATAAGCGTGTGCTCCGCCGAAGACTCCCATGTATCCTCTTCGTAAGAGCTTCTGGCTCCTTACCGTATTTAAATAATTAAAAATTCAGTAGTGTAGGGGTGGGCAGCAGCATCCACCTGAGTACTTAACCCCAAACTGCTATCGCCAATCCATCTGCCAAGCGTGGTGATTATGGCAAAACCCAAAATTGCATTCTATGGAGGAGGCTTCGTCCAGCAGTGGAAGTCTAAAGGCTGTTGAAAAAGTAATTTATTTCCTCAAGTAATTCCTCATAATTTTATGATGATATTGTCTCATGCATCCACTTGAGTACTCACCATCAATACTGCGATCTCCAATCCTTCTGCCAAGCGTGGTGATTATGGCAAAACCCAAAATTGCATTCTATGGAGGAGGCTTCGTCCATAGCAGTGGACGTCTAAAAGGCTGACAATGATGATTGTCTCATACAATGGAAACGCGCACTGGCAAAGAGTTACATGCTTATGCCGCTAAACACATTGTCCTGTCGCTCCAATGAGCTTAATTAAACGTAATAAGGGCTATTATCACTTGACAAGTTGAACCATGCTTTATGGGGCTTCATTAGTGTGGGATGGTCTAATCACTGGTAAATTAAAACAGATTAGTGTTTTGAGGTTAAATCAAATGATTGTTAAGAGAACGATTAGGTATGCACTTACATAAATACGTACTTAGCTGGCAAAAAGACGGATGAGTAAGTACGGGACTAGGGTCCTGACCTGAGGCTTCCGTCCAGCAAAGCAAGTTTTATGCAAATAAAGTAAAATTTTATTTATGTATATCATAACATCTTGTTGTAAATTTTGGAACACAAACAAATATTTTGGTAAGTTATGAGATATAGGTAAAAAAATCTATATTACGTACTTTATGATTTTCGGGTTTTTTCTGTTATTATGCTATGAAATGATATAACATAACATAACACCCAACAGTCACATAGTCCTGATTCCACACTATAGGATTCCCTGTGTCGTGGGAATACGAGTACCATGATGGTACCACAACACCCAGACCAGTCAGATTGACAGACGGACAGCAAAATTGATCGTATAACGGTTCCTTTGCTCCTTTTTAAGGTAAGGAACCCTAAAAAAATATAAATATGTAATGTACTAGCTTTAGCCTTCGGTTCCTGCTCAACAATATCTGAAACGCCTGAAAATAGCAACATAGTTACGCTTAATCTAAACCTTTCAGTAGAATTTAGTTTAGTAGTAGAACTTCTTGTAAGAGTTCGTCCGGAGAAGTACTACCACCGTACTATTTTTGCCTCCAAGCAGTAGTGCTCGCATTGCTGCTGCTTCGGTTTAAAGGGTACGGGTGCCGGTGAAATTACAGGCACATGAGACTTTTCATCTTTGTCTCAGGGTCAGCAGCGTACGTGTGATGCCTGGTGTTGACAGCGTCCATAGGCTACGGTAACTACTTTCCATCAGGTGGGTCGTATGCTTGTTTGCTTGCCAAGTAGTATAAATATAACTTTTCATTTAAAAAACCGACTTCCGCCATTGTATTTGACAAAATATATGCATAAAAAAAAATTATGAAAGAACCATAGTGGTGAAAGGATTATTATACTTTCTGAATACAAATGCTTGGTTCGTTGCTGAAAATATCAAAATCGCCATATGTATGCCTACAATATTTGAGGAGTTCCCTCAATTCCTAATGGATCCCATCATCAGAACTGGATTCTGAAAAAAATGTGACCAATCTGGAACTGGAAGTATATCTATTCAAATAAAAAAAGAATTTTCCAAATCGGTTCATAAACGCCGGAGATGAGGTAACAAACATAAAAAAAAAGCTTAAGCTGGTTTAAAAAAGCATTGTCAGTCGCGATGAGCGTGAAAGTCAAATTTGTCATAATAAAGTGCCCATTGCACGTTTTGCATTAATCCCCATAAGTATATACCTATTTATAGCAAAGAATAGTCAGATTTTGATATTATAGTTACCATATGCACACTTTGCCCAAAGATAAATGAAAGGCAATCATAAAAAGTACCACTATCTAATAAGACTGGAAATTGAATAGACATTAAAACAAACAAACAAACAGTACGCTTTACCAAAGTAAAATCACGACATTAATTGCTAGAACAAGATAATATACTAGCACAACTACCACATAATGAACCCTTTGAAGTGTACAATTAAAGCTCGACCAGTATAAAAGCTAATGAATCAGATGTCAGGACGCAAAGTAATCATGGCGAGTTTCGAGTGGTGCCTTATACTGGTCTGTCTGTGGGGGCTGGAGACGAGCTGGGCCTCGCAGGAGGTGATGTTGAACATGGCGAAGGGCTTCGGAGCTGCTTTTGAAGACTGTAAGAAAGAGGTGAGCTTATTCAACATACTGTACAGACATATGGTACAGACGGCAGCACAAATTAGTAAAACCTCGGTGTATTGAAGCACAACCACACAGGTAGGCGTTCACTAATATAGATTAGCTCTCTTCATCAGCCGGTAGATGGCCACTGCTGGATGATGCCTCCCTATAGCAATACGCAATACGCGTATAGCTTACGTGCAATGGGGGATTTGCCATAATCACCGCACGCTTGGCAGGCGGGTTGGTGGTCGCAGCTTGGTGTGAGTGAAGTACTCATGGTGGATTTTCAGTTGGGCAAATTAAAAAAAAATTGAAAAAAATCAGAATTTTTGTTTCGACTAACAGTTTACAAAAAAACTTAAGTATAAATCTAGTCTGTACATTCCCACGGGAAACAAAAAGTCAAAGTCAAAAGAACTTTATTCATTGAAATCACAAGGATAATTTTGAATCGTCTTATAAACTAACATTACTCCTGTTCCAACGAATATTCGTAACCGAAAGATGTTTAAAATGTGTTGATTGAATTGTAAGTTTAATTGGTCTAGTGGTTACCATACCACTACTAGCTACTACCACTGCTATAGCTTACTTGTACGGAACCCTCTACGAGAGTTTGACTCGTACTTGACTGGTTTTTATCCAATTACAGCGAAGCAAAAAGGAGGGTTATGATTTTGACCGGTATGTATGTATGTTCATCTGTTCCCTCATAACTTCTAAAATACTTATCATAATTTAGTAGTAGTAGCAGTAGTAGAGCTTCTTGTGAAAGAGTTCATCCGGGCAAGTACTACCTACGTATTTCTGCCGCCAAGCAGTAGTGTGAACATGGCTGTGTTCTGTTTTGAAGGGTTATGGGTGCCGGTGAAATTACAGGCACATAAGACTTTTCAGTATTGTGCCTCATGGGTGACGGGCGCAGTGCAGCCACGTAAGTTGCATCCTAGATGGACGTGCCCCAAGAGCTATTGCATTCTTAATTGACTGGGGTTACTGCTTAACATCAGGTGGCATAAAAGCCTACAAAGCCAATGAGCTAGTCACAATTAAGGTGAAACGTTTCGCTAGTGGCGCGAAATTCAAATTTTATTGTGTTTTTTGCACATTACAGCTTATCGACACTCCTTTAGATAGCGAACACTGGTTTTGCGGGAATCAGGAGGCCTAACACACATATTTTAATTGAAAGTATCACATAAATATCATTAGTTTAGCTACGAATGTCAATGAATGTTTTTTATAGTGTTATTTTGGTTCGTCCTTAATGAGGCGTCATAGATGATAGACGGTCAAAGTTGTTTTTCAAATTAATGATTTAAGTGTTTTTTGCAGCAAAACATCGAAGAGCACATCATGCAAGACTTTTTCAACTTCTGGAAAGAAGATTACGCGCTGGTGAACCGCGAGCTAGGCTGCATGGTAATCTGCATGGCGCAGAAGCTTGGCCTGATGGACGCAGACATGAAGATGCACCATGGCAACGCGCACGAGTTTGCGCAGAAACATGGCGCAGGTGGGTGCATTTGGTAGGCCAAATGGTATTCACTGGAACTTGTAGTGGCCATTATTACTTAAAAGTGTTGTTTTTTGAGTTGCTTTGAACCGAGATATCATACGGTACCTAGTTAGTAGACCGATGGCCTTTAATAACTACGACCGCACACATAAACCTAACTTATATTAATTACACTTAATATAAGTTAGGTTTATATGTGCGGATTCCAATTCAGATTATATCCCTATGAAGATGGTATTTTACTAGACTAGTCAGGTAAAATTAATTTTAGCTGACTTTATTTGAACTTTATTAGATCCAGCATAGACCACTTGGGATATCCACAGTACCCATCTATAGTCACTAGGTTGCTAGTAAAAAAAAGCCTATAACAACAAAAAAGTCTTGCTGTCTGGTATATTTATGATGCTTATGAGCGAAAAGCAGAATATCGTCGCTGTTGTAGATATTTTTCTTCTCTCTCTGACCTATGCTGACGGAACATCAAATTCGTTCATTTAGGTAAAAACCTATTACACTTAATTTAAGAAATATTTATGTATGCTGTCCTTAATGTTAATAATTATAACGGATTCTTAGACAAAGTTTTTGTTTCTGGTTTTGGAATCTGTTCTAACAAGATTTTTAACTTTCCAGATGAAGAGACAGCCAAGCAGCTAGTGGTCCTGTGCCATGAATGTGAGAAGACCCACGAGGCTATCGAAGAGCCCTGCTCCCGCATACTGGAGGTGGCCAAGTGTTTCCGCACCAAGATCCATGAGCTGAAGTGGGCCCCGTCCATGTCGGTGGTTATGGAGGAAATGATGAACGCTCTTTGATGATACTTTCGAATTTTTGATAGACCTGTATTGTGTATTCAAGGACGTCACTTGGCAATTGTTGTTGTGTGTTTTCCTTTAGTTAGAATTGTGCTAGGAGAAGTCAAACGATAGCAAAGTGACGTTTTTGCATACGGCCGTAGGAACAAGGACTGTGTATCGATATTTTGAAAATTGATTTTGTTTTAGAAAGCTTAAAAAGTCGAGCGAATTCGTTTAAATCGGTTATTATGGGATCATATTACTAAAATAATATTCTAACAACAGCGGCCAAACTCAAATGACATAAAATAAATATGATGTTAGTTTCGACTATTCGTGAATCAAACTTATTGTTTTATTTCCAACCGAAAATCTGTAGTCAAAATATAAAAATAACGGTCAACTGATTATTATACAAATTTTATGCACATTTTATGATGCTGTCACAGACTGGAGCGAACGGACGGACGGACTGAACGATCTCATAAGGGTTCTTTGGCAGACTAAGGAACTCTAAAAAGCAATACTATAAGCAGTTTTTGCTGAAACACCTAAAATAAAAGAGTAGGTGATAAAATAAAACACACCTGCGCGCCGGAAACAGATTTTCGTAAGATAATAAATAGAAAAGTTCAGAATTCGACTCACATAGAAGGGTGGTACACAGAGACGTAGTAAGGACCAACATGAGGGGCAAAACAAACATAATAAGAATCAAAGTGCTGACTGACTGAATGAATGACAACACAGAGCCCCAACCGCTGGACATAGGGACTTTAA
The DNA here is from genome assembly GCA_951392215.1 of Epirrita christyi. Lineage (NCBI taxonomy): Eukaryota > Metazoa > Arthropoda > Insecta > Lepidoptera > Geometridae > Epirrita > Epirrita christyi. The sequence goes on from OX595851.1 coordinate 14,855,515, forward strand.
ATTTGGATGGTGTGTTGCTTTTAGCTAGGGGTGTACTAAGAAAGGAATTTGGAAAATTCGTCTTCTAATGGATCCAAAATGGGCTTTGAATATAATACAAAAATGCTCTATATTTAAAAAACCATTGGTAGTAGACACTTGAAATTTTACAAACGTGAGTTTCAGCGTTACCTACCTGAAATCTTCTTGGAAAGAAGTACTGGACCATTTTCTCTGTAAATGAAAATACACTTTCACGGTGTTATTGTAGAGATTCAAATATTTTCAGGACTTCAAGGTTGAAATGGGTCCCCCCCTTAATTGTTTGTATTCCACACGTCATGACAAACGACTTTATCAGATTTACGACTTTATCGAAGTTTTTCATTCACACATGAAATGCCCCATAAATTTCCTCCAGAAATGTACCTAACCCAACATGGGGCTACCCCCTAATTACAGCATTCAGTTTTCACGCACAGAGGTTAAATAAATAGCTGTAAAGGGCAGCCTCATGTCATGTCAGGTACATTTCTGGAGGAAAGTTTACGTTTAGTTATAACGTCGTAGAACTAAAGTTGCTTGCCATGACTTGTGAAATACTCTGCCTTCGGGCTTTTTTATTATTTTTATACGCATTGTATAAATACTTTCCACATAATGCATTGAAAATAAATTCCAAATTTTTTAATCTCGGCTCGTCAACACCAAACTATCCCGACAAACGCCGGATACGCTGGACAGTCAAAAATTTACCTAGATAAAAACTGGACATTTCCGACTAAAGCCGGACATCTGTCAACTTTAGTTGATGAGTTTAAATAAAACAATCGGCCCTGTACCAGTCAGCCTGAATGCGTCCTAGGATATAGGTAAATACGATCAGCAGGCCTCAGGTGCACGTGTATAAGATTTAACGGCGAGGCAGATTGTTTGTATTAGGTACCCACGTGCTCCAGATAGATGGTATTTGATATTGATTATTTTTGAATGGAGGTGTGGTGCTTGGCCGATATCAATTTATATGAATAAAGTTAGTGTTAAGTACTCAGATAGATGCTGCTGCCCATACCCTGATGAATGCCTTAGTCGGCTTTTACGACATCCACTGGACGATGTCGTATAGGAGATATAAACTACTTACGAACCGTTTTTCGTACACTCCATCAAGCCTTGCTCGGAATGCTTATCTTAGCATCAGAAAACAATGAAGCAAAGAATTTTCAATTAGCTGAAACCAAATTGTACTTACCTACCTACAGTTAATTATCAACAATTCTAGTTATGCCAACTACCTACTAAGGTATCGATGCCTGTAATCTTCAAACACCTCATACATTCGAACAATGGCTCAAGTTAATTTCGACCACCCGTAATCGGTACATTGGATTTCGATTAAGCTGAACACCTAGCTAGACGTAGCTGCACGCAGGGTGAACAGTAAAGGCCCTTTACCTTTGATATACCTATGATAGCTAATATAATATAAGTACAGGGGTGCGATTTGTTAATGTCACTGAGTGACTAAATGTCGTCAAAAAGAAATTTGGAAATCGGGGATTAGCGACAATTTTACTGACGTTTAGTCACTCAATGACATTAAAAATCGCACCCCAGAATCCTTTCACCACATTGCTTCTTTTACCATCAGTCAAATGCCATTAGGGCCACCTATTACCGAGTTGATCACTGACCGTGACCAAGACAGGAACAGTGACATGAAGAAAGAGAGAGAGATAGTAGGTTTATGCAAATGTTACACGGATGACTTGAAAAATACGTTATAAGTACCTGTTTCCAGTGGTGGATATTTCCATTCACTAGGGTTTTTTTTCTAGTACTAGTATAGTAGCCATTTCTTACCATTCTAATAATGACTTCAAAAAACGAGGAGCCTATCAATTTATCTGTAATATTTTTTTCATCCCATCTATTCGAAAAGGACGACTTGGTTCGCCTTTAAGTGCACCCAAAGGTGGTGTTTTCTGTATGAAACTTCTATAAGTGCGCCGCAATTATCTTTTCATCCCATCTATTCGAAAAGGACGACTTGGTTCGCCTTTAAGTGCACCCAAAGGTGGTGTTTTCTGTATGAAGCTTCTATAAGTGCGCCGCAATTATCTTTGCCGCGCACTTTTTAAATTTGGAACATATCGAACTCAAATAAGTGCGCCGCAATTATCTTTTACGCGCACTTTTTGAATTTGGAACATCTTGAAAAGAATCAAACACAAATAAGTGCGCCGCAATTATCTTTGCCGCGCCTTTTTTAAACTTGGTACATCTTAGTGTTCAGCGCCAAAGAAGTTGAATGCAAATATTGTTTAAATAAATACTGGCTGGTACGACGGTCCATAGTCGCGCCACCGGCTGAATAAAAAAAAACAAATTAGAAATGCGCGAACTACAGCCCGCGATTTCGTAATTTTTAACAACTTTTTAACCGACTTTACAAAAAGGAGGAGGTTCTCAATTCGGTTGTATTTTTTATTTTTTTAATGTTTGTTACCTCATATCTCCGGCGTTTATGAACCAATATGGAAAATTCTTTTTTTATTTGAATAGATATACTTACAGATTGGTCCCATTTTTCAGAAATCCAGTTTCCAAATTCAGAATCCAGTTCTGATGATGGAATCCATGAGGAATTGAGGGAATTCTTCAAATATTGTAGGCATACATATGGCGATTTTGATATTTTCAGCAACAAACCAAGCATTTGCGTTCAGAAAGTATCATAATCCTTTCACCACTATGGTTCTTTCATAATTTTTTTTTCATCCAAATATTTAGTCGAATACAATGGCGGAAGTCTGTTTTTAAATGAAAAGTTATTCACGGATTGCTAGAAATTCATGGTTTTGAAATAAAATATGAGGCGCCTTTTATTTTCTCATAGTGGTGATGAAAAGTAGAGTGTAACACTCGGGCGCAAAATATATTTTTGGCTCGGGCGACGTACTTTGAATCTCTCGCTACTTTCGGGATACTACTAAAGAATCCCTGAATTACTCACTCTGGATTCAAAAGAGCTCCCTCGCCGTAAAAATATTATTTTGCTCCCTTATGATACAATCTACTATTATGTACTATTGTTTATAGGTCTGTATAACGTTACTCTTGTGATTGGCTGGTCCCATTTTAATGTTTTTTCCTTTCTGTGTAGGAAATACTCATCATCATCAGCCTGTAGAAGCACACTGCTGGACAAAGGCCATGACGAACGCTCTTGAGCCGCCTCCATCCACCGACTTCCTGCGACGTTTATATTGGCTTTAGTCCATCGAGTGGAGGGCCTTCCTCTAACGCGTCGCCCGGTTTGTGGTCGCCACTCGAGAACCTTTATTCCCCAACGGTTATCAGTTATTCGAGCCATATGACCTGCCCATTGCTACTTCAACTTGCTAATGTCGATAACCTTGGTTCTTCTACGGTCTATTCTCTCTCTCTTCTACTTTCTTGGCTCTATTTTGTTTATCTACTAGTATTAGTTATATTACTATTTCTGTAAGAAAATATATTTGAAGTAGGTAGATAGATTTTTCATAAATCTTTGATCTATTTTGAGAACGCTCTTTTCCAGGGAACACTTGGATTAGACTTGAGATAGTCTTATTTCACGTAGTAGATTCTAATGAGTTTTTCACGAGTGTTGCAATAACAACCTAACAGGCTGTCCATGTTGAGCTGTGAGCGAGGTCTTGCGATTGTCCTGTCTAGACCTAATGGGAAAGTGCTGAGTTATAGTACAATTATCACAAAGTAACTGTATTGGACAAGTCATTGCAGATAGCTAGGTACTAGGTACGTATAGGTCGAATAGGTAAAAGATGATTTAAGATTTAAATAAAAGTTGACAAAGCCATGTTAGAAGTCAATACTTAGTGTTTTATTAATTGAAATCGCAAGAATCATTTTGAGTCTTCTTTTAAACTAGGTTGAATAAAGTTTTCTTCGCTGACACTAAGAGCTAGCCATGGTCAGTGCCCGGTGGACGTTTTCTCTTATCATGACCTAATTTTAATTTCCTACAAAGTCTAACCATCTAAAGCCAAGCCTAAAATTCTCCTGTAACGCAATTTTGGTAGTTTGAACCTGGAAAGCCCAAGAAAAGATGCTAAAAATGTAGATTAAACTACCACTGTAAATGAGAGCTCTAGTGATGGCAAAGTTGATAATAATATATTTAATAGTGAACTGATCAAACTGTACGATGATCATGCTCTCGTAAGAGCTATTAAGCTCAAGCACCTCCCCGCACCATGGATCACGAAGGAACTCAGATTGGCTATGCAAAAGAAACTTGTAAGTACTTAAATTGAAATACAAACTACGACGACCGAAACCTATAGAAGAATCGCAGGCAACAAACACGGTGCACGATATTTGTCCAGCCAAAGAGCTACTCAAAAAAACTCAAAGCAACTCAATTCTTTAGAACACATAGAACTTGTTGGGCATCAATGGTACAACTCAATGGTACATCTGGGACGGAGGGTAATTTTGTTTGTATAAACGTCGTGAAAAGCAATGGCGATGATTAGCTCACCACTTGTCACGTCTATATTCTTGCGACTGTGTAACCCACAGTGGAGAGGAGCCGTTTGAGGCTCTGCCTACCCTTTCAGGGAAAAATCATGTTTATGTAGGTACATATGTATATCAAATTAAATATAAAACAAAACAAAGTCAAAAGCTTTCTATTCAAGTGATATTTTCAAAGGCTGGTCATCATCAAATCTCTGTGAGCACCTCCCCAATGACGGTCTCCATGGCAGGTGACCACTCGAGCCCGTGGATACGTGTACGGAAGCACTTGGCCACCTCTAGGACCCAGAGACAGTGGTCCTCCTGAGGGGCTTGCTCTTTCTCGCAGCCGTGGATGATACTGACTAGTTTCATTGCTAGGTTCTCATCTGAAAGGACAAAGAACAAACTGGTAGACTGGAACTTAATATATAACTGATATAACATAACACCCAACAGTCACAAAAACATAGTCCTGATCCAGACACAGGGAATCCTAGTGTATAAGGAACTAAAATACGCATACCATTGTACCACACACAACACCCATACCCGAAACAAATATTTGCAGATCATGCGAATATTTGTCCCGCAGTGGGAATCGAACCCGACCTCTTGCGTCTCAACCGGCTACTCAACCACAGTGCCACAGAGGTCGTCAAAAGCAAGCAGTCCTATCAAGCAGTAGGTACCTTCCTGATCATTATATCAAGCAATATTATCCATCGATACCTATACGTGCCAATTATTTGGTAGCGTTCGTAACCCTGCTGGAACATTCGTTGATAAGTCTGATGGAAGTACCTATCCTGTATGAGAAACCCTACCCCCAACAGGAACACAGAGATTTAAGGACCTCTGCTTGGCAGCTGAAATAGTTAAGTTGTTGGTGCTTCTCCAGACTTATAATTACAACTTAAAATAATATCTGTGAAAAGAGCTTAAATTCTGAGTTTTGACAGTCGAAATGGTTTTTATTGTATTCGGTGTAAGGGTTGAGTTTGAATGTACGTACAGGATGTTTAATCAAGAGCCTTATGTTCCAGCTGTTTGCAACAAATGCCATGGGAGACCCACCTGCACCCTGTGACATAGCATACTCCTTAGCGTTTCCATGACGCATCTTCCCAGTCTCATCCAGTAGATCCAGTTTCTTGCTCATGCAAATGATGGCACACCCTGTGTCCCGACTGAGGTGAGAGTAGTCTTGCTTCCAGTAGTAATATAGATCACTAAGGAGTTGATCACTCAGGTTTAGCTGGAGAAAAGAGTGAAGATAGAAGATAATTAAATTTTCATTGAAGATTTAATCAAGAAGCAGTCCGAACATTAAATTACATTCCAAAGCAAACATTTCAGTCTCTTATAATTTACCTTCATCCAAAGACAACTTCTGTGGCGCGATGGGCGAGCAGTCAGCTGAGATGTGAGAGGTTGCGAGTTCGATTCCCGCTGCGGGACAAATGTTTGTATAATCTGCAAACATTTGTTCCGGGTCTGGGTGTTGTAGTACCATGGTACTCGTAATTCCTTGATACCCATGACACAGGGAATCCTAGGTGGGGTCACAGGACAATGTTTGTGAATATTTTTAGTTCATACAAATATTTGTCCCGCAGCGGGAATCGAACCCGCAACCTCTCGCATCTCAGCTGGCTACTCGCCCACCGCACCACAGAGGTTGTATTATAAGCTTTATCAGTAAAGGAATCGTTAAAATAGAGGCGAATATCGAACCATCACGAAGTCAAGCTATATAAGTTATCACTGTGTATAAAGCATTTTCTTATATTTTTATCTACAATGAGTTTGTTAGCAAAATAATGGAAAATAAAAACAGATAACGAAAATTACCTCTTTCTTGCAATCCTCCAAAACCTTCAGGAATCCTTTTGCTAGAAACTTCATAGCATCACCTGCTTCAACCTGAACTGTAGTCACTAAAACTAAAACTACCACACATAGTAAATGCTTCTTTTCCATCATGACGTATTCAAATGGGAAATCCTGTTTCCAATTGGCCTCTTATATCGCCGTAAGTACCAATCTAAGTAATACTCTGAGGTACTATACCTGAGTAATAATTGATAGGTTTTAATTGTAGGTAAGGTGGTGATTAATGTAGTGAATGATGGAATCGACAGTCATCTAGTCATCGACGTTTTGTGGAGTCAGAGTGATAGACTAAAATGAGGTTTTGTGAATGACGATGACACGGAACGGTCCTCCTTCTCAACAGCCTTTAGTCGTCCACGGCTGGAAAAAGCATCCCCCATAAAAAAAATGGAGATAATTGCCATAATCACCACGCTCTTGCCAGGTGGATTCGTACTGAATACTCAGGTGGACGCTGCTGCCCATCCCCTGGTGTAATCCCTTAGTTGGCTTTTACGACACCCACGAGAGGAGATGGAGGGGTCTATAGTTATCGACATTTTCTGGAGTCAGAGTAATAGACTTAATTGAGGTTTTGTGAATGACGATGACATGGAACGATCATGCACGTAACTTAATAACATAACACCCAAGAGTCATACACACAGTTCTGATCCCACACTAGGAATCCCTGTGTCATGGAGTACACTACAGTATAAGAAACTACGAGTACTATGATCCATGACGATGCTGAATAATTAGATGGTCATACAACAGTGCCAAACTATGGACGACCTCCGTGGCGTGGTTCGATTCCCGCTACTGCGGGACAAATGTTTTCATTATCGCTACAAATATTTGTTCCAGGTCTGGGTGTTGTGGTACCATTGGTACTCGTAGTTCCTGATAACCACGACACAGGGAAAACTAGTGTGGGATCAGGACTATGTATGCGACTGTTGGGTGCGTTATTGGTGATCGCAGTTTGGTGTTAAGTACTCAGGTGGATGCTGCTGGCCATTCCTGGCGTAATATCTTGGCGTAAGGCTTTAACTTCATTCAGGAAGGGTCTATTTTTAGGCCGGACGCACTGGGACCCTAAATCTAATAATTACAAAAATATTTTCATACCTAGCTGGCTTGGTGATAATACTGGCAAGAAGAAAAATGTCTACCTTTCACAGTGTAAAATCAACATAGAAACATTCCAGTTTTTTTATACTTACCACTTTGCAAGCAACAGGCATACGGGCCACGTGATGGAAAGTAGTTTAGCCTATGGACGCCCGCAATACCAGAGACATCAAATGCACGCTGCCGTCCCTGAGACATAAAGATGAAAAGTCTCATGTGCCTGTACTTTCACCGGCACCCGTACCCTTCAAACCGAAACAGCAATGCAAGCACTACTGCTTGGAGGCAGAAATATAGGTACCTACGGCGGTAGTACTTCCCCGGACGAACTCTTCACAAGAAGTTCTACTACTAACAAAACTAGATGATAATTGCACAATATATTTTATTTCTCATTACTTAATGTCATTGTTGGTCTAGTTAACGCTGGGGAACCATTGATTCTGGAAGACCTGTGCCCGGAAACATTTCGCCAGGAACATCCCGTCGTTACAGAAGCTCTCTTTATGAATGGATTTTGTGCAGTCCTTTAAGATTTCTAATACTTTATCGGTGGCTTGTACGTCTGTTTGAAAACATGAATTAAGATAAAATAGAATAAGGAATAGGTAATACGTACAATTAATACAAGTATAAGTATAAAAAAATAATAAATACAAAGATTAAATATACCAAGCCATTATTGTTTAAATTCCTTAATCTAAAGATAGTTCAACTGCACACGGAAGAGTCCCCAAAACGCTGGCTGCCATACTAATGTGTTGAGCCAGATAAGAGCCAGCTCTCGGATCACGCGTAACTTCGACCAGACGCCCTCAAATATTTTTTCAGAGTAGAGTACGAACCAGGGTTATTACGAATGATGTATTTTTGACTTTCGCGAATGCGAGTGTTTTGGGATGCGAATTTGCGAATGCAAATGTTTAGCAAAGATATTTAAAAAAACACTAGATTTATATCAATAAGAAATGTTACAGTAAATTTGTAGAATCAGTATAGTCAAATTACAAAAGAGGCAAATCATATTTCAGAAATAGCAATTTTAGCCAACTTTTTGCCCATGAAAATTTGCAATTTTTGACATACATGCCGGTGAAAAAGTTACCTACAGCCTTTACACCACAATAATCTTAAGAATATAATTATTGTGGAGTGACTAGCTGCCTGCGTCACGTTCGGTATAAGTGGATTGGTGATCACAGTATTGTGTTAAGTACTCAGGTGGGTGCTGCTGCCCATTCCCTGGCGTAATCGCCTGATCGGCTTTTTCGATATCCACGGGAGGCAACGATAGGTTCTTAGACCGACACATCACAAGTGACCACGATATCGTATTAGTCATTAGGCGTATAAATAAAGTTGGTTTAAAGAGTCTGTTCAGCGAGAGACACGTCGTGGCCAAATTGTGAACTAACATTGTGAACTACATTATTATTAAAACCATAATTAGGCGCTGGTTTCTGTCGGTATTTTGAATTAAAAACTAAAGAAATAGTAACAGTTGTAATAGGATCAAAACGGAGCAGACGCGTTATTGTATTGCTCGCTAAACAAAGCACAGCAGCGCCCTCCAAACCCACGATGGATCTCTCGCTGAACAGACTCTATCAGGAAAAGTTTACCAAAGCCAGAAGTCTTCAGGAACGCCTTGGCATTAGCTTCCCTCAGATGAACTTTACCATTTACTAGCTGTAGCAGCATGAGTACACAATGGAAAACACACCCCGTCTGCTGGTACTCTAGGGAGTGGTTAGGCTCCCAAAACTTGAACAACTCTTGAACTACCTTGTCTTTGATTGGAATCTGGAGAGTATAAAAAAAACTGTCCCATTAAGAAACGAACCCGCTACTGACCTAAAGATTATAAGCAGAATTGTTGAACCACATTTACCAATCCACACCACAGAGTTATAATAATAATAATACCCAAAACCTGATCAATACCCGAAGCATGTTCAATCTGAGGCTCAGTTCTCTTAATAAAAACTAGTCAAAATAAAGTTCGGATCACGTTTCAATCTACTTAGTTTCGATGTATTAAATGTCAGAAGTGGTATATATTCTCCTAACTATAAAGTAATGTGATTATATCGAAATGTGTCTGAAACTTGAACGATTCAAAGTCTTTTCTATAATTTTAGACTCCATCTATTCTTCTACTCTTCACTCTTTACAATGATATATAAATATCTATCTTACTCTAATGTTAGCCACCGTGAATAGAAAGTAGACTAAATTGTTATTATGAGGTAGCAGGGGCCGTACCATGAGCTCTTATAGCGAGTCAATTTAGGACCTAAACTGGATTTTTTATCTTTTCGTACCATAACGTGGTTAAGACTGTCAGTTCAGGTCGCCGCCAAAACAAAACCTACATTGAATCGAAAACCATGATTTCGTTCATTCAATCCGTAATGACGATTCTTCTCGACCTAGACTGATTTGCTTATATCTATCAAAATCTGCGATTCATAAAAAGTTCTTATTTCATGGCTAAACTGAATTGTTTTGACTACGTTGACATTTGATTGAAGTGTATGAAGCTTGTGAAAATATATTTAAATATACGAAAATATCAGCTCGTCGCTAGGATGAGGAAGGGGAGTATGGACACGGGGAGGTGTTTCATGGATAGGTGGAGGGGTAGCATGGATAGGTGGATATATATGTATATATATATATATATATATATATATGGATAGACAGAACAAACTTTTATATTATACTAGCTGCGCACCGCGGTTTCACCCGCGTGAACAATGATGAAAACTGGTGATGATGATGATGATGATGAAAAGAAGCCTATGTATTAATCCAGGGTATGAGGTATCACTCCAAATTTCACTCAAATCCGTTAAGCCGTTTGAGCGTGAAGAAGTAACAAACAAACTCACAAACTTACGCATTTTTATATTAATATATGAAAGTGCACGAAGTATGAAGTGCATAAAAGCACGATCAAAAACACCTCGGTGTGTAGTGACAGATAAAAAAGTGACATAATAAATTATTTGTGTGTTCAAACTTTTACATAAATATATTTTACGCAGCAAAATACTTGTTTTATGTACCTACCTAATTTTGTCCCAAAAATTAAATTCAATTAGAAAGATAATACCCGTAACATTCCGAATACTTATTTGATTTAATTTCTAAACGAAGCCTTCATTGGTACAAACAGACCAGAGACAAAATTTAATTCGTTCAACTATCCAAATACGAGCGTGTCATTTAAAGGTGATGGTACGAAAAAATATGCGATCCAGTTTAAGAACCTACACTGATTTGCTCCGGAAAAGAGTCGCTAGCTAAGAGTTCATGGTATGCCTACTAAATACCAACTTTCTGTCAATTCACAATAAAATTCAGTCTCGATTCGGTCAACATTTGATGTAGTTTTAAAATAATTAAGAGAATTGGGCCTCTGGATGTTGGTCGATAAACGTTAACTATAGAGAATATAATGATGCTGACAATACTGAATAGTCAAGTCAGTAGCTATGATTGCGGAAATAGTAGACATTCAGAATTGAAAGAGAGTGATGACAATAAGGCCCTCCTAAAAGTGCTGAACCTTGTCAAGGGAATTTTTCTTCAATATAAATAATAGTTTTATTTATTTACCTTTTTCCCACATTCTTGAATAGTATCCTGCATTTTAAACGTCAAATAAGTCAGAAGTTTTTCGACATCATTGCACAGAACAATATCTAAAATTATTAAAAAAAACGCTCCTTTGATAATTTTCATGATGATTGTTTAAATTTAAACTTTTTCAAAATTAGTCATCAGTTCTTTTTTATGCCATAGTTAATCTTGACGATGTTTTTGTTAATTATTTTTGGCTGATAGGATTGCTTATTGCTCAAAAAGTTGATTATAACATGTTTAGGTTACCTTGGACTTTGATTAACTTTGAATTTCAAATATAATATACCTACTAGCTGTTGCCTGCGACTACACAAAGAGAAAACAGTGGTTGGAACAACCGAAGTAACGCGTCAAAATAGCGCTAACTGGGGAATTTTGTTAGTGTAACAAAATTTATTTTATTATAATACTTTTATATAGAATTATCAACAGAATAATTGTTTAAATCAATTGTACTTTTGTTACATTAACAATTATTCTTGGTGATTACAATAAATTCATTATGTTTTATTAAATTTACACATTTTTAGTAAAATCAACAGAAAAAAAACAACCGAAACAGTTTTGGTTAAATTAACCTGTGGTGTTCTCTCTAACAAATAATCAGAGGCCTTAGACAGAATAACATTATAATGACGATCGTAGAAAAGTACAAAATGTATGAGATTGACCTAAACTATCGATATGTCACGTGGTCTATTGTATTGTATTACGACTGTAGAAATAGAATTACTTCGAAGCGAATACCGTTTGTCTATGTCGGCAAAGATAAATTTATGATCCAGCATTTTAGCTCTATGGCTTCGAATCACACGTGATCCAGGCACAACCTCGTTATCACCAACTCCTTTTACAGAGCAAAATTTAATTTCACTCTTATGTTCAAAATCTTATAAATAACAAAATTAAAAAACTAAAAATGTTCAGTTACTTATTTGAAGTCACCCTAATCGGTTTCTTTTAAAATCTTCAATGTACAGATATTTTTGGCTTAACGTTTTTATTATATTTATATATTGTATGTACCTATACTTAAAGCCCTTTTTGGACCCCAAAGAGGGTGAATTTTCCAAATTCCTTTCCTATTACACCCCTACTAAGAGGAATAGGTACATCCTCCAAATTGCAAGTCTCTAGGTTCAGCGGTTTAGACTGTGGGTTGTCTATATGTCAGACAATGTGTCAGCAGTTTGGAAAAAACATATTATTAACTTTTTATCGTATTTTGTACATTTATGGCAAGCTTCAAGCAAATCAAAATTACAAACCTTAACACACAATCGCACCCTTTTTTACTTTTATAATTTGTGTTGAAGAACATTTATGTCAAGTAAATTGAAGTTGAAGTGAATTGAAGCTTGTAGGTTCAAGAATATTATTTTTCATCCCATCTATTCGAAAAGGACGACTTGGTTCGCCTTTAAGTGCGCCCAAAGGTGGTGTTTTCTATAAGAAACTTCTATAAATGCGCCGCAATTATCTTTTACGCGCACTTTTTGAATTTGGAACATCTTAGTGTTCAGCGCCAAAGAAGTCGAACGCAAATATTGTTTAATACTGGCTGGTACGACGGCCCATAATCGCGCCACCGGCTGCATAAAAAAAATTAAAACGTGCGAACTACACAGCCTTTGATTTCGTCATTTTTAACCGTTTTTAAAAAAAGGAGGAGGTTCTCAATTCGGTTGTATTTTTTTTTAATGTTTGTTACCTTATGTTGTTTATGAACCGATTTGTAAAATTCTTTTTTTATTTGAATAGATATACTTCCAGATTGGTCCCATTTTTTCAGAATCCAGTTCTGATGATGGTATCCATGAGGAAATGAGGGAACTCCTCAAATATTGTAGGCATACATATGGCGATTTTGATATTTTCAGCAACAAACCAAGCATTTGCATTCAGAAAGTATCATAATCTTTTCATCACTATGGTTCTTTCATAATTTTTTTTTCATCCAAATATTTAGTCGAATACAATGGCGGAAGTCGGTTTTTTTAATGAAAAGTTATTCACGGATTGTTAGAAATTCATGGTTTTGTTTTGAAATAAAATATGAGGCGCCTTTTATTTTCTCATAGTGGGTGATGAAAAGTAGAGTGCAAAATAACTCGGGCGCAAAATATATTTTTGGCTCGGGCGACGTACGTTGAATCCCTCGCTACGTTCAGGATTCTACTAAAGAATCCCTCGCTATGCTCTGGATTCAAAAAAGCGCCCTCGCCGTAAAAATATTATTTTGCTCCCTTATTATACAATCTACTATTTCATAATAAGTAAACGTTTTTATCTCTTTTCACCCCCCTATAGACCGATCTTTCCAAATTACTTTTTAAGTGCACCCCTACTGTATCCTAAAAGGAACACGCCTTCCAAATTGTATGTCTCTAGGACCAGCGACTCAGGCAGTGCGTGTGCGTTGATATCAGACTGGACTTAGATTTTATTATAATACTGATAACTTACCTTATATCTTTTAAACTAATGCAATGCTATTAAATGCAATGATAGTACTAAAACCGCGCATGGTTCAATAAACTATAACATTCTAAATTCAACATTTTGATTACATTATATAGTGTGACTTTCTGTAGTTTCAATTGTTTTTAAATTCAGTTTTAAATAATAATATACCTATAATATATTAGTTATTATACTAATAATATATAAGTAGGAAGTAGGATACGATTTTACTAGTTTTCAACCAAAATATCTCCAGCAAATAACCCGACGCTTAGTTCTGCTTGTGGATTGATTGACTTGACGATGATGAGGATCGGCTTTCAAGATTCAAGGTTCACATAGCTTCTGGAGCAGTGGATCAGCCAACAAGCAGATGGGACTGCTTAGACTTTAACTTAGATGTCAGTTTCAGTCAAACATGTGCCAGAGTAGTACAAGAGAGGCCTTTGTAGACCAACAGCCAGATGAATGACATGAATTATATTGGCCGTAAAAGGAAAGACCTGGATGCAAAAGAACCTGAACAAACTGGGGTAGCGTACGAAAGTTCATGCTCAGCAGAAGGTTACTATAAGCTGCCAGTAACGTGATGATGTGCCAGTTTGGCATGTAAACTCTTTTGGTGAGAGGCAATTTTAAGGAATCAAATTAAAAATCATGGTGAAGCAACTTGTTTATGCATCGCTTCTTTGCTTACTAACATTACAAAAGACAGCTAACGAGGTATATTCATTCTATTAGATTGCCTGGGTCAATGTAGGCTAACTTCCACCAAAGCGGCATCAAGAGGAATGTTTAAATCATTAACTAGGATTCCCTCGTGCATGACGTTATGTTCTTTGTGACGAGTTTCTTAGTTGATTTAACACGATTCTTCTCTCCACTTTAGATGTTGGATGGTTAGATATGTGCTTCTAGATCTCAGCCAAGAGGTCTCCGACGATGAGGTCCATATTCGGAGCCCAGTTGAGCTTGTGGATCTCGGCCTTGAAGCACTTGGCGATGTTGAGGGTCCGCAAGCAGCCGTCAGAGTTATCTGGGTTATTCTGGCTGCAGCCGTGGATAAGGTCAACTAGTTGCTTGGCCATGTCATCATCTGAAGGATAAAAATTAAATAAGAGCTTTTAAAACTACACAATGCGGTAACAAGGTGACAAAAAAACTAACCAGCTCCATGCTTTTTAGCAAAGTCTTGAGCCTTGCCGTGGTGCAGATTGTAATCTGCATCTAACAGTTCAAGCTTCGAAGTCAGGCAGAGGATGGCGCATCCGGTGGAACGGTCGGTCAGCTCGTAGCCCTCCTTCCAGAAGTTAATGAAGTCCGTAGTGACGGATTCTGGGAGATCTATCTAGAAATAATAGTGAATGTAATTTCCAGAGCTCCAATTGGTGAGGGAGCGATTTAGAGACACTAAAATGGTTACTTACTAACCTAACTTCCCAATTAAAATGTATTGATCATTCACAAATAAAAACATGGTACACCACTGTGGCATGACCTTGATTACCTTAGCTATGAGTGGCTCACATAGACATATTGATGAAACGACTTCGTTATGTGGCATACGCAGTCAAACAGAGAAACTGTTCCTACGAATAGGCTCCGTTAAGTTATAAAATGTGTACCTACGCTTCTCAAAAAAAAATCGACTAGGAATTAAAAAAACTGTAAATGTATTAAATTCACATTAACTTTACATAATATAAGTATGTAGGATCAAACATGAGTTAGGTTATAACAATGACACCAATGGGAAATCTTGCATCTTACCTCTTTCCTGCAAGCCTCCATCGGCTTCGCGAAGGTCTTCGACATCTCCATCATAACATCTTGCGACGCTTCCGTCAGTATCACAAACCCGACCAGCACTAAAGCTATCTTCATATTCATCATCGTCACCAACTGCTCCGTATTACGAGTATATAACCAACTGATTAGCCTAGTCAGTTTTTATATCATTTACACCTTGCTTGATGAAATAATTGATAGTTTACGAACGGTAATTATGTGTTCTATGGTCGTTCATCTTAAAGCGCATTCAGTCACGGTTTGTGTAAGATGATTAGTTCTCGGTAGTAACGTGTTATCAATCACACATTACTTCTGTGGCAGTTATCATTTCAACGACAAAATAACAAGCTGGTATTCATATTCATTCATTTATAATTGCACTAGTTGCGCCCCGCGGTTTCACCCGCGTGAATGGTGATGATGAAAAGTAGCCTATGTGTTAATCCAAGGTATAAGGTACCTCCACTCCAAATTTCACTCAAATCCGTTAAGCCGTTTGAGCGTGAAGAAGTAACAAACAAACTCACAAACTTACGCATTTTTATATTAATATATAAAAGTGCACGAAGTATGAAGTGCATAAAAGCACGATCAAAAACACCTCGGTGTGTAGTGACAGATAAAAAAGTGACATAATAAATTATTTGTGTGTTCAAACTTTTACATAAATATATTTTACGCAGCAAAATACTTGTTTTATGTACCTACCTAATTTTGTCTCAAAAATTAAATTCAATTAGAAAGATAATACCCGTAACATTCCGAATACTTATTTGATTTAATTTCTAAACGAAGCCTTCATTGGTACAAACAGACCAGAGACAAAATTTCATTCGTTCAACTATCCAAATACGAGCGTGTCATTTAAAGGTGATGGTACGAAAAAATATGCGATCCAGTTTAAGAACCTACACTGATTTGCTCCGGAAAAGAGTCGCTAGCTAAGAGTTCATGGTATGCCTACTAAATACCAACTTTCTGTCAATTCACAATAAAATTCAGTCTCGATTCGGTCAACATTTGATGTAGTTTTAAAATAATTAAGAGAATTGGGCCTCTGGATGTTGGTCGATAAACGTTAACTATAGAGAATATAATGATGCTGACAATACTGAATAGTCAAGTCAGTAGCTATGATTGCGGAAATAGTAGACATTCAGAATTGAAAGAGAGTGATGACAATAAGGCCCTCCTAAAAGTGCTGAACCTTGTCAAGGGAATTTTTCTTCAATATAAATAATAGTTTTATTTATTTACCTTTTTCCCACATTCTTGAATAGTATCCTGCATTTTAAACGTCAAATAAGTCAGAAGTTTTTCGACATCATTGCACAGAACAATATCTAAAATTATTAAAAAAAACGCTCCTTTGATAATTTTCATGATGATTGTTTAAATTTAAACTTTTTCAAAATTAGTCATCAGTTCTTTTTTATGCCATAGTTAATCTTGACGATGTTTTTGTTAATTATTTTTGGCTGATAGGATTGCTTATTGCTCAAAAAGTTGATTATAACATGTTTAGGTTACCTTGGACTTTGATTAACTTTGAATTTCAAATATAATATACCTACTAGCTGTTGCCTGCGACTACACAAAGAGAAAACAGTGGTTGGAACAACCGAAGTTACACGTCATAACTTTTCATTTAAAAAACCGACTTCCGCCATTGTATTCGACTAAATAATTTTGGATGAAAAAAAAATTATGAAAGAACCATAGTGGTGAAAGGATTATGATACTTTCTGAATGCAAATGCTTGGTGTCTTGCTGAAAATATCAAAATCGCCATATGTATGCCTACAATATTTGAGGAGTTCCCTCAATTCCTCATGGATCCCAACATCAGAACTGGATTCCGAAAAAAATGGGACCAATCTGGAAGTATCTCTATTCAAATAAAAAAATAATTTTCCAAATCGGTTTATAAATGCCGGAGATATGCGGTAACAAACATTAAAAAAAACAACCGAATTGAGAACCTACTCCTTTTTGGGAAGTCGGTTAAAAATAGCGCTAACTGGGGAATTTTGTTAGTGTAACAAAATTTATTTTGTTATAATACTTTAATATAGAATTATCAACAGAATAATTGTTTAAATCAATTGTACTTTTGTTACATTAACATTATTCTTGGTGATTACAATAAATTCATTATGTTGTATTAAATTTACACATTTTTAGTAAAATCAACAGAAAAAAACAACCGAAACAGTTTTGGTTAAATTAACCTGTGGTGTTCTCTCTAACAAATAATCAGAGGCCTTAGACAGAATAACATTATAATGACGATCGTAGAAAAGTACAAAATGTATGAGATTGACCTAAACTATCGATATGTCACGTGGTCTATTGTATTGTATTACGACTGTAGAAATAGAATTACTTCGAAGCGAATACCGTTTGTCTATGCCGGCAAAGATAAATTTATGATCCAGCATTTTAGCTCTATGGCTTCGAATCACACGTGATCCAGGCACAACCTCGTTATCGCCAACTCCTTTTACAGAGCAAAATTTAATTTCACTCTTATGTTCAAAATCTTATAAATAATAAAAATAAAAAACTAAAAATGTTCAGTTACTTATTTTAAGTCACCCTAATCGGTTTCTTTTAAAATCTTCAATGTACAGATATTTTTGGCTTAACGTTTTTATTATATTTATGTATTGTATGTATACTTAAAGCCCTTTTTGGACCCCATAGAGGGCGAATTTCAAAATTCCTTTTCTATTATACCCCTACTAAAAGGAATAGTTACATCCTCCAAATTGCAAGTCTCTTGTCAGCGGTTTAGACTGTGGGTTGTCTATATGTCAGACACATGTGTCAGTAGTTTGGAAAAAACATATTATTAACCTTTTATCATATTTTGTACATTTATGTTAAGCTTCAAACAAATCAAAATTACAAACTTTAACACACAATCGCATCCTTTTTTATTTAAAAAACTTCTCCTAAACCCCCCTAACTTACCCCTAAATTTAGGAGATGTTTTTTTAAATACACTTTTATAATTTGTGTTGAAGAACATTTATGCCAAGTAAATGGAAATTGAAGTGAATTGAAGCTTGTAGGTTCAAGAATATTATTTTTCATAATAAGTAAACGTTTTTATCTCTTTTCACCCCCCTATAGACCGATCTTTCGTGCACCCCTACTGTATCCTAAAAGGAACACGCCTTCCAAATTGTATGTCTCTAGAACCAGCAACTTAGGCTGTGCGTTGATATCAGACAGGACTTAGATTTTATATAATACTGATAACTTACCTAATATCTTGTAAACTAATGCAATGCAGTACAAATATAAAATTATGCAATGTATATGGCATCAAGATAGTACTAAAACCGCATGATCCAATAACTATAACATTCTAAATTCAACATTTTGATTACATTCTATAGTGTGACTTTCTGTAGTTTCAATTGTTTTTACATTAAGTTTTAAATAATAATATACCAATAATATATTAGTTATTATACTAATAATATATAAGTAGGAAGTAGGATACGATTTTACAAGGTTTCAACCAAAATATCTCCAGCAAATAACCCGACGCTTAGTTCTGCTTGTGGATTGATTGATTTAATGCCTTAAACACTTGACGATGATGAGGATCGGCTTTCAAGATTCAAGGTTCACATAGTTTCTGGAGCAGTGGATCAGCCAACAAGCAGATGGGACTGCTTAGACTTTAACTTAGATGCCAGTTTCAGTCATACATGTGCCAGAGTAGTACAAGAGAGGTCTTTGTAGATCAACAGCCAGATGAATGACATGAATTATATTGGCCGTAAAAGGAAAGACCTGGATGCAAAAGAACCTGAACAAACTGGGGTAGCGTTCGAGGGTTACTATAAGCTGCCAGTAACGTGACGATGTGCCAGTTTGGCATGTAAACTCTGTTGGAGAGAGGCAATTTTAAGGAATCAAATTAAAAATCATGGTGAAGCAACTTGTTTATGCATCGCTTCTTTGCTTACTAACATTACAAAAGACAGCTAACGAGGTATATTCATTCAATTAGATTGCCTGGGTCAATGTAGGCTAACTTCCACCAAAGCGGCATCAAGAGGAATGTTTAAATCATTAACTAGGATTCCCTCGTGCATGACGTTATGTTCTTTGTGACGAGTTTCTTAGTTGATTTAACACGATTCTTCTCTCCACTTCAGATGTTGGATGGTTAGATCTGTGTTTCTAGATCTCAGCCAAGAGGTCTCCGACGATGAGGTCCATATTCGGGGCCCAGTTGAGCTTGTGGATCTCGGCCTTGAAGCACTTGGCGATGTTGAGGGTCCCCAAGCAGGCGTCAGAGTTCTCGGGGACAGTCTGGCTGCAGCCGTGGATAAGGTCAACTAGTTGCTTGGCCATGTCATCATCTGAAGGATTAAAATTAAATAAGAGCTTTTAAAACTACTCAATGCGGTAACAAGGTGACAAAAAAACTAACCAGCTCCATGCTTTTTAGCAAAGTCTTGAGCCTTGCCGTGGTGCAGATTGTAATCTGCATCTAACAAATCAAGCTTCGAAGTCAGGCAGAGGATGGCGCATCCGGTGGAACGGTCGGTCAGCTCGTAGCCCTCCTTCCAGAAGTTAATGAAGTCCGTAGTGACGGATTCTGGGAGATCTATCTAGAAATAATAGTGAATGTAATTTCCAGAGCTCCAATTGATGAGGGAGCGATTAAGAGACACTAAAATGGTTACTTACTAACCTAACTTCCCAATTAAAATGTATTGATCATTCACAAATAAAAACATGGTAGGTACACCACTGTGGCATGACCTTGATTACCTTAGCTATGAGCGGCTCACATAGACATATTGTTGAAACGATTTCGTTATGTGGAATACGCAGTCAAACAGAGAAACTGTTACTAATACTAGGCTCCGTTAAGTTAAAATGTGTACCTACTTACGCTTCTAAAAAAAATCGATTAGGAATTTAAAAAACTGTAAATGTATTAAATTCCGATTAACTTTACATAATATAAGTATGTAGGATCTAACATGAGTTAGGTTATAACAATGACACCAATGGGAAATCTTGCATCTTACCTCTTTCCTGCAAGCCTCCATCGGCTTCGCGAAGGTCTTCGACATCTCCATCATAACATCTTGCGACGCTTCCGTCAGTATCACAAACCCGACCAGCACTAAAGCTATCTTCATCATCATCATTTTCACCAACTGCTCCGCATTACGAGTATATAACCAACTGATTAGCCTAGTCAGTTTTTATATCATTTACACCTTGCTTGATGAAATAATTGATAGTTTACGAACGGTAATTATGTGTTCTATGGTCGTTCATCTTAAAGCGTATTCAGTCACGGTTTGTGTAAGATGATTAGTTCTCGGTAGTAACGTGTTATCAATCACACGTTACTTCTGTGGCAGTTATCATTTCAACGACAAAATAACAAGCTGGTATTCATATTAATTCATTTTATAATTGCATATTTATTACATTACTAAATTGCTTAGGTCTAAATTAGCAGTGGTGCATAACATAGCAGTGGTAACTATGAAGGGCGCTGCAATCTAGGAGGTAAATTCAATTTAAAAAACAGAAAACAGAAAAAAAAGAAGGTCCTAACTATAAATGACTTCATTTGCTCGTAGCTCCGCCCGCGTTGAATTTCTATTTTAAATTATAGCCTATATATTATTGTGATGTATAGGCTATACAGGGTATACACAGGATGTTTCTTTGAAATGAGACTGTATGGGCATATCGAGATACGGGAAAACTGTTTTTGGAACTATTTACTCATTTTGTATGAAAACGATTTTGGCATAGTTATTTTTTTGGTCAAGTGTGAGTTCTCCATAAAAATGAGTTGTTTTGATAAAAAAATATGTTAATGAGTATCGACTCAGTTTTGTGTTAGGATTGTTTCATTATATGCGAAGAAAAAAATCTGAGCAGTAGAAGTTAGTCAAATTGAATGAAATGTTGTCTCATACAATTTGTAAGTAATCTGGTACCTACGCTAATAACGCTGTATAATACTGTAAAGTATAATCAAAATCCGGTCAGTAGTTTTTGCGTGAAAGAATAACAAACTTCCATCCATCCATCCTCACAAACTTCGTCAAGGTTTTTGGTACTTTCGTCTAATACAACATTTAAACGAATTATTTGAATGACACATGGTAAAAAAATATGAGAGATGCATACTAACGTTTTGTTATACGCGGCGCGCCGCTTTTACGTACTTTGTTGTTATACTTGACTAGCAGAAGCCCGCGACTTCGTCCGCGTTAAAAACTGATGCGCACTTAATGTAAATAAAGGGTGCAACACTTTTTTGTGTTTTTTGGCTATTAGCCCACCCCTAAGCATTGGACTGATTCCAGCTGACAATAATGATAATGATGATAATGACCCTTCTACTGCTACCAATCGTAGAGGTGAGACGGCTAACAATACGTTAGAGCCAGGGTCTGAAGATGAAAGTGGGAGAGGCTCAACGGATGTTGTCAGCCGTCTTACAAAACCAATTCAAAAGAGCCCAAACACTACCATTCTACTATTATCGGTTATGGAGATCCGTTGAACATGTCCCGGCTTCATCATCAGATCATGTGGTCCTCATCTACCAGTAAAATATTTAAAAAAAACAACTTAAAAGAGCCCAATAACACGACTATTCTAGGTATTGAAAATTGTTGAGGAGTTCAGTTGACGTCTTGCGATTCCATTATCAGACCTTAATATTTAAAAATCAAATAAATGAATTAAAATAAAGTATTTAAAAAATAAAGACATTTTTGATTACATTTGAAACGATACCACACGCATATTTTTCTATTATGGGTCCCATTTCAAACTTGAGGGACTGAAATTATTTTAATCTCAACAATAACACTGTAAAACTGAGGTTTTCCACGTTGAAATACACTGAAATCTGGCTAAATAATAAATAAAGAAAACGATCCCTTCCCTTTTTTCAGGAAAATTTTAGGTATCGCTGAATTATGTGTTTATTCATATCATTTGAGGAATCTACATGTGAAATTTCAAGTACCTACTACCAACGGTTTCCGAAATAAAGAGTATTTTTGTCTTACATTAAAAGCCGTTTTTGGACCCCTTAGAGGGCGAACTTTTCAAATTACTTTCTTAGTACAGCCCTACAATCTAAAAGGAATACATCCTATTAATTTCAATATGAATATAATGATAGGTCCTCACACACATGGTATTGGAACATCTATTGGAATTCCTAAAAAACATCAACGATGGTCATTGGCGTATCTAGAACATTTTTCCAGGGGGGACCTGGCCCCTGAGTTGTGCCAATGAAGCCGAGTCAACGGCCAACGTAACTTATGTAGTACCTATAAGTCACTCTACAGACGCGGTCACAGCCAAAGATTTTGGGGGATTCATTTTAAATCACCCCTGGCTAGTATAGTTTCCTACCAGCGAGCGGAGCGAGCCGCGAAAATTTCTTATTTAAGAAGTATGGCAGCCAAATTTTTTGCGATTTTAGTAGCAAGACCAGCCCATGTATAAGAACTGAGGTGGCGGCGAGCGGAGCGAGCCGCGAAAATTTAGTATTTAAGATGTGTGAGATTTAAGTTTGTGTGATTATAGTGGCAAGATCAACCGAAAAAGTAGTACCCATTATTGATGCAGCGGCGAGAGTAGCGAGCCGCGAAAATGTTGTATTTCAGAAGTGTAAACAGCCAAATTTACAGGCAGTGATTGACAGCAATTAGAGGCAGTGGAGAGCGAAGTGAATTTTTTTTAAACGTAAACAGAAATTTGAATGGGAATCACTGAATTTCCTTGACCACCTTGCTAATTCTGAGAGCTATGTCAGTGATCTTGCGGTTTGTATTCATATTGGTAAATCAATATTTTTGATTTACTTAATTGTTAAGACCCTTCCGGACCCAAGCACAGACGTTTAAGCAGGAAGTCAATAATTTATTTAACTTTTTCGTGAATTGAATGTTTATTTATTTCGATTGATTGATCGAATATTATAATATTAATTACTCAATTAAACTAACTTTAATTTGCGTTTCTTCTCTGCAAAAATACTTAAAACTTTTTCTGGCGTGAAGTACCTAACCCGGTAACCTAATATCCTGGGGTGGGCACCAGATCATTCTGGGGTGGGCACGGCCCACCCGGCCCCCCTCTATATACGCCTATGACGATGGTAAATTTCCTATTTTATTCCAGGCATGGAGTAGATATGGCTAAATACGTAGGTAGCTGACCATGAAGCCGTAGAATATCTTACTATAACATTATTGTCAGTATATTACCATCTATTAGAGCCGCCTAACCACTACCTTGTGACTTGTATATGACTTGGCAGGAAAGCACTCAATTACATTTACATGACCTTTCGTCTTCAAATCATTACTTGTCAACGTCTTATCATTATTTCTCCAACCACTTCAATTTCAACCTTAACAAGCATTTTGCTACAGTTCAATGTTTTCTATACTCGCTAATTTGTCATTAAAACCCTCATTATCAACCTAATCTGCTACATTTTCAACTTCATCGCCATCAACATAAGGTTTATAGTGATTTAAAATGATTATTGCATGGTCTGCAAAAGCCAAAAATGTCACTGCCACGGTATTATCAACCTTGTCTCTATTCATTTAAAGAGTGTGAGTATGGATAGAATATGTTGGTATCATAATTATATGCAATTGGGGTCCAGAAAAAAGTTTTTCGGAGATATATTGCTTGTCGTTGGCCTCTTGGAAGCAATTGTAAGGTAAACTGTTCAAGATGATGTTCTGTCAGATAGCTGTTCTGGTGATGGGTGCAATGGGAATGGTGAAGGGAACCGCTGAGGTGATGAGCCATGTGACTGCGCATTTCGGACAGGCTTTGGAAAAATGTCGGGAAGAGGTAAGTGGTAAATTTTGGATTGTACTTTGCGTCTCTTAATTCAACATTACCTACCATCAAATTAATGTGTCTCAGGGTGGTCGGCGCAATACAATGCCACGTAGGGCGCGTCTTAGGCGGACGCGACCAGAGGTATTGCAGTTGTACTTCGCAGGCGTCACCGCCTATAGCAGGCAAATCAGATCCATCATGCTCAAAAAAAATTGATAGATTTTGTTCCTTAGCACTGAAGTTTTGTTCAGACATTTTATATGGACATTTTTTTTTTAAATTGAAAATAAATGTCATAAAAATAATAACGAACGACCTCCACAACTCTCGAGGTGGTCGATGGGAATAAACCCTTTTTCCATCGTGGGTAAAACTAAAAATACGGGGCGGTATACTTAATTCACCTGGGGTAATTCACCTGGGTGCACTAAGTACACTATTTTGTATACACTGTTTGATCTAACACCGCTGTGTTCTGTGGTGTGTCCGGCCTAAAAATAGACCCCTCCTTCGCTTCCCGGGGATCCATCAGTAAAAGCCTTACTAAGGGATTACACCAGGGGATGGGCAGCAGCATCTGAGTACTTAACACCAAACTGCGATCACCAAGCGTGGTGATTTTGATTCGTTTATGACATCTTTATACATGTAATTCAGCAATAAATATACTTTGACTTTGTTAATTATATTCAATGGAGGAGTTTTCGTCCAGCACTGAACGTAAAAAGGCTGTTGATGATGATGATCTAAGACTGGGTAATGAAAACGCTCTGAATCCTTTCGACGTAATTCACCGTCGTTTACAAGGCCCTTTTCAGGGCCACCATACTTCAGACAAGTGTGGCCAAGAAAAAACCAAAAGAATCCATGACCCTGTGGAACAGGGACGAAACATTCGCAATATTTATTCCACAGTCAGGCCTCTCAGCTGAAGTCCTCGAAGAGTTCCAGCACTTCTGGCGCGAAGACTTTGAAGTGGTTCATCGCGAACTGGGTTGTGCCATCATCTGCATGTCCAACAAGTTCAGCCTTATGCAGGATGACTCCAGGATGCACCATGTTAACATGCATGACTACGTCAAGAGCTTTCCCAATGGTATGTCCTTCTAGAATAAAGTATTTACGCTAGGAAGTTGAAATGTCTTTCAAAGCGCAGAGAGTTGCGCATAAACATGTCTCTTTCGTCTTTAAACTCAACAAGTGCCACAGATAATTTTGGTGTTAAAAACATTCTTAAGGCTTCTTTAATAGTGAGAGTTTCTAGTTACCCTCGATCGGGCTTGTATTATCCTATTTAGCTTGCGAAGACGACCTCGGTGGCGCAGCAGATGGTTAGCTGGTTGAGACGCAAAAGGTTGGGTGGATAAATGTTTGTATGATCTGCAAATATTTGTTCCAGGTACCACGGTACTCGTAGTTCCTTGATACCCACGACACAGAGAATCTCCAGTGTGGGTTTAGGACTAATAATGAATGTTGGGTGTTATGTATGTTATGTATTCCAAGTCGAAGTCATGTTGTAAGTTGAAGAAATACATAACTGGTTCTTGTGGTTAAAATATACCCTCAGTCAGAAGAAAGGTAAGAAGGCCCAAAAAGTTCAAACAGTGAGCGGATAAGACGATTTCTACACCCGGGAGAAAATACTCCTGAATGTCTGTTGCTAAAGCTATGTTTTTTTCTCCCTCCAGGACAAGTCCTCTCCGAAAAGATGGTAGGCCTCATCCACAATTGTGAGAAGCAGTACGATGACATAGAAGATGACTGTGATCGTGTGGTGAAGGTGGCGGCTTGCTTCAAGCGAGATGCCAAGAGAGATGGCATCGCTCCTGAAGTGACCATGATAGAAGCTGTCATGGAGAAGTACATGTAATGACCGGAAACCATTATAATCTATATCATGGGCAGCGTGGACAAGTTTATCTGTCTTCGATTGGCAACATTCAAAAAAAGACTTGATTTTTTGACTTATTTAAGTCAAAAGTCAACAAGTAATGCTGCTATGGATAATTTTATTGCCTTACATAATGTAGATAATTGTAGTGTTTTTTTTTTGTTTTAACTAGTGTGAAATTATTGATGTAAATTGAATAGTTTAAACGTTTGAAGCAAAAATACTTGCAAATAAAATATGTAATCTTGCTCTACACCAGTATTTTTGTCTCTAAAATCCAAAAACCCCCAAATTTATAGTTCACAGGTGATCGAAAATATCGGTAGGGCGTAAGACATACATCACGACTGCGGACGGGAAGTGCAATTAGGAGCAATAGGCCGTGGTGTGGAATACGTGAGACGAATTTAACGTGTCATGGCCAAGGTATTGCACAAAATGAATCTAAAAAACGTTACTTGTAGTTTCTAATACCCACGACCCAGGGAATCCTAGTGTGGGATCAGGACTACGTATGTGACTGTTGGGTGTTATGTTATGTTAGTTATACTGGTTCTTTCTTGGCCCCCACTTTTGCACCTCATAGAGGCTGCTTTCATGCACATCCATTAAGTATGTAAAGAACTCACATTGTCGCATGTCGCTGAACGAAAGTCGTTTCAGTAACTGTGTATACCTAGGTATACAGCGAAAAATAATAAAATGTTGATGAAGAAAGGAAATATAAAGTTCTTCGTTACATTAGACAGTTATCATCAATCAAACGCGTCAAGGGTAGGCAGTGGAAATAATCTGTCAGGGGTAATGAGAGGGGTTGACAGCTCAGGGTGGAGAAAAATTATCTAATTTTCTTGTTCGAGACTAGATATTTTCTGCTGGTGACGAAATGGCAGCATGTGGCTTGCAATAGTTTAACTAATAATTTACAGATTGGAAAAAATAAACAGCGAAAGATGTCTTTCCTCTTCTATAATAACCTTTCATTAAAAAACCGACTTTCGCCGTTGAGTTCGGCTATCTGCATGTTTTTATTCGCTGATGGTATACAAAACAATAACTTGTTGCTGAAAATAGCAAAATCACTATTTGTAATGCCTATAATATTTGGGGATAATTCCGATAATTGCCGATAATTCCTCATGGATTCCATCATCACAACTGGATTTTGATAGAAATGGGACCAATCTATACAATCAAATAAAAAATAATTTTCTGAATCGGTTTACAAAAACGACGAAGTTACCCTAAGGTAACAAACATTTTAAAAAATACAAACGAATTGAGAACATCCTCCTTTTTTTAAAGTCGGTTAAAAATAAACATTTCTGACGAGCTCTTTGTGATATTATCAAAAGGAATTTGGGAATGGCTATAGATCCCGTGTATCAGAGTCCTTCGTTAACTCGTCATCGAGTATTGCGGGTTGACGAATTGCAAAAATTTAATTGTTTCTGTGAAAACCTAGAACAAATAGATGAAGGGATAAATTCCAATTAAAATGTTCATCACGTCTACGTTGCTTGCTATCAAGACACCTGCGCAATGTTTACTATATTATTCCTAAACAATAAAATCCAGCGCTATTTTATTTGATGGAAAAAACATAAAAATTAGCATACAAAGCGGCAAGTCGCGATTTTTCGGAAAAATATTTATTCCTCCCCTGGCAACACTACGTGCCGCGAATGGGGATCTGGCAACCCATGTGTTTATTTCTCGGTTTTCCCTTTTGTTTTATAGTTTTTTCTGCTGTGATTGTTTTTAGGACGGAAGAAGAAAAATGGTCATGTTATTATCTCATAAACCATCCGATTTTCCAATTTTAGGAGAGAGTGACTTGCTGACTTTGTTCGTAGAAATAAGTAAGTATTTCGTTTTCATTTATTTAAACATACTTAAGTACATTATAATAAAAATAACTAAACAATTTTATATTTTATTTATTTATCAAACAAACTGATTGGAGAATTTGGATACTAGGTTCTCGATGAATTTAAGGTACCTAGGTAGTGTACAAAACACTAGCAACGTCATAAACCAATTGCATAGAATACTTTAAATACCATAATATAATAATGTTTGCCTTTAGCGAACCGCATGGATATTCTCTATCTCGCGACAGGCGTAAATTGTGCAATCAGGGCTGTCAAGCGGTAACTTTTGTATGGGAAAAGCGACGTTTGACAGTCATGATTGCACAATTTACGCCTGTTGCAAACCTATTGATATGATATCAGCAGATATCTAGCTGCTGGTTTTGTTTCGAATGATAACGGCTAGGAAGATGGGCTTATTCTAATAAACGGTGAGGACCGACAAAATTTTAAAGGCCATAGGAAGGCGGTTTCCACCGCCTTCCTATGGCCTTTAAAATTTTGTTTGTATGGTCTTTAAAATTTTGTTAAATGCTTCCGCATGCGGAACCATTGGGTATCAAATTGTTTGGGTATATGCCCTGCAGTAGACTTCTATAGAAGCATGGTGAAGAGGTGAGAGGAGAGGTGCAAGATGCTAAACAAAAAGTGGGCACACTAATTAAATAATTTTGACTTTTCTCTGACTAACCTTAGAAGGATCTTAAACAATATCTGAGTAGTTACTGATAGATCCTCTGGTTTCGATATTTTTGCACCTGATTATATCCATTGGAATCAAAAATTGCTTTTGTTTGTGTGTATGTTAATACAGTTGATAAGAAAGTGAATCGTCCCTAGTCCTTATCATTGAATAAGTAAGAATCAAAGTTCAACGGGAATTATCCTGCTTGTCTTCAACTTTCCAAGGTTTTGCGTCAAATTATAATAAAATACAAAGGAAACTGCAATAATCCATCAACCTGTCTACTTGCTGTGCAGTCTGGGACTAACCAACTTATATTTTCACTAGAAACGTCACAATTTACCTCAAAAAGTAGCGAAAACCACCGCAAAGTAAGCTTGGTTTCCGAATGTCATTAGGGGTTTCCTTTTACAGCTGTGGCAAAGAAAAATGACCTTTAGTACAGTATTAATAAATGTCACGTACTTTCACGTTCAACTTAAATAACCTTAGAGTGAAAACAAGAAATCCACGCGCGCAAAGTTTAAATCCCTCCTCGAAACAGAATCAAAATATAAACAATTCTTATTGGTTCGTGATAACGTGCATTTTTGTATGGTAGGGTTTTTAAAGGTGTATGTATAAGTTGGGTCTGGAAAAGAAATGGACTCCTTCGGGAATTCTACCATTTTTCACGAAAACAACGCCGTGAATACTAATAGGAAATACTTGTTAAACTCGTTAATAAAGAACGCACTGAATTCATGACTTCATTTTGTAACATTTGAACCTAGTTATTGTAACAACAAAATTATACGATTTACCGTAAGCGTTATTGAAATACCAAATATCGCCAATGGAATGAAGACACCAGCTTGTGGATTACGTAACTCTGTTGATATTGGTTTCAATAAGTTTATATCCGAAATACAGCTCAAAATTTACCTAATTTACACAATTTGCTGGATTGCAACAAGACTGCGATTTCAAATAGAAACAGCATTGAAACCGATTGAAACAGGTAGCAACAGAATTGCGTAATTTTGCTGTCAAACGTCATTTTTCTCATAAAAAAGCATAAAAAAGTTACCGTTTGAGAGAAATGATCGCAAACCGGTCGCAAGATAAGGCTTACGGCTCGGGAATAAAGGTTCCCTAATGGCGACCACGAATCGGACTGGTGCAAAACCTCCTATTTTTATGGTCCAGACCGATCGTCGGGGCATTCGTTGGGGGGAGCCTGTGTACCTACTGCATTCGGCTGATGATCATGACTTACCTTGCTATAGTATGAAGATGGGCACTTGTTGCTAACTTCACAAGTGGCCTGTGTGGAGGCCGGCTAGGCCTCGTCGGAGGGCTGTATGTGTACTCCGCCGCCTCCGAGCCAGTCAGCCAGGACCAGTGCTCCGCCATTGTTATCAATCACTGCTCACTTGACTATCATTACATTTTTAAGGGTTTCTCCAACTGTGGGCAGCGGATGGGTTAGTGAGTTGTTCTATAGAAACACAGAGAGCCATCCTTCTACTAATGTAAGTTTTCTTAGCAAATGCAACTAGTTTTTGTCCAAGTCATAAACATCGAATGTCTGGTTTCTGAATGAAATTGAAAGAAGAAAACACAATAAAATGTAAGTAATTAGGTTTACGAGGACTCTTCACCACTTTCATACAAAGTCAAAGTCAAAAGGAAAGTCAAAAAGAATTTATTCATTGAAATCACAAGGAACGTAGGAGTAAGCTTGGGGACTTAATTACGTGAGGCGTTTAGGGGGGGGGGGTCAACACAAACCTCACCGAATCTCACGTGGGGGAGAGGGTGATCTCGACAAATCTCACGTAACTTTTTTCCGCAAGAAACATTGTAAAATTGCGTGAATATAATCTTGTTTACATCGGTGCGATGTAAAGACCATTCATAAACAAATAATGTCATAACCTTTTATAATAAAGATAACTACGACTCACTAATAACTTTCGCTTAAAAAAATCTGTAACTTATTACAACAGAGGGTTCCAAACGAGTAACACTGTTACTGTATTGTTTTAATATTAATTTTATTTTTTCCATATTTTTATAAAATATTATAATTGAATTTTCTATTGAAGTTATGGTATTCACTTATTTACATAAAAAAAATGCATTTTTAAAAATCTCACGTGAGATTAAGGGAGGGGGAAGGGGGGGTTGAGCGAAATATCACGACATCTCACCAAGGGGTGAGAGGGGGGTCAAAAAATCCCCAAAATTACCTCACGTAATTAATGGATGGCCCCCTTGCTAGCACTGCTAGCTATGGACGTAACTTTAAAATTTAAAAATGCCTTAAATCTATGCTTTTAGCATACTGCTTAATTTGTATGGAAATGGTGGTCACGTGTACCTATAGAAGGTAGATAAATTGTTCATATTCACAGATATAAGAAATCAATTTATTTTTGACATTGAGAAAACTTTTACTTTCAGATTTTACCTATGCTACAATCGGCGCTCAGACAAAGTTACTAAGAAAAAACCAGTGACAAGATCGGAAGAGATGCCTGCAAGCACTGGAAATGTTAAGCAATATCTCAAGTGTGAAACTTTACACAGCATCTCAACGGAAGCATCCTTCAAATCTTAAATCTTATTAAACTCGCGAACAATGATTGACGACGGCTCAAAATAGTCTGCAACTTCTTACAAACTTAAACAATCACAAAACAAGCTATTTTTACCCTTATCTTGATAGCACTAAACATCAAAACAAACGCAAAATTAAGCTTGCAATTCAAAATCCTAAGCACCGCTTTTCTTAATGTTTGTCAAAGCAAAATAAACTATATTTTTAAAGGCCGTTAAGTTCATTGAAGAAGTTGCATTAAAAGTTCCGACACCCTGTTATAGTTTCCCCCTTTCAAATCCAGAGGATTACACAACGAATTTTCCGAATCGACAACTCTTACCCTCTCTTTCATCAAACTGGGCGTGTGAAAGAGACGGGTAATAAGGCTAGGTGCTCACTATCAAGTAAGTGAAGTAATAAATCTTAATCCCCTTATGAAGGAGTCTTTTGAAAACCGTGGGTTGGTATAGGTATTATTGTGACGTCACGCTGTGCTTAAAATGAAAATTTTCGAAGGCCATTATAGCTGCCATTTGGATCATTCAAAATGTGTTTTTGTATTTATGAGAAACTTCTCCAAGATTGTTTGTTACCTTTAGTAAGTTGTAACTTGTAACTGGTACAAAGGCCGACCACGAAGAAACCAGTGACACGAAGTCGTGGTGGTTCAGAGGATTTAACTGTTATAGAGTTGTAGGAGGAGGCTCCAACATTATGGATAGTATTACCTATGCTGCAGTAATTTTCTAATTTCATGTTTTTCTAATCAAAACTAAACTAAAATCATTTAAAACTTTAGTTAAACGTAATGGTATGGGGTGTATTAAACCCCATTAACCCTGAGGCGACTGAGGGGTTAGCGCTTAAGGGAACCTTAAACGTACCACCTCGTCGAACTTTTCGGCTGAATTTACACTTAATTTTATCCTGGTTCCTTATTTAAAAAACCGGTCAAGTGCGAGTCGGATTCGCGTGGAGAGGATTCCGTACAAGTAGGCTAACATAGTAACCACAAGACCAATTAACTTATCAGTCAATTAATACAATTTTATACATATTTTCTCATTACGAGTATTTTCCGTTTCCCGTAGGAATTTGTTGGAGTTGGTCGTGGTAATGTGGTAAGACGTGGAAGTGCGTTTGCCCGCTTTGTAGAGACATAGTAAGATCCGATACATGCAGGGCGATTCTAAAACGTCGGAAACGTGTCCGATCGGATTCGTTAGTTTTTCATTTCGATGTGGC